>PIJE02000728.1:101922-114422 GCA_002895965.2 Coryphaenoides rupestris
CTTCTACTACTACTCTCATATACTAGCTCTATATAGTTAGTCAATGTGTGTGTGTGTGTGTGTGTGTGCGTGTGTGTGCGTGTGTGTGAGTGTGTGTCACAGGCAGACAGGCAACAGTCTGTTAGTATCCATTATTCATCATGAGCCTGGTCGCCTGGTGGAACAAACTGTCAAACATACATAAATGTATCACTATATACAGTATATGTACAGTACATCCACCATTGTGAAAATGTCCACACCATTGCAACACGAGTGTGCAGGAGCTAACATGGGCGCTGAAAGGAAGCGGTGTGTGTGTATATATACGCTGGAGCCTGCAAGTCTGAGTTTTGAGGATGTCCTAGTGCTTTGAGAGGGCAGCAGCTGCATCCAGCCAAGATGCTCTCCGCTGGGCCTCTGGAGCACGCCTGCTGGAGCGTGGGCCCCATGCCAAACATTTTCAGCGGAGGCTGAGTCTCTGCAGTAGATAGTAGCTCATGGGGATGTATGTGATGAAGGTGCTGCCTCTCTCCATCTGCTCCTGTAGCCCACGATCAGCCCCTCTGCAGGTCTTAACCACGTTGAGAGAGAGAGAGAGAGAGAGAGAGAGAGAGAGAGCTCTATCTCCTGGCACCACTGTATCAGGAACACAGTGTAGGCCGTCTCGCCATTAGCATTAGTCAGACCTGTCGCTGTTGTGTTGTTGTGAACTTAATCACCATGTTGGCGCAGGTGTGGCCCCGCGGCCCTGGGGAGTGTGTTTGGTGGGGGGGTGCTCAGGACACAGGCCTGGGGGGCTCCTGTGCTGAGGGTCAGAGGTGGAGGTCAGAGCCCATCCTCACCACCTGGCGTCGAGCCGACGGGGAAAGTCCAGAATCCAGCTGCACAGGCTGGGGTTGAGTCCTCCGTCCCAGAGCTGAGTGTCATGTCTGGGGGGAACAACGGTGTTTGTTGAATTACTGAACTATAATCTACGAACATAAGAGCTCTTCTTCTCCCGGTGTGAGAGGGCGGCATGGAGCGATGTGGCTATCGTCCGTGGATCTGTTTTGCCTGAACATAACTTGGCGGTCCGTGGTGGCGGGTGGCAGCACTATGGGAGTGAGGGCAACAGGACGCCAGTGGTTTAAGCGTGCTAGTTTGCTTGCTTGCTTACGCTTGCTAACCTCCCTGACCTCCCAGGTGCTGACGTGCACGGAGCACGAGCAGGAGAGGCTCCAGTTCTACTGCGCTAACTGCCAGAGGCTGCTGTGCCAGCTGTGTAAGCCCCGGCGGCTGCACCACGGACACAAGGTGCTGCCCATAGCGCAGGCCTACCAGGCCCTCAAGGTGGGTGTGCTCTGTGAGGAAACGGCCACGCAGTCACTCAGTCACTCAATCAGTCAGTCAGTCAGCCAGTAACCATAGATAACCATGAGATGATGTGTTATTATTCTTCTATATTATTAGTAAAAAATGTTGAAAAATGATGAATCTTTTTTTAACTAACCTTTGATGTACATTTAGTGTGTTTTAGAGTTAGACACTTTTAGAATAGTTTCTATTTCTTCACTCAATGGATTCCCCTTGTTGCTCAACCAAGGACAAGGTCGCCAAGGAGATGTGCTTCATCCTGGCCAATCAGAAGACAGTTCAGGACCAGACCACTCAGCTGGAGGACATCATCTCACAGATGGAGGTAGGCCTTCATCCTGTGTTATAAACGGTTCACTTCAACTTGCCCTTCCCTCTTCATTAGCCCCTTTTACAAAGAAATCCCGGAATATGGCCTTAAAGACGTTTGGCTGTTTACACAGAACCAAAAAAGCTTTTTTTGCATGCCAGCATCTAGTGTGATATACATTACTTTTAAACAATAATATCGGCGTTTTCACTTGCGGTGCCCATCCACAATTGTGGATTTGTGTGAGAAACATGTTTGTGCGATCAGAAATATGTTGGATAAGAAATGGAAGAGATTTAATTAATCTCTTCATGAAGGCGGAACCCACCCCGTGTTTGGACCTTTTACACAGAAAGACAGAGAAATAAAGCCACAACATTCCCGCAACTAAACAGCTGTGTAATAGGGGCTATTGTCAATCTCTCTCTCTCTCTCTCTCTCTCTCTCCATCTCCTCTCTCTCTTTCTCCCTCTCCCTCTCTGTCTGTCTCTCCCTCTCTCTCTCTCTCTCTCTCTCTCTCTCTCTCTCTCTCTCTCTCTCTCTCTCTCTCTCTCTCTCTCTCTCTCTCTCCCTCTCTCTCTCTCTCCTGTAGTTGAACAACGCTGTGGCCCAGGAGCAGCTGGGTCAGTGTGTCCGGGAGCTGGGCGCTGCGTTGACGGAGCGTAAGGGGGCGCTGGCGCTGACCCTGGAGGCGTCCCGGGCCAGGAGGAGCGAGGCGCTGTGTGGCCAGGCGGCCGAGAAGAGGAGCCTGGTGGAGGACACGGGCCTCATGCTCTACACCCAGGAGCTGCTCAAAGAGACGGACGCCCCCTGCTTCGTGCAGGCGGCCAGAGTCACCCACCACAGGTAGGCTATAGTCTGTATGCCAGAGTCACCCACCACAGGTAGGCTATAGTCTGTATGCCAGGGTCACCCACCACAGGTAGGCTATAGTCTGTATGCCAGGGTCACCCACCACAGGTAGGCTATAGTCTGTATGCCAGAGTCACCCACCACAGGTAGGCTATAGTCTGTATGCCAGAGTCACCCACAACAGGTAGGCTATAGTCTGTATGCCAGGGTCACCCACCACAGGTAGGCTATAGTCTGTATGCCAGGGTCACCCACCACAGGTAGGCTATAGTCTGTATGCCAGAGTCACCCACAACAGGTAGGCTATAGTCTGTATGCCAGGGTCACCCACAACAGGTAGGCTATAGTCTGTATGCCAGGGTCACCCACAACAGGTAGGCTATAGTCTGTATGCCAGGGTCACCCACCACAGGTAGGCTATAGTCTGTATGCCAGAGTCACCCACCACAGGTAGGCTATAGTCTGTATGCCAGGGTCACCCACCACAGGTAGGCTATAGTCTGTATGCCAGGGTCACCCACCACAGGTAGGCTATAGTCTGTATGCCAGAGTCACCCACCACAGGTAGGCTATAGTCTGTATGCCAGGGTCACCCACCACAGGTAGGCTATAGTCTGTATGCCAGGGTCACCCACCACAGGTAGGCTATAGTCTGTATGCCAGGGTCACCCACCACAGGTAGGCTATAGTCTGTATGCCAGAGTCACCCACAACAGGTAGGCTATAGTCTGTATGCCAGAGTCACCCACCACAGGTAGGCTATAGTCTGTATGCCAGGGTCACCCACCACAGGTAGGCTATAGTCTGTATGCCAGAGTCACCCACAACAGGTAGGCTATAGTCTGTATGCCAGAGTCACCCACCAACAGGTAGGCTATAGTCTCATTTTTCTTGATTGTGGCCATCCCGTGACCCACTTGGTCCCCTGCTGTGATCCACTTATGGGCCCTTACCCACAGTTTGAAAATCCCAGGCCTGGGCCATAGGACCCCTCACACTTACAGAGGAATCAGAGCGAGGAATCCAACCTACAGAACAGTTTCCATGGCCCATCTGAAGCTTGAGCTAGCTGCAACTTAATGACATGTATCTGACTTCACTGAAATTGACACCATGGCTGTTAATCAAATAAATAGTAAATAGCAAAATACAATTGCGTTTTTGTTGAATAAAAGAAGTAACTGGTTTGTCTTGGAGAGATTGTTCCCGGATAGGTGTTAAGATCATAAAGTGAAAATATTAGGAAACTGTAATAGCAAGGTGATATATATCGGATTCATATATATAGTATATATAGTATTCATTTGTTGCAGTTTATCAACACTGCTGTAAAATCTCTCTCTCTCTCTCTCTCTGTCATGCTCTCTTTCCCTCCCTCTCCGTAGACTAGCGAAATCCATAGCACACATGCAGTCCTTCTCTCTCTCGGCCGATCCCTCCTTCAGGAACTTCCAGATGGACCCCTCCAAAGAACTCCAGCTTATCAACAGCCTGGAGTTTATACACGGTAGGCAATCACACATTAAACCATGCTTGTATGTATGTATGTATTGTGACACTCTTCCGGGGAATTGGAAGGGTCACTCGACTGAGTACAATAATTTCAACGTCCACACCAGGGTAATATAGTTTAGTTAACCAGTTTATTATATTACCAGGGGAATGAGAGGTAGGGGTTAGTATTTGCCAGTCCGTAATCCACGAGAATCGTCGTTGTCCGTAGGCAGGGGTCGGTACACGTAGGCAGATTCTCGTACAGTCCAGGGTGGGGCTTGGATGCGGGTTGTCAGACAGGTGGGGGTCAATCACGAAGCGGGGTCTCATTAATCCACGGGCACACAGCCAACTCTGTCTCTCCTCCCTCTGCACACGGCACGCTCCTCCAGTTTCGCCTCAGCTACTCCTCCTGTCCGTTATCTTGGCGTCCTTTTTATCCTCTCCTAATTATGTTATTAATGAGCACCTGTCCCCTTTTCGCGGGTGCGGCTGATTCTCCGCTGACGTCATCTCTCCTCGAGATAGACGCGAGCGGCCTCTGTCGGCCATCTGAAATATCGTCCATTCATCACCTCTCCCTGGGGCACTTGCCTCCGGCTGCCACAGTATGTATGTATATACTGTATGTATGTATGTATGTATTGTGGCAACCCGCTTCTAGTCATAGGCACGACGCATAGGAAATCACTGACACAGTCTGGTTTAAGGCTCCGTAGGCGGGCCGTTTATTCCATACCAAGCATAGATCACGTCAGTACTTATCCGCACGGATACTAGGAGTCCTCCCGGCTCGGGACTCCTCTTCCCGGGTAGCCGTGCTCCGCGGGGTCCGGTCCTCACCCGTGCCGTACGTGTCGGCGCAATCTCCGTCGCACCCGACGTGGCGTCGGTCTCCGTGATCTCTGTCACGCCTCGTCGGCCGTGTCCCTCGCGTCTCTCTCCTGTGTGTCGGCGTGCTCCCCGGCGCGTCGGCGCGAACTCCGCTCCTGACTGGGAGGAACCCCCCGGCTTTATACCTGTGTTCCTCCTCAGCGTCTGATCGGCCGCAGCTGTCTCTGATTAGCACATTGGCGAAAGCTGCGATCCCTGGGGCTCGGGAGGGAGGGGCCGTGCGGGGCTGGGGTCGCTGTCCACGGTGCTGAACCCCCGTATTGCCACAGTATGTACAGTATGTATGTATGTATGTATGTACCGTAAATCCTCTAATAGTGGCCGACCAGACGAAAGTTTGACGTGAATTTTAAAGAGACAGTTACCGTATTACGGTAATGTTTATTCCTACCTCAGGGTTGTTTTATTGTACAGTGGCCGTATTTTCCCTCTGTGAGGCTGCGGTGCTGTTTTGTTACCATATGTTATTTGCAGCTGAATCTTACTGTTCTGTTTGTTTTGTTTTTATGTCCCAATGTGTGCAATGTTTTGCAATAAAAGTCAGGAAATTAAGGGATTATGTCCATGAGAGTTTCATTTTAAGAAATAAAGGCCTGCCTCTAATATAAGCCTGCCTCCAACAAAGGCCTGGTGCTCTTTGCGGCTCAGTAAATAAAGGCCCCGGCCAATATTAGAGGATTTACGGTATGTATGTATGTATGTATGTATGTATGTATGTATGTCCTCTAAAGCATACTGATAACAACTGATTCCCTGTCTTCCTCCTCCACAGCTCCTCTGGCTCCTGTGATCGACACCCAGAAGACGCTGGCCTACGACCAGCTCTTCCTGTGCTGGCGCCTGCCCCAGGACTCTGCCCCTGCCTGGCACTTCTCCGTAGAGTACCAGCGCAGGACAGGAGTGGTGGGCACCATGTGGGGCGGGACCAGGTCGCCCAACGCGGCCAATGCGTGGCAGCGTATGGACGAGGTGGGCGGGACCAGTGCGGTGATTGACAGGCTGGAGATGGACAGTGTGTATGTGCTGAGGGTGAGGGGCTGCAACAAGGCGGGCTTTGGGGAATACAGCGAAGAGGTTTACCTGCACACGCCGCCCGCGCCAGGTGAGAACACCAGTTTGACATGATACATACGCCAGCATTTTATATTCTGCAAACGATGGATGTTATAACCAAGGGGCAAACTCAGGGTCTGGAAAATGAAGCCAATGTGGAAGTGCCTTAAACCTGCATTCTGTCTAATGTCCAGCAGGGGGCGACTCTTTTGCTGGTTGCAAAAAGAAGTGTGATTGTATGGTAGTGGATGAGAAAATTGCCTCAATTCTCACTTGATTTATTTGCTCAGTAAACATTTTGCTCAAGACCTTATTAGTCTCAATTGCTAGTTTCAAGTGTTATAATAATTATTAATTATAAATTGGTTCGTTAGTGTAAAACAGACGAAAAAGCAGTGTACGCTTTAGAGCAACCTGTCAGTCAAGATAGAATTCATATTATATGTACACACGGCACTGTGTATTTTTATATAGCCCAGGAACTTGTTTTTGAATGTTGTCCGTGTTTTCAGATGTTGTCCGAAAGCTAATTATTACATTTCGGTCGCCTAAAAATGTTTTGTTCAGTGTTGTACTAAAAGACGAACCAACAAACCAATGGGTGACGTCACGATGACTATGTCCACTTCTTATATACAGGCCATGGATATAACTCATTATTTAGAAATAATAAAGAGTGCTTAGATACTTCTACTCACCATTGAATTAAGATGGCTATTTAAATCTTAGCAGTCGTGTATAGAACGGGGACTGGATCAATAAACAATAAGACAATATGAAAGTTGGACACTTCAAAGTGTATCAGATGAAGTACAGTGCCGTGTCTGCTGTTCTCTTCATATCATTTTCACGGAGAAGGCTAAAGCCAGGATCCATTCTCTGCATCCCCTGTGTGTTTGTTGGCTTGTGGTTGGCTTGTGTTCCTGTTTGATCTCTTTGCACAGATTCCCATTTTTAGCCCATCCCACTTCAAAGCCCTGTTCTTTTATGCCTTCCTTTCACACTCCAACACAACAGCGGTTTCATCTGCTCTCTCATGGTCTGTATTCTGACAACGGGTTCAGCGGTTGTTTTTAACATCAGTGACTGGATCGGCGTCGACAAGAACTCATCCATCTAGTTCTCCCGTGTTAGTGTCGTAGCGATTGAGCAATAGATGGTCTGTGTATGTTGTATGGTCTGTTTCACATGAATGCTCCATGTCCGTTGAATATTTGACGAGTTGTAGTCTCCCTTCTCTTGAACGCACCCTCTATTCCCTCCCCTTCCTCAGTTCTTCCTGTTGAGGAATGTACAAATTCAATGTAATATTAGTTTAATATGGCTTCACCATCATCCTGTTCTCTTCCCCCTCCCTGCCAGACCTCGATGAAACCTCCACAGGCGAACCGGCCTCGTCCAGATGCCAAGTCGTAACCTTTGTTTTTACCTGGACAGGGTGCAGACAATCTGTGATTGGCCTTTTCAAATAACTGCCACCCAATAAAAAATAAGGGGGCTCCCCTTGGTGTATTGTAAACCAAGAGACCAGGTAATGATTGGTAGACCTTTAGTAACCCCACCCACGACATGTGTCTGTAAATACCTTTTGTATTTGGGTGGAACAGCGAAGGACTAGACACATGACACATGAATTAGTGCACGCAGGAGTCAACCATGCAGTAGGCTGGTGCTGGATGCCGGGGTATCCGGTTGAATCCTGGATGAATAAAGGATTGAACATTGCCCTCGTCTCAGTGGCCTGTTTGGATTCATATTTCCTCGACATTTATGACGTGTTATGTTCTTAACTTTTGATGTGTTTGTTATTACTCTTAAGTCACTTTGGATAAAAGCGTCTGCCAAATGCCCTCAATGTAAATCTAATGTACGTCGATTTTCCTCGCTGGTGTTCTATGTGCTTCTGCATCTAACGCCCCCCCGCCCCTTTGCTCTCCCCCGCCCCCCCCCCCGCCTCTCTCTCTCTCCCCCCCCCCGCCCTCTCTCTCTCCCCCCCCAGTGCTGAGCTTCTGCCTGGACTCCCGCTGGGGGCTGCATGCTGACCGGCTGGCGCTGGGCAAGGGCCAGACCTACGCCCGCAGCGTGCCGGGCCTCTCTCTGCTGCAGGCCGCCGACCGGGCACTCACTTCCTGCCACCTGACCTCTGACCTGCTGGTGGCCGACCTGGCGGTCACTCAAGGGAGACACTACTGGGCGTGCTCCGTGGAGCCGGGCTCCTACCATGCGTCAAGGTGCGCCGGGGGGTTGGGGACGATACGATGACACGGCAGCTTCAGGACTTTAAACAGGACTTGTTGTGTAATTGAAACCTGACCTAGCACTGTTCCTCTCCCCAACTTCTCTATGTTATTGCAGGTTGGTGTCGGGCAGGAGGCAAAGCTTCAGGAATGGTTCCATCTCCCCGAGGACATGGCCAGCCCCAGGTAACTGTGTCCGCCTCCGGAAATGTTGCGTGAGCTAAACCAGGGTGACCTGAATAGGGATAACAGAACATCCCTGAGTTCCCGGAACTCTGTAAAAGTACAGAGGCATCATGTTATTCCCTAAAAAGGATTACATTTGCTATTTTCTTCAATTCATGCTTTATTATGCAAACTTCTATGTGCATTGGTATGTTTGGAAGGACCTCCGGTCACATTCATGGTTCTAGACACTGCTTTTTGTCATTTGAAAAGTTCTACACCTTTTTGAATCTATATTCATTTTTATACTGCAAATGTTCTGGTCTTCAATTCAATCCTGATGTCAACTGGCATTGAAAATATCATTCTAATTGAATTCTACGGGTATGTTCATTTTATCCTGTAACATTATTATATTATCATTAATTCCTCCATAATTAATAAATAATTCTCCATGCTTACATTTTCCCTCATGGATGGTTTCTCTGTTTTCCACGGTGTGATCCGGACAGGGGCATGACAGCGGCGCGGAGGGACGGCCAGGAGCTCTGCGCCTCCCTTCTGCTTCCTCACCATGGGCATGGGCAGATCCTGCTGCCCAAACCCACAAGCCACAGCCACCAGGCCAGGCCCACAGCCACAGCCACAGCCAGGGCTCACAACCAAACAGCACAACCACAGCCACAAGGCTCACAACCACAGCCAGGCTCACAACCACAGCCAGGCTCACAACCACAGCCAGGCTCACAGCCACAGCCAGGCTCACAACCACAGCCAGGCTCACAACCACAGCCAGGCCTGTGACAACTCCCTCCTCAGCAGCCACAGTAACCCCTCTCACGCACACACTGCTCCGCTGCCGCCCCGCCTGGGAGTGTGTCTTGACTTTGACCGGGGGCGGGTCACGTTCTACGACGCCCACTCCCTGCGGGTCCTGTGGGAGGGGCATGTGGATTGCTCCGCCCCCGTGTGCCCGGCCTTCTGTTTCATAGGCGGCGGGGCGCTGCAGCTCCAGGACCTGGTGGCCGAGTGGAGCATCGAGGAACCGCCCCCGCGGAGAGTCACCATCCAATCACAGGCCACGCACCTCGGGAAATGAGGCGACCGACGGGCGGTGGTCGTCAAGGAAACGATGGGGGCGTGGCGGTGGGCTTTGTAAGCGCCTGTGCCGACTGTTGGATGAGTTGCATTGCCTCGAGTCGTTGGTGTGAGAGCAGGGGGACGATTGTGATCTTTTTTCCTGTCTGTCACAGTTAGGTTCTCACTTGATGTGTTGGTTTTGATACTTGATTCACTCATCCCTAGAACTAGAGGCTTGTATATCACTGGGGTTTTGGGGGGATTTTATAGTAGAATGTGGTTATTATGCATCTGCACACAGTCTGAAAATACCCTCCTTGTACGTCTCCTGTGGCTGCATTTAATTAAGGTGACCGCAATTCTCCCATGCTCCCCTTTTCCACGTGTCTGTGTACTGCTTCAGTGGGCTGGGATCTAAGACAAGACACACATCACTTTTACCTCCAAACCAGAACGTGTCTGGACATCTTAAAACTATTTAGGATCTCTTGCCGCTAAAAAGTTGCATGGTTTTTTTCCACGTGTAACAAGTCTTATCAGTATCTAATATATATATACAGTATATGTATATACACACACAGTATACATATACATACAGTATATATTTGCAGATATTTGTGTCAATATTAAAGCACCTTAAATGTACTGCATACATGTCATGTGTGCTTTGTGTATCCTGGGGTTCCATTTGACCTAAAAGTGTGAACGAACTCAAAGCTGTGCCTGATTGTGCAGAGGAGATGAGTGTGAACACAACGTGAGTGGAGTTGTTGTTGCTGCTGCTGCTGCTGCTATGTGGTCCGACCAGGGTTAGTGTTCTCAGTGTCTGTCTGTGTGTCTGTCTGTCTGCCTGTCTGTCTGTCTGTCTGGTCGGCATGTCAACGTGACGTGTGGCGTGTCTGTTCTGCACTGCTCTCACGCCACTGCATTGTAGTAGACGTCAGCAGACAATGTAAGCAAAGTCAAATGCTCACTTCAAAAGTATGTCACTAATGCGGTCACCACACAGAACTTGAAAAGTGCAATACTTTTCAAGTTCATCACATGACATTTGCTTTGCTGAGTGTGAGCAGTTGTATAATTGAATATAATATCTGCAGGTGTATTCTGGTCATTCACACTGTAGAACAGTCCAAGATCTTAAGAGAGTCTACATGGTACACACAAAAACCTTTTAAAGTGAATACATATTGTATGTCACCATTGCGATGACCAAGCAAACCAAATAGCAGCATTAATGACTCGAGTTTATGAGATTATTTGTCCAGTCTACAGAAGAAAAGAATGTTCTCTTAAGCATGATACTCCAAGCAAACCTAATTTAACCACATAGTAAAAGTATCACAGTATTATATGGGTCCATATATATAATGATGGTCTACATTATGTTAAAATAATTTTTTTGTAAAATAACGTGACTTTTTTCTCCCTGCTCGGCCCCTGTTCGTGTTGTTGTATATTGACGACCATATCTTGCTCTTCCTCTCCTATATTGCTACCCCCCCCCCCCCCCCTTCCTACCCTCCATGTCATCTCTCAGATCAGCAGGTGATGTTTCTGACACACAGCTCTGATAAGATTTATCTGACGAGAGATGAGCTTGAAACCCTCATAGAAGAGTTCAAACACATCGAGGTGCGTGCAGTGTGTCAGTGTGTCCTTATTATCTTGCCTGTATCAGTGTGTGTGTGTGTACATATTTATATGGCTATATGTGATGTATATATTTGGAAGTGTGTGTGTGTGTGTGTGTGTGTGTGTGTGTGTGTGTGTGTGTCTGTGTGTCTATGTGAGTGTGTGATTTGGAGTGTGATGTCATGCATATTTGTGTGTGTGTGTGTGTGTATGTGTCTATATGTGATGTGTGTATATGTAGTGTGTGTGTGTCTGTGTCTGTGTGTGTGTGTGTGTGTGTGTGTGTGTTCTGTGGTCTGCAGGACACCGACGAGGAGCTGCTGGACGAGTGTATGGCGCGTGCTGACCAGGATAGGGACGGGAAGGTGAACCGGGAGGAGTTTGAGGAAGTGATGCTTCTCCTCAGGACAGATCTGCTCCTATAGGAGCACAGCATCCCCGGGGCGAGCCAGGCGGAGAGAGAGAGAGGAAGATCTAATGAAAGATGAACATTTTACTGATATTACATATTACTTTACTTATAAAAGTAAAGAGCATATTAAAGTTATTCAGTTGTAGGGGATTTTATACTATCATCAAAAATATGTAATATATCGTGTAGTATTTCCCCATTAATAATTAGAATAATCAGTAAAGGCTGATAGTATTTTTGTTTACTATTGATACCAAAATAAATTAATATTCATCAGCCACTTGAACTGCCTATACTGCATTTGTTTGTTTTTCTGGGGGTGGGGGGGGGGGGGGTGATTAATTTGATGTCGGACTTTATTTTACTACACCAGTCCTTTCCTCCACCACACTACACATGCCCATGAGATGCGGTGAACTTTTGAAATATGCACACAGTGCAGGATGAGGACGCTGTGGAAATGTTTGCTAATGCAAGCACACAGACGCCGCGTCCCCCGAACAGCTGTGGCTCCTCGGCCCTCTCGCTAGTCCCTGCGCTCATCACACTCGGACGGCAGAAACACACACACACACACACACACACACACAAACACACACACACACACACACACACACACACAGACACACACACACACACACACACACCTCCCATAACCCGTGAGCCCCCCCGAGCTACTCTACAAGTTCTAACCGTTAACGCCTCTCTACGTGTTTTCTTTCTTAATTTCCCAAACTCCATATATTTAACGCCGTCATCGCACTAAATAGATAAGTGTCCGCTGCTGGCGGACACTTCTTAGTGGCAATTCTGTACGCCATTTAACGCGATCCCATAGGCCGCCACGTTGCAACACGATCCCAATCCACTTTCTCTGGTTGTCATTCAAAACAATCACACACAGACACACAAACACATGAACACAACCACACACACACACACACACACACACACACACACCTCAGCTGACAGATGTAACTGCCACATGCACTATGGTTCTGGATGGATACCCAAGAGAGGAGGCAGGTCCCAA
>PIJE02000728.1:116922-151504 GCA_002895965.2 Coryphaenoides rupestris
ACCTGGCCTTGTGTTGACGTGTTTTCCTCCAGTGTAAGAATACAGTCCAAGCAAAGATATTTATGGACAACAGTGTGGTGCAAAGTGCAGCAAGTGTTCTTTCTATTCAGAGTTGAACAACAAGCTCACCCAGGAACTCCAGTTCCTCACCCTGACTTTACTACGAGCATTCCTCCTTTCAGCAGGGAGGGGCTGGACAGCGGGGGTGTGTGACTCGAGTTTATGAGATTATTGAATCTGGTTGAACATTGTTTTGGGGTTTTTTTGTCACTGTCACTGATGGTTGTATGCTGAGCTCTTATCAGCCTATGAAGAGATCGTCTATACTGTAATATCTAGACTCTGACTGTGTTTTGATGTGTAATATGATATGGTGATATGATGATGATGAGGTGTGTGTGTGTGTGTGTGTGTGTGTGTGTGTGTGTGTTCTGTCTGTTGTGTGTGTGTGTGTGTGTCTCTCTCTCTGTCTTCTGTCCCCGGTGGATCTGTGTGAATGTATCTGTGTCTCGCCCTTGGCAGTAAACAAACCCGCGCATCATGAATGACCTGTGACCGTAGCAACGCTCAGAAATATACGCCGGCAAAAAATAACAATAAATGAACTATGGAAATGAATACAAATGTTGCTGGGGGGGGTGGGGGAGTATCCATGACTGCAACCAAGATGAGAATAGGGACCTATACGGAGGCTGTAACCTTAGAGCAGTGCTGTGAGTAGACAATGCCAACGGGGAGGGGAGGCAGAGGATAGACACAGAGACCTCCCTCCCTCTCCACTCTCCACTCTCCCCTCGTCCGCTGTCACACACCCATCCCTCACCTCACCTGATACAGGTAAGAGATTGACACTTTTTTAAAAAACAACAACAGGCCTTTTAATTGTGCAGTTATTCTACTTTGTGGAATGATGCGGTGCTGGCAATCTATGCTGTTTCTATATTTTGCTTTGCTATACTCTATAATCATATTCATGTACATTTACTTGTAGTCAGTTAACAGAAACTTTGAGTGAGAATTGAGTCATCCCAAAAAAGGCAAAGGAATCAGATGAGATTAGTAGATTAGTGAGATTAGTAGGTGAGATTAGTAGGTGAGAGTAGTAGGGTTTTTTGTAATCCTAATTTGTAGTCCCACCACCACCAGGTGTGTGTGGCGGGAGAGCTGTGACATACTGTATATCCACGACCCATACCTGATCAGCGAGGCCTCGTTCTTGCCGTTGATAAGCGTGACAGAAGCGTGAAACCAACCCGTAGAACTGGTCGGCCTGCTGCGTGTTGGCCTGCATGTTGTTGTGACACAATGTTCTGAAGCCGTGAGGCCCTGTTGACCTGAGTGAAGAGACAATGGAGCTAAACATAGACCTCGTGTCAACCTGTTGAACCTGTGTACAGACTGACGACAGACATCCCATCATAGACCGCTTGACAACAGCGACGGCGACAATAGACGTCGTGTTGACTTTTGATTGACGTGTTTTGCATCAAGTCAGATGTCTAATTACCTTTTGATATTTATTTATTTATTTATGTATTTATTTATGTATTTATTTATTTATGTATTTATTTATTCCCATATAACAAGAGATGTGTCACGTGTCAGTTGAGATGCTGAGTAACAGGTTAACATTTTCTACAAAACATCTGTATTGTGATAAAAAAAAAAAAATAATAATAATCACACCTCATGCACAGCAACTGTTTTCCTTCAGGATATTACAACGATGCAGTCCTACCACTTGGGGGCGCTACTGGCCGTGCTTTCTCTTGTGTCCATGGTTGTCAGCCTGGAAGGTACAAGTTCCTGCGTCAGTAGAACACGTCACGTGTTGTTATTTAGTGTTCAGGGGCGTCCGACTGGGGGAGGGGGGGGGGGGGACTGACTACCCAGGGCCCAAAGTGGAGGGGCCCCCGCTAAAAGCCTGAAATTAAATGTTTGTTTTTATGTGGATTTCTTTTCTTCTAAGTAATTGGTGACACAACTAGAGCAAAATTGGGAAAATAAATTGGTTGATAGACTGAAATTTGTGTCAAAAAAGAATAAAACAAAAATATACTGAAGGGCCCCTGTCACCCTCTTACATAATAAATAGCCTACAGAAGAAAAGAATGTTCTCTTAAGCATGATACTCCAAGCAAACCTAATTTAACCACATAGTAAAAGTACCACAGTATTATATGGGTCCATATATATAATGATGGTCTACATTATGTTAAAATGAGTTTTTTGTAAAATAACGTGACTTTTTTTCCCTGGCGCCACCCCTGTTCGTGTTGTTGTATATTGACGACCATTTCTTGCTCTTCCTCTCCTATATTGCTACCCCCCCCCCCCCTTCCTACCCTCCATGTCATCTCTCAGATCAGCAGGTGATGTTTCTGACACACAGCTCTGATAAGATTTATCTGACGAGAGATGAGCTTGAAACCCTCATAGAAGAGTTCAAACACATCGAGGTGCGTGCAGTGTGTCAGTGTGTCCTTATTATCTTGCCTGTATCAGTGTGTGTGTGTGTACATATTTATATGGCTATATGTGATGTATATATTTGGAAGTGTGTGTGTGTGTGTGTGTGTGTGTGTGTGTGTGTGTGCGTGCATGTGTGTCTATGTGATGTATTTATTTGGAAGTGTGATGTCATGCATATTTGTGTGTGTGTGTGTGTGTGTAAATGTGTCTATATGTGATGTGTAGCCTATATATGTAAGTGTGATGTAATGTATATACACACACCCCCGCTGTCCAGCCCCTCCCTGCTGAAAGGAGGAATGCTCGTAGTAAAGTCAGGGTGAGGAACTGGAGTTCCTGGGTGAGCTTGTTGTTCAACTCTGAATAGAAAAGAACACTTGCTGCCACTTTGCACCACACTGTTGTCCATAAATATCTTTGCTTGGACTGTATTCTTCCGCTGGAGGAAAACACGTCAACACAAGGCCAGGTGAGCGGGACCTGGCAGAACCTGGGCTGCTCACCATATGAGGGCGTGGTGTGTGTGTGTTGGTGGGTTGTTGACACACACTCCTTTACTACCACTCTACTGGAGGTTTCACAACATGAAAACATTCATCTCATTTCAGTTTCGTTTCACCTTACTGTTTGTGGTGGTTGTGGAGTCAAAGTCAAAGTGTTTTGTTGTCACATGTTCTTCATAACACAGGGGCCATTCTGAACAGTGAGATTCTTGTGACATGGCAGACGACAGCAGGCAAAAGAGTCGTCAAAAAAGATCTAAAATAGCAAGAAGAGAGATTTATATATATATTTTATCTTGAGCGGCACAATATACATAATACGATAATACAGTAACACAATATACATAATAGTTGTGAAAAATATCAAATCTAAATGTAAATGTTGACACACACTCCAAGTATTGATTGACATAACAATGTATATTGTTATGTCTTTTAATGCGATCCCACGTGATGTCTAAGGCTATTTTCTGTCACTGTTCATCTACAACACAGTTTGATCTCCGGAAACTGTTTGATCGATACAGGCTGATCTAATAGAATCCAATGTAATCCGTGGATACGTCGGTGACACTTAAACGCTGAATGGGAAACGTCCCATCACTCAGCATAGAACCACGATCACCGGGGGAATAAAATATTGGAATGTAATTTCAAAGGTCAAATTGTTGTGATCTTTCATTTTTCGAAGGCGAGGGAAACGTGTACGACATGTTTTGCCATCGGATGGTTGTAGGCTGTTTCTGCATCTGAAATACGCTGTGTTGCTCTGGGAAATACACACACATATATCTTCTGGCTGACTGACAGCTTTATGGCGCTGAGTGAGGCTCTCAGGAGGGATTCTCCCACTGAAATGACTGGTGTCATATATAGGGGAAACTTTTAGCCATATAAATGTAAGACTTAGAGGGGAGGAAGAGGGAAATACAATGAGGAGAGATGTGAGATGTGATGCCTGTGAAGAGAGCAGAGGAATGGGATTGGAGAGAGAGGCAGGAGACCAGGGGGACGAGGACATGCATCTTGGTTAACAGGAACACATATAGAAGGCACTTGGGGGTGTGTGTGTGTGTATGCGTGTGTGTGTGTGTACGTGTGTTAATATGTGTGGATCTATGTGTGTGCGTGTGTGTGTGTGTGTTCACATGTGAGTGTGCATGTGTGTGTGTGTGTGTTTGTTTTCACGTGATTTTGCGTGTTGGTACGTGTTGGAGTGTGTGTGTGCGGTGTGTGTGTGGTGTGTGTGTGTGTGTGTGTGTGTGTGGGTCTGTGTGTGTTTACATGTGAGTGTGCGTGTTACTGCAGTTGGAGTGTGTGTGTGTGTGTGTGTGTGTGTGTGTGTGTGTGTGTGTGTGTGTGTGGTCTTTAATATATGTGTGTGTTTACATGTGATTGTGCATATTGGAGTATGTGTGTATGCGTGTGTGTTTTTGAATGTGTGTGTGTGTGCGTGTGTGTGTGTGTGTTTACATGGGTGAGTGAGTCACATGGGGGAGGGTCTGTCAGAAACACAGGGAAGCACATCCTTTCTCCCCCCCCCCCTCCGGTGTCTTCACAACACCAGCTGGGACAGGTGTGCTTTTACTGATGGTACAAAGTGCTTTCTGCTGACTCCTTCGCTGCGCGCTCTGTGTGTGTGTGTGTTGTGTGTGGTGTGTGTGTGTGTGTGTGTGTGTGCTGAGCTTGCACGCTATTTAACTGCACACAGCCTATTAGAGACGACTTTGAAATTATTGTTATTACTGAGGAAACAGAAGCTATATATCATTTGATTTGGCCACGGCTGCAGGGACAGCATCTGTGGGCATCTTCAGTGCGCTGCCATCTTGGTCCTGGTCCTGGTCCTGGTCCTGGTCCTGGTTCTGACCCTGATCCTGGTCCTGGTCCTGGTCTTGATCCTGGTCCTGGTCGGGGAAGACTGCTGAAGGATTCCTGAGCGTGGAGGACAGATACAACAAGACACAAACACACCAACCCGTCTCCCTCTGCATGTGTGTACACTAATTCTGTGTGTGCAGAGAGAGAGAGAGAGAGAGAGAGAGAGAGTTTGTGTGCCCACCTGAGATGAATGATGTGTGGGAACACATCTCTGTGTGTTGTGTGTGTGTATGTATGTGTGTGTGTGTGCGTGTGTGTGTGTGTGTGTGTGTGTGTGTGTGTGTGTGTGTGTGTGTGAGTTGTAAAGGGGACAGTCTGTGGTCCAGGAAACAGAGGGATCCTGTTTGTGTGAGCAATAATCCATTGTTCAGCTGATCCCCCCCCCCCCCCCCCCCCCCCCCACACACTCCCCCCACGCCCCCCGCCGCCCCCCCCCACACACACACACACACACACACACATGACTGTGACACCAGCCTTGCATGTCTCCGCACAAAACGCCTTAGCGGGGGGAAGTCGTACGAGTTGGCTTACTTCCAAAGACAGATAGACAGACAGACACACACACACACACACACACATCTTGATTTAGCTGTTATTCCACGCCCAGATCACAACACCTTGTCTCCATAACCCATAACCTCCAACACACAGACACACACACACACGCACATACACACACACACATACACACCCACACACACACACGTCTAACCTGACTCCATACAAAGTGCATCAATAGTCTCACACTTGTGTTTAAACATCTCCTAATCCCGCTGATCTTTGTGTTCACTATTCTTTTCACTGAAAAAACCCCAAAACTCCCACCATGTGCTCCCTTCCTGTTTACCTGTCAGGGAGAACCTGTCCTCCCCGCGCCCTCGCGTCCGCACGCCATGCTGAATGGATTCCCTCTAATTGTCTAATTGTCCTAGTAGTGTGTACTTAAAACCAGAGAAGAGATTAGGTGACTAACGCTCTCACACACCTGTGGCACACCAGCCCTGTGGCCTCGTAACCACGGGCCCACGCTTTTGTCTCGGGGTGTGCGTGTGTGTGTGTGTGTGTGTTTGTGTGTGAGTTGCCATCCTCTCCAATTCTTTTTAAGTGTTTATTTCTTTCCTTCCTTTCATCCTTCCTGTTTGGATCCCCTCCCTCTCTTCATACCTTTTTATATGAACCATTTCATCTCAGTGCATGCCACACACACACACACACGCACGCACGCACGCACACACACACACACACACACACACACACACACACACACACACACACACACACACACACACACACACACACACACACACACACACAGTAATACATAAATAAACACATACACAGTAATACACAAATGAACACACACACACACATACAAACATTGTAATACTCAAGTGAACATACACACATACACACACACACACACACACACACTGTAATACACAAATGAACACACACACACTTCTACCTTTGTATACCACTTCATCTCAGCACTGGTTTGCCTCTGTCACAGCCCCTTGACATTAGAAGGACAGGCTGGTTTGTGTACACACACACACACTGAGAACCCCTGATATGGTCTTTCCCACCACTGGCCCAGTGTACTTGCGCTCGCTCGCTCTCTCTCTCTCACACACACACACACACACACACACACACCCCCCCTTGTAGTCTGAGGCTGGCTTCTCTCTCTACACATTCTCATGTAAACTGATTAGTACAACCAACAACAGACCCCCACTAACACCACCCACTAGTGGTTTATTTAATGAGTAAATTGCAGCTTTTTCCTGTATTGCCAAATCCTTAAAGGTACTATAAGTAAGAATCAGTGTATTCTGAGCTCCGTGGGTTGAATTCAAGTTTCAAGTTTCAAGTATTTTATTGTCACTTCACAATTTACACGTGAGTATAAGCAGTGAGTGAAAAACCTTTTGTGCAAAACGCCCGACAGCCGACAGTAATTATAAAAGAATACAAAATAGAAATAGAACTATAAATATAAATATAAATTCTGTGTAAAGTAAGAATAAAATAAAGTGAAATGGAATATACAACAAAATATCCAGGTGAGCAATACACATATAAATCAATGTACTAAAATATACATTGTTATATGCTGACATTCACAGGAATACTTCTCAGACAGTCAACACAACACTAGCACCAGCAATTGGCACCAGGACTAGCACTAACACCAGTACTAGCACCAGCACCAGCAGTAACACTAGCACCAGGACCAGCACTAGCAGTAACACCAGCACTAGCACCAACACTTAGCACTGCTACCAGCACTAGCTCCAGCAGTAACACTTAGCACTAGCATTTAGACATTGATGCCGAACTTGTTCAGCAGCCTGATGGCCTGACTGTGGAAGCTGTCTCTGAGTCTGCTCATCACTTGATACTGCGGTATCGCCTGCACAGTTCGTGGCTGGGGTGGTTATTGTCTTTAATATCCTTTTGGCCTTGGCCACGCACCGCCTGGGTTATATATCCAGGAGGGAGGGAAGCTCACCTCCAACGATGTACTGGGCCGTCCGCACCACCCTCTGTAGTGTTTTACGCTCCAGTGCGGTGCAGTTCCCGTACCAGACGGTGATGCATCCTGTAAGAACACTCTCGATGGTACAGGAGTAGAATGTTCTGAGGATGCGAGGGCACATGTTGTATTTCCTCAGTCGCCTGAGGAAATAAGGCGTTGTTGGGCCTTTTTCACCACGTGTGTGGTGTGCGTGTGGTCCATGTGAGGTCCTCGGAGATGTGCACGCCGAGGAACTTGAAGCTGCTGACCCTCTCTACTGCAGCACCGTCGATGGAGATGGGGACGTGCTCTCCTCTCCACTTCCTGTAGTCCACGATCAGCTCCTTGGTCTTCTTGACGTTGAGGGCGAGGTTGTTCTCTTGGCACCACTGTGCCAGTGATCCGACCTCCTCCCTGTAGGCTGTCTCGTCGTCCGGTGATCAGACCCAACACTGTCGTGTCGTCAGCAAAACTTGATGAAGCGTTGGAGCTGTGCATAGCCATGCAGTCGTGGGTGTACAGGGAGTAGAGGAGAGGGCTCAACACGCATCCCTGAGGGGCTCCAGTGTTGAGGGTCAGCGGCTCTGAGGTGGTGCTGCCCATCAGTCAATAACACAACAATCAATAACAATCAGAAACTAATGTTAGTTCTAATCATAATTAAACCTTGTACACGTTTTAAAAAGCTATGAAATATATATATTTTGTAATTATCCACGCTTACATGTCACTTCGTTCCATTTTTCCACAAAATCTGACCCTCAAATATAAGAGAAATCAGCCCAAAAGCTTTTCTACCAACAGAGTCGGGGAAGCTCTCATGTTTTAACTTCAACCACAACCTGCTTGAACTAACATTAGTTTCTGATTGTTATTGTCTCAACACACGGAGCTCACAATGCACTGATTCTTACTTATAGTACCTTTAAAGGGTGCAGTTTTGTTCGAAGGAGAAAGTCAACGTGAACTGAAACACCTTTTTTAAAATATTTTATTATCCAAAAACAACAGCCACCAGCAAATCAGTAACCTTATCAACCTTAATACATTCATCCATATTGTTTTATTATTTTACATTATTGACAATGGTGTGTATGTAGAAAACCCCGCCCATCCCAAACATCCATTTAGAAATGGATATAAAGTTAAGTACCACAGTAGCTTAAAGACACAGCAGACGTTATCGAGGGATCTCCAGGCAGGAGACTGAATATCTCCTCATCTACAAGAACTAGATCACCTCAAATTTCAAGCTTCTATGCGCCTGTCCCTTTATTGGTATATTAACGCCTCACTTACAACTCAAAATGTGGTGATAGGTCACATCGCACATTTCCATATACATTGAATGGAGTCACTGTCATCCCGTAGATGCTGTGGCATCATACAGGATCTACCACGAGTCCACCACAACATAACACATTGAGTTACACCCACGTTCGCCGAAGGAGCCATCAGCCAATCAGATACTCTGCTTTGTGCCGCAAGATGAATCTCATTGGACGACAGGATCGTGTTCACAGAACAGCAACCTTGCTGCTGCCCGCCGGGTTGGTCGGGTCCAGGGAGGACGCCTGTCATCAAGTAGTAGAGACCTTGAGGGGCTTGTAGGCTGGAGACCTCTCAGCCCCCGAGGAGAACCACCAGAAGAGGAAGAGTCTGATGAGACTGGTGAAGATGCCCGGTGTGTTTGGGACCTAACACAACACACACACACACAGTATAGAATGGCAAGCATTAATAAAAAAATTATGCAGGAATAATTAATGCCAAAACCTAGTTTTGTCATGTATTTAATTATATATTATTTATTTATGCGCATGCCATATTTTGTAGGTCTTGGCCCCTGTGTGTGTGTGTGTGTGTGTGTGTGTGTGTGTGTGTGTGTGTGTGTGTGTGTGTGTGTGTGTGTGTGTGTGTGTGTTTAGGGATGCACCGATTACCACTTTTTTTCAGACCGAGTACAAGTACAAGTACTTACATTTGGGTACTTGCCGATACCGAAATACCGATACGAGTACTTAATAAAACCATTACAGTTCTAATGACTTTGAAAACATGTTTTATTTTCAATTTTCCTCCTTCTGACTGTGAACAAATTAAACAAATATAACGCACTGCCACACATTTCAATGAAATGTAACCTAAACCATCCAACATACGTCAGTCGGATACTCGGACCCAAGGACGTGTTGTTGTTTAGGACATTGGTCATGGCCAGTGGTGTAGTCCAGGGTATACGCGGGTATACGGCGTATACCCACTTATTTTTCAGTCAGCATTGCGTATACCCACTTCTAAATCCCCCCAGATGCGTACCACTCAGTAGTATCCGCAAGCCAAATTGCCCACTTTTTCCCTAGGATGGTGAAGCCATGACCCACGCTACTCTGCCTCTTATTGGCTAATACTCGCTGCCTTTACTGATTAGATTGGTTAACTGTAGGCATGACGACGAATGAGCCAATCGGAGGGAGAGAAGGGCGGGTCATGCCGAGGAAAATATAACTTGATGATGATTAATATCAACGGCCCGCCTACTTCCAGGTTTGATCCTAGAAAGTATACAAGGACCTGGTTGAAGAGCCATCGTGCTGCCTCTTCTGTGCGTTCTAGACAGTGCAGTGTGAAAAGTCCTGCAGAAAGCAAGTCTGTCTGGAATATACTGTAGCAAGGTTAGAAACCCAGTACTGGGTTCAGAGAGTATATCACTGTTGATGTGTTGTAAATGCATATCTTTTTTTTCTTTGTAAACTAAATATTGTTGTTTTCTTACATATTGTTTTGTTGAATAATTTGAATGATGATGTTCAATCATCATATGATATTTATATATATATTGAGATTGATTCAGATCTGAGGTATTTTATTTAAATAAATGTTCAAAAAATTACTGAAACACCATGTTTGCCTCATCTATATTTTACATTCATGCAGGCTGCCTGTGTGACCAGTAATAATACCTACAAACTGCTCCTGATCAAGTCATGTTAATTTTATAATAGTGGCACACTCTGGCCCATGCTATGTGTTGCAAATCAGCTGTTCAAAGACACAGTTTACAAAAGAAATTACTGACTTGCCAAGTGAGAGAATAGGTGTCATTCCAGGAATAAGGAATAGTTCACTCAAAATGCATAGTTGTCTCTCACTAGTCTGTGGGCCAGTATTGGTTTAGTAATTTCATAATCCTTCCTCCCTGAGATCAAGCAGCAGAAATTATGTGACAATGAGCAAATACTACTGACGGATTTTTGGGTAAACTAAATAGAGTAGTCTCACATGTCACTGTTTCTAAAACAGGGCGTTTTTCTGGGCTGTGTTAAAAAAGGGCAACATTTAGAGTATACCCACTTCTCCAGGGACCACTACACCACTGATTGGGTGGACATTCACAAGATATTTGCGCCAATGATGCGCATGACGTCCCGTGAGGGCGCGGCCAAGAGTTTCAAGCGGTCTCTGGGGGGGGGGGGTGCTCGGTTTAATTCGCCGTTCTGATTGGGGGGGGGTGCGGCTGTTAATTCGCGGTGTTCTGATGGCGGGGGTGCGCTGTTAATTTCCGCGGTTCTGATGGGGGGGGTGCGCTGTTAATTTGTGGTTCTGATTGGGGGGGGGGGGTGCTCTGTTATTCGCAGGTTCTGATGGGGGGGGGGGTTGCGCTGTTAATTCGCGTTTGATGGGGGGGGTGCGCTGTTAATTCGTGTTCTGATGGGGGGGTGTTGCGCTTGTTAATTCGCGGGTTCTGGATGGGGGGAGTGCGCTGTTAATCGTTCTGATGGGGGGGGTGCGCTGTTAATTCGCCGTTCTGATGGGGGGGTGCGCTGTTAATTCGTGGTTCTGATGGGGGGGGGTGCGCTGTTAATTCGCCGTTCTGATGGGGGGGGGTGCGCTGTTAATTCGCCGTTCTGATGGGGGGGGGTGCGCTGTTAATTCGCCGTTCTGATGGGGGGGGTGCGCTGTTAATTCGTGGTTCTGATGGGGGGGGGTGCGCTGTTAATTCGGTTCTGATGGGGGGGGGGGTGCGCTGTTAATTCGCCGTTCTGATGGGGGGGGCGCGTTAATTTGCGGTTCTGATGGGGGGGGTGTGCTCCGTTAATTCGCGGTTCTGATGGGGGGGGTTCTGATGGGGGGTGCTCCGTTAATTGGTGGGGACATGTCCCCAGCGTCCCCACTAAATTCTACCCAACTCGGTTGCATCTCTTTATTTCAATATTCCTTGTCTAAGAATATTACAAGGTTAACGTTGTGTTGCCAAAGTGGTATCGGTGCGGTTGTATCGGAGTAGTTTAACGAGTACGAGTACATGAGCACAGTATCGGACCGATACCGAATACTGGTATCGGTATCGGTGCATCCCTAGTGTGTGTGTGTGTGGTGTGTGGTGTGTGTGTGTGTGTGTGTGTGTGTGTGTGTGTGTGTGTGTGTGTGTGTGTGTGTGTGTGTGTGTGTGTGGTGCCTCTCCCCCCTCACCATGATGTAGTAGTCTTGGAGCTGCTGGCCGTACAGCACCCAGGAGGTGGAGGTGAAGAAGGTGGCCACCGTCAGAGGGAAGGAGAGACACTCCAGGTTCCCGCTGCGCACGATCCCCACCTGGGAGGACGACGGGCGGAGGAGGAGGAGGGTGGAGGTTGAGGAGGAGGGTGGAGGAAGGGGGGTTGGGGGTTGTTAAGAAAAACAATATTCAAAGGCAAGAAGTCAGGAATGAGGGGGGGGGGGTAACAACATTGAATAGAAAACACGCAGTAAATGAACGGGTGACAGAAGTCAGTCTTTTGAGTTGTACTGTGTCCAAAATGTCCGATGTAGAGGACTATATAGTGAGTCAACGGCCCAAAAAAAAAGCAAAAAGAAAAAGAAAAACACATTCAGACGCTACTCGGGTCGCTGTTTGCGTCATTGCTGTGGCATAGTCACAACTTCCCACCATCAACGTCGGCTCGGGCCGGTGAACCAGTAACAATGAAAACATTTTCACAACTCATCACGGCCGTCCTCATAAGACAAACAAACAATACACTTCTTAAGAATACCCTTTAAAAAAAAACGGCTTTTAGAGCTCTGTGTGGCCACCCAAGAATCAATCTGTTGTTGTTCTTACGATCATGCAAACATTTATGAATTATCATTTCCTTTCGGCACGATGCATGATGGGATATATGCTCGGTTAGTGTCATAAATGTAGTGGTCATCGGTTGTACTTTTCACGACGCATTGTGGGATACGATGAGTCCACTGTATAGGGTATAAATTTGGACAACGTGGAATGTACCGCATCGTGAGAGATTTCGGACACAGCCTTGGCCTGCGCTCAGACAGCGTCCATATATCTGCCATGTGCCGTGGAAACGTGTCAGCATAATACGTGAAGCATACAGCGAGAGAATACAAAATATAACCGTGGGGAATTGCTAACAAGACACACACACACACACCACACACACACACGCGCACACCACGCACACGCACACGACAGGACAACAACAGGAAGACACCGACGGGGGAAAGAAAGGGAGGAAATGAACTGGGGGAGGGGAGGAGGAGGAGGGGGGGGGGGTGCTCATTACAGAGAGTCAGGCTGATGGAGGGGAGGGGGGGGGAGACAGGGAGAGGACAAACAGGAAGGTAGATGGAGCCACCAGATGACACAGAGGGAGACAAATAAGACGCTGGCCACTGCCACCCGTCTCCGTGCCGCTGACACCTTCCTTTGTGCGGTTCACAGTGTTTCCTCGCGACGCGCCGACGCTGCAGTGTGTCAGTAGCTGGGCGAGCAGAGGAACGGGATAACGACGGCCGTAACTCTCTTGAGGGCGGTCAGCGCTCAGCCTGCAGCCGTTACTGTTAATGAACATAAAGTAAGATGCGTACTGCTGTTAAAGCGTGTGTATGCAAGGCTTCGTGGCAATTTATTGGGCCGCCATCAATGAAAACCGCCGTTCCCTCCACGGGGAGGCGCTATCTCCTTTGCATCTTTGATCTTCTGGCACGTCTCGCACAAAATATCTCAGTACGGCGTCGCTGAATAGTCACCAGACTGCAGACAATGCTCACCAGTAAGAAATGTTTCATTGCACAATAGTAGTAGCCCTCGGCCCAAGTTTCCAGGAAGGAATGTCCCTGGCCAGACTCTGCCGTGAACCTATTCATAAACATACCTGACCTTTGACCTCCACATATCCATCTCTAAATCCAACCCAATAACCAGACATTACCGTCTTGTTCCGTGTATCAGAGGAACGGACTGCCCTTCCAGCCAGAGACACGTGTCCCTGGGAGCAGGAGAGGAGATACAACATGTGGAAGTGATACCGTCCTACCTCACGCCTCCAGGGACCCATTAGGGAGTATCTAATGTCATTTGGGCTCAACAGACAGTAAATCAGGACGATTGGGACGAACAACGACTGACGCCAAACCTTTACAGATTCCAATGAGACGTACAAACATACGACATGGGGTGTGTGCTATTTAAGAGTCCCAAAATTTGACAAATGGAAGGTGAGGTAGAGGGCAGGGGCTGCAGGTGTACATCATGTCTGACATACGCCATATGAACAAAACCTCAAGCCAAAGGTTAACAAACTCGGTTTATGATGAATGATGGCCCGACCGGGTACAGAAAGCCATTGTAACAAGTGAGATTGTTACACTCTCTCTCTCTCTCGCTTAAATCACCTCTTCTCCATTACTGAACGCTGGACTTCTCCGTCAAAGCAAGTGTGATCTGTGGAGAGAGGAAAACCATCCAAACAGTTCCGGAGAAAAATCAGCCATCTAGCCGTCATTCTCTTGCTCGCAAGTGACGTCCAGCAAAAAAAAAACCCGGGACCTAACTTCCAACTGGAGTGTCCCACAGTCCCCTGACGCCGCCATCAGACAAGGTGCAGTCCACCCTAAGAGCAGTTCCATGACTGAGATACTCCATCATTGTGACACTAATCCACCGTCTTCTGTGTTGACTGTTAGGCCGGTAAATGTGACCCAAGTGTGCTTCCCCAAATGTATCCCCAAAGCGCCACTCACAATGACACTTGTGTACAAACAACGCAACTTTCAGC
This sequence comes from Coryphaenoides rupestris, assembly GCA_002895965.2. Lineage (NCBI taxonomy): Eukaryota > Metazoa > Chordata > Actinopteri > Gadiformes > Macrouridae > Coryphaenoides > Coryphaenoides rupestris. The sequence continues at coordinate 131,364 of PIJE02000728.1, forward strand.
CATGGCAAACAACAAATCATACAAAAGTTTTATGGGACAAAATTTAAACATCAGAAGAGTCGCTTAAACAACTGTGCAACTTGAAAAATTACTTCTGGACTTCAACTCTGAGTTCCTCTGTTTGTCTGAAATGTGGCTAAAAGAATAGTACCAGGGTAGAATGTCTTTAGAAAAGCCCAAAGAGTGGGCTATGTAAAAGAACTGCAAAACTGCAAAGGATCTATGGATGCATTGCCGTAACGGTTATTTTAGCCCCTTGCACACACATCATTCCCTGTTGTTGGTATATACAGACCTCCACCATCAAATAGAGAGGTTTATGAATGAACATCCAAGAAACACCCAGAAATAATTAATTCTGGTTGGGGATCTAAATATGAATTGGGCTCAGCAGTCAAATAGGAAAAAGCTTAAAAAGGCTGTTTGATCTCATCCAAGTAATCCAAGGCCGCACTAGAATCACCTCATCATCTCAAAGCCAGAGTGATCTAATACTCAGCAACAGTGGCGGCTCCTGAAGAATATCTCAGGGGGGGCAATTTTTCTGATAATGATTAAGGTGACCCATTCAATAGGTGCATTAAGCAAGACAGTATCAATTTGTTGTTAGATGATTAACTCATACAGAGTCCTTCTTATGTCCACTAGATGGCAACTCCATAAACAAAAATGGTGTAGCTCCACAATTAATTATTTACATGAATCTAATGTTGTATGATGTAAAATAGCTAAACAGGACACAAGATATGTCCAGCAACCACATAAAGACAGGGGCAGCATATTAAGTCAAGTATTTATTAACTGACCAAGGAACTTCTTTCAGAGACACAACGGAATTGCACACACTGGTAGCCATCTTGAAAGTAGCAAGTGACTTGATGGAAGATATCCCCTCCCTCTCTTTGCTCAGTTACGTATGATGCAAGCGCGTTAGGGCGAGTCCCAAAATCCTCATTCAAAATGCATTGGAGGCTCATTTTCCGAAAAAAAAATTTTAACATGAGTCAATGGGAGAATGCTTGGGCGATTTTCCACGTCAATGAAATCGCCCAGAGAGGCGGGACCATTTGAAACACGACTTGAATCTGACGATTCTGATTGGACAATGACAGATAATATGTCTAGAACACTGATAACTACTTTTGCTGTGATAGAATTGGTTAGAAAAAAAAAATCCTCTTTCTCCCAGTTGGTAGTGCGTCGCCCAAATCGCCCCTATACACCGTCCACCCCTGCTCAGCAATGAAGCAGAAAGAATTACCAACACATTACATTTACCGGCTGGGCTATCAGATCATAATTTTCATTGTTCATACACCGGCAAGAAAGTCAAAATGTGTCAAACATCATAATATGTGATGCATCATCATGACAGAGACTTCTCAATGAACTTGAAAAGAAGCTCAAACAACAGGCCTGGAATGAGATCTTGTCCACAGACGATCTGAGCTGCTTCTAAGTGCCTAATCACTACAATTAAGTTATGTTAATGTTAAAGAAAAAAGTCATACATCCCAAAAGAAGCAGAACTTGCTTAGAACTTGTTCTTGAATGAACAACTGTGGAATCTAATTAAACGGCGGGACCAGGCCTTGACAACCGCACTTAAGTCAGGGTTAGCCCATAATAGGAGGACTACCCATCTAATAAAGTTGAGAAAAGCAAAAAGTTAATTTCTTTACTAATCACATAAGTGACGCTAAAGGAAACGGCAGGGAAACATATTGCAATAAAGGAGTTAAAGTGTTTCCATTTTCACCCAAGACAAAGACCACATTTCTTCTGTGTTTAATAGTTATTTTATAGGTTCAGTTCAAGATCTGGCACGAGATAGTCCTGCATTTATAGTGAAGTACAAAAGCATCCTCTGTACAACTCTCCATCATCTCTGTAAACTTGTCAATAAAGCAATGCAATTTTCCCAATCCCTGGAAACCAGCAGTAATAATAACCATTGTTCTTAAGGCTAGCGATCCAATCAATGTAACCAATTAGAGACCCATCACTATGCTCAGTTATTTTGGAAGTAACTGATTTGTGACCAATTAATTTCCCATTTATACATTTCCGACTGCATCCCCTATGCAGTTTGGATTCAGGAAACATCCAACAGGGATAAAAGTAGCAAATAAATATAGCAAATTGCTATTTTATTGAACAAATTATATCCAGTCTTGGTGGGGGAGGTGTTGTTGGTGCCATTTTCCTTGGTTTGAAAAATCTATCATAATGTTCTTTAATCCAAACTGTCAAAGTTATATTTCTCTACTAATGCATCAGCATGAATGGAGCCATACCTAAACTGAAGAAAAGAGTGCACAACATGAACAGTGTGTGTGGTCAACGGTTGGTTTAAGCAGCCTTACTTGGGCCGAGGCAGACTTATCACACTGTGGGTGTGCATTGGGTGATATCTCTCTCACACACACCCACACCCACACACACACACACCCACACCGACACAGAGTTTATTACACACACACGCTAAAATAAGACAACAAGCTGCTTCCACACACACTGCAGTGTTGAACTCAGTATCAGACTGGTTAACTCACTGTTAAATTTACTCTTAAAGTGACCAAAACTGTGAGCATGCATTCTCCTATCAAGAAACATGATACACATCAACATCTTGCAGCTGCTGAACTCTTTAATGCAATGGTTTTCACACATTAATCTCAGTGTTACCAGCTGGTCCCAGGCAGGTGCGACCACGCTAAAGCCATTATACACTCTTTACACACAATCTGTGAAATGTCTTGACAGAACACCAAGGAGCTACCATCATTGTGTCATCATTCAAAAGTACAACTTATGGACCTTTGACAGTTCTTTGTTTTGCAGATCTGTGCCTGATCGATGTATATATTGATTCATGGTCTTGCACCACAATTACTGAAATAATCTGTGTCATTGTGCAGGGATAAGGCTAGGGAGACCAGGGCATCAGTCAGAGGTGACATATCAGAGAATTCACAAGCATCAGTATTATTAAAACAACACATCATGTGATCACTGATCTACACCTTTGTATGGAACAGTTTTCCAACATTTTGTCCAATTATGTAATGCATATGTTGTATGATGTTGTTTTACATGTGATGTACTGTTCATGGATTTTGCTTGTAGATTTAGCTCATTTTATAGTTTGTTTGCATCATGTTTGCATATAACTGTTTGCATCATGTTGTTTGTATTGTACTATTTTGAATATCGTCCTGCCCAGGGATTGCAGATGTAAATTTGCCATGCAGCCAACTCTGGCCCAATGCTTGTGTTGTGCATGGCCGTCGTCAAAATCAACTACTCAACTAAATTAGGGCATCTAAGATCAAGGTGCCTAAAGGTAGACTCTGGACATGGGGGAATCAAACCCTAGCATATTTTGGCTGGGAGACCATAGCCAGTATCCACTACACTATTCTGCCTACAAGTAGACTGCAGACATGGGGATAGAACTCAAAACATTTCAGCTGGGACGAGGAGGCAACACACCATCCTATAGCCCAATATATGAATATAGTATACTGGTATGTTTCATGTGGCGGTGGGTGACATGGCCAAAATGTATATCCTGATAAAGCTCGATAACAATATATTACAATATAGGAATTTTCCTGGAAATGTAACAAATAAGTAATTAATATAAAATAATCAGATAGGGTAACCCTATTTATTAATGAACCTGTGAATTACACAAATGATTGTTATTCAAACATGTTTGTTGGTCATCGCTGCTCCAACGTACCATGAACATGAAGCAGGAGTCAACTGACCAGATATTTTGAAGCTGGTCTGATGCTGATTCACGACACAGAAGCCATATAAACGATTCAGCAAAATCTGGTCCCTCACTAAACATGGGGCAGCCCTATTAGGTGGGTCTGTTCCCCGGGTCACTTACCAGGTCGGTGAGCGGGGAGGCGTACATGCAGACGGTGATCACGCTGCAGGTGAGGCCCAGCTGGGCCAGCCGATCATCTCCCGGGGGCAGCAGAATGCAGAAGTACAGCCAGCCCAAGGCCAGCACCCCCGCCGCCACACAACTCTGGCCCATCACACCCCGCTGATGGAATACACACACACACACACACACACACACACACACACACACACACACACACACACACACACACACACACACACACACACACACACACACACACACACACACACACACACACACACACACACACACACACACACACACACACACACGCACACTTAAAGGGGAACTTTGAACTTTTGTATCATTTCAACGTGGGCAAATTAGCAATGTTGACCTTTTCTCCATGTTGCCAGCACACCGATCTCCCTGCCAATATCTGCAAAATGTTACCCCAACTCTTTGGGCTAACATTTAGCATCTGCGCTGAGCTGCACCCCAGAGACACAGAGCACTGGCAACAACTGCCGATGTTTTTCACACTGCATCCTTCGTGGCGATAAGGTTGAGAAGTGTCAAACTTCCCCTTTAAAGCATGTCTGAAGTTTTATGACACATATCATTTTATAGGCCTGTTATTTGAGTAAGGACAGTCTAAGGCAGATTGCTTTTCTTTTTGGTCCTAGACTGGCAGACTTGGCGGCTTGTCATATGGGAAAATGAGTTCATTTATTTTTATATGCAAGTCATTTGGGGTAAATAGATGGTAAATAACACAATAAAAAAATATTTTTTATTGAAAGTAACTGGAACAATGTGGGTTTGGTGTGTGATCCTTTAGCTGTGGAGGATGCAAACCTTGCTTTTGCTGTAGTAGCAGTAAGAGACGATGTAAAGGATTTGGAGGCACGCTCCGATGACGTTCACGATGATCACCGTCCCGTCCTGCTTCAACAACCCATAATACAACCATCCCAGGTTACTGTGGAGAACACACACACACACACACACACACACACACATGAGACATGCTCACATTGCATTCAGAGGCCATGTGGGGGACACCATGTGCCCACATCATACTGACTTGAGGCAGGTCATGAGGAAAGGGAGGAATTGGATGTTGGCAGAACTTTTGGTTAACATCATCTTCTTTAGGTCGGTCCTGGTGTGAAACAACAGGAAAACAAAAACAACGACGGTGCACACACACACACACACACACACACACACACACACACACACACACACACACACACACACACACACACACACACACACACACACACACACACACACACACACACACACACACACACACACAGAGAGCGTTAGCATTGAGACTAAGAGAGGTGTGGAGGTGTCACACTGCAATGAGGTGAACTTACAGTCCTGTCGAGAACATCCCGACTGTAAACACGATGCACGCCCATGACAGGACCACCAACGAATCCATAGAATACAACAAAAAATACTGATCAATAAGCCTGAAATGTTTGTCGGGTTGTTTCGATTAGTTTCAGTTTTGGTGAATTGATCAAACTCCTACTCTGCCAGGACTCTTACTGTATTTCCGTATATGTAAGCAGTGTCTGCGGATACTGTTCTCTCATTGGCTACACGGGAGAGGGGGCGTGGTTGCTCTGCTCCAATTGGCTGGCAAAACGCCGACAGCGGACTATAAATGGGTCACAAACGTAACAGAGCCACCGGGCCACGCATGGATATATCTATATAGGACCAGATCTATATAGGACTCGATGATCTCGTCCTATATAGATATATATCTGTATAGGACGAGATATATATACCTATATGCGATTTCTCTCCCTAGATGTGTTACAATTACAGCAGTACTCCAGTTTTTTGGTTGTCTGGTTTTGCCCAGTTTCTGTACAGGCTATACATATAGTAGGCTATGTTTATTTCCTTTAAAACCCAAAGCAAACAAAGAACAGACACGTGTAAACAAACACACGTGTACGCATAGATTTGTTTGCATTGCAATGCGGAGTGTATTTGTGGCTGTGGGCTATTCACCTGACACGTCATCGAAGTTCCTTCAACCGATTCACTCAATAAATTACAATTGAAATGACATGAATGAATAAATGAATACATACGTTAATGAAGATGAGCTGTAACTGTACCCATCCTGAACATCTCTTCGATGATGCCACATCTCTTTCCAAGCAAACAATCGAGTCAAACTATTCTATTGCATTTTAGGTCGGACATTGGAGCTCAAACCCAGTGTCTTCCGGCTGGGAATCCAACCCCCTATAGGGCCTCGTCGACACACTATCCTGTCCACACGATCATATCTTGTAACGCTCTCTTTTAAGTTCAGCGTGCATAGTTTCCGCCTGGTTGTTATAGGAGAGGAGAGAGTGACATTTGGCAGTATAGTCGCTTCAGAGGTGAGGTGAGGGGGGGGGGTCATGCTGTGGGGTCAAGTCGAACAAGTTTGTAAGCAACGTGTGCCTCTTCATTCCATCACACACACACACACACACACACACACACCGCTGAGTGAACAGATATGCAGCTGTCCTAAGATGGGGAGGGGGTTGGGAGAAGAAGGCAAAATGAAGGGGGAAAAGAGAGTGTGAGAGTGAGAGAGGGAGAGAGAGAGAGAAACACTTTTACAGCCGGTTGTCAGTTTGCACAGGGGGTTACTCTCCACACGGCTCCACCGCTCTCTCTCCCTCCCCCCCCCCCCCCCCCCCCACCTCCCTGGCCCCGGGTGTTTGCTCTGGAGACTGTGAAGTTTGGGCCAGGGTAAACCATGGCATGAGAGTGGGAAAAGAATGAGAGGTTTGGGAGTCGCGGTGGTTGGTGAGAAGTGCCTGCTGCGTGAGAGCGAGGATTGCTTTGGAAATATCCGTGGTGTTTGAACAAGTTTATGTGTGTACAATGTGTCAAGCAAAGGGCATTTACTTCATGTTTTGTTCGAATGTCACCCCCCCACCCCCACCACCCACTCCCCAAAATGTCAGCAACAACACAGTAATTGGTTGAGAACAGAACAGGCGTTTTTTATAACATTCTTTTTAATTTTTTTCACATTTCAAACATTTCATATAATTTACTCTATGTTCAAATATACAAACATTTACAAAACAACATCAATGTTTTTTTAACAGGAAGGAACAGTCTGTGACTCTGTGACTCAACGTATTTGTCTTATTTTCATTTCATGTCAATGTTATGACAAGGACTGTGCTCATTGTGTTGACACAGAGAGTACCAAGCTATTGCCTACAGTCAGGTAAAAGCTAAATGGCAATAGAAACGGAAATAAAATGACAATTGGCTACCAGACAAAATCAGAATCGACGTTAAGAGTAACGCTGTTGTTGTTCTTTTGTTCTTTTGCTCAAAGACAGCCACTCTACAGCTCCAAGAAAACCATACAAGTGAGTTTCCTAACCAGAAAAGAATACTGTAGTAACCCCAATCACAAAAATGTGTTCATCAGATATTTTCCACATATGCTCATTAATAAAACAGTGGATGAAGATGTTCGATTACATGTGCAGCTGTTCTTCATTGGATTTGTATGACAAAGTGATGTATTTACTGGGGTCTTTAACACCCGCCAAAGCTGAAAGTAAAGGAACGACATGACCGAAACTCTAAACAAAGCATACCACTGATACAGTTATATTTCCAAGAGTCATTAAAATGTCTAGGTGAAGGGTTTGGAAGCAGCTTTCAAATCGTAATCGTCGGATGCATAATGAGGAGAATACAACAGGTGTACTGTCTCTTTGTCATGGAAAACATGAAGGGGGGTGCGGTTGTGAGTCCATGGTCTGTCAGCTCCAACTTCCATTCACCACCTCCCCTTTACATGCACTTGCACCTTTGTTGCTGAATATCTTCAGACAAAATACTTGACAGATTTCAAACACGGGAGAACAAAAAACCATGGGCGTAAAAAAACAAAGCAAAATGAAACCGTAAAACACATCTTCAAGGTCCTCTTCCTGGAATGGTCGACATCCCGGGTTGTACTCTGCATTCACACATGCACACACACACGGACACAAACACACACACAACCACGCAGACAGACTTACAACGCCTATATACACAACCACACACCTGCAGCTTTGTCCGTGCTCATATAAAAAATCTCTGTAATAAAAAAAGTCTGTTGACTGTCCATTGTGCCAATGGCCAGCATTGGCTTAGCTAACATTGTCTTTGTTTCCGGCTGCACCTGGGACAGCTTCAGTGCAGTGTGAGCAGTGCTAATAAAACTGGGATTATTGTGAAGGCGAGGGAGCAGGAGACATGCTGTACTGTGGAACTGCCAATACTCCTCTGGACATTTGGCTCCATAACAGCAGGATCGTCTGAGGAAACAGAGACAGAGAGAGAGAGAGAGAGAGAGAGAGAGAGAGAGAGAGAGAGAGAGAGAGGACGTGTCAGTAAATGGATTGCACCACTCCCCCATGGTAAACACAGCCGGTGGCACTACGACTCCTACTAGTACTACTAGTACTACTACTACGAAGGAAGCACATTCCAAATCCCTGAAGTCACTGGCATGCTATACGTGGTCCTTGTTGTTGTAATGTTCTGTAACAACGCTCACCTGCTGGGAGCCTGTTTGTCGGGTTGTGTACTCCTCCGGCTTCGGCAAACTTTCCTTTGCCATCGCCGAATTTGGCTTTCTCCGTCTCCTCCGCCTTGGCCTTGTCTGCCTTGGCCTTGGCGGAGCCCTTGTGCCCTGCGACGTCCACCCTGAGCCGGAGACAGTCCTCACCGCGGTGGTGCAGGGGTTTGGCTGCGGAGAGGACGGAGGCACAGCAAAGGTTTAACACAACAGAAACACAGATGTTTCGTTGACACAAACAAAACAAGAGACTTGTGCGACACTTTCGGGATCGCTCCACGATGGTAAATACTCACAGATATAGTAGTAGCTCTCCCCCTGGCGGAACTCCTTGCCCAGGGTGAAGGGCGTAAAGCGCTGGAACTTCTCGGAGAACCTCTCAGGCGCGTGCTGGGCGAAGGGCCGTGAGCACTCCCAGCGCAGCTGGTCGAAGGAGTGTGGCTTGCACACCTCGTAGTCCTCCTTCTCCACCATGTAGAGCACGTAGCGCTCGGCCTCCTGGGACGGCACCTCGCCGCGGGCGTAGTGCGGGCAGATGATGTCCAGGTAGTCGTTGATGCGCACCTCCACCGCATACTCCTCCCACAGGAAGCTATCGAGAGAGAGAGAGAAGGGAGAATATGGTTAAGGACTTGAGGGAAGAACTTGAGTTTGAACACATACACAGAGAAGCACTAGTGGTTGGACAACAGCGTGATCCATCGGCAGCTTCGACCGCACATTAGTGTCAGGGAGGGTGTGTGTGAGGGTGTGTCACGGGTTTGGGGGCGGTGAGGGTTAATTACACGCGTGTTGCGGTTGCGGTACAGCAAGCAGAAGCAGAACAGCCGCCGTACGTCTGGCGTAAACACATGTAGTTATGAACAGGTAACACGAGTTCGCCCGACATCGCGTCTACATCAGGGTTTTTTTCTTCCTTCGTCTTTCTACACGGGACGTGTACAAACCCGTCACTTTGACAGATTTAGAAAGAGGCCGATCTGGTTAGACCCGATGTTGGGAAGCACACAGCAGAACCTGTACACACACACACACCATCTCTCTCTCCCTCCTCATCTGTCTCTCTTCCCTCCTTGACTTTGGTTCAGTTGGAGTTCATCCAGGGCTCTCGTGCACGATCTGACACGATCGAACGGCTTACTACTCGACTGTTTTTCTCCGCGTCGCCACACTTTGTTTGGTTTTATCTGATGGTGAGTCTCCTGCCAGCGTTGTGCAACACGGGGCTGTTTACCCCCACGGTCTGCCTCACAGCACTCTCTCTCTCCAGGTCTACGCCGACTCCATCAAACAGGGGGGCAGGGGGGGGGGGGGGGGGGCTGGAGACAGTCAGACTGTCGCTCTCTCCTCTCTTTTATCTCCACCCTCTATTTAGTTTTATGGGTCTTCCCTGTCTCCTCTCCTCCTTGCACACGACCCATGTATTTTCCCATATATACACCCCGTGAACCAAAGTACACATTTTCATGAAAAGCGCCCACCTCTTTAGCTCAAGGTTGTCTTTTGGGAAAAAGAGGAGAAGTAGTAATTCAGTGAAGCCCGTCTCTGTACCTCAGGCCAAAGCAGTAAACGTCTGTGACAAGCTGTCAAAGAGCCAGTATGGATGTTCAGTGTACACATTTGGCAGAAAGGCCGCGGCAAGCTATTATTTGTATATTACTACGATTGGATAGTGTATGGGATAATGTGTGGGCATTGTGTGTGCATGTGTGTGTGTGTGAAACCACAATCCCTTGTTGTGCGTAAAATACATTTGTTTTTGTAGGATGTACGGAGCGTGGCGTGGCTCCTGCTTCAAAGCTAACTACCCCCGACCCCTCCACCCCCTCCACCATGTTTCATGTTGCTGTGGCTCCTGTCGGGACCCCTTGTTAGGTGACAGACTCACTGGCTCCAAATGCGGGCCCCTGACCCCCCTCCCTCTCCCTCGCCTGCTCTTGTGTTTGTCTGACTCTGTAGCACGCTAGCTCCTAACCGGCTTGTCAAAACACGCATTGTTTGTCAAGCGCGTTTGCCTACGCTTGTTGTCAGCGACTGCTCGCTGATAAATCAGACAACTCTGTCAGCAGCGATGCCCCATCAAACATACCTGCATTAGACCCCCCCCCCCCCCCCATTGGGTCTTGCTATAAAGTAAAAGGCATGTGTGTGTGTGTATAAAAAGACAGAGACGGATAGAGACACTAAGTGAAAGGCAGCGCGTGGACAAGCAGCAGCAGCAGCAGCAGAGCGCACCACAGGAGACAGTTTTCCAGGAGAAACACAAACAGATGCTTTCATCTGTAGAAGCCCTAATTGGCCAAAAAATCTCTCTCTCTCTCTCTCTCTCTCTCTCTCTCTCTCTCGCGCTCTCGTCGACTCCCGAGAAGTAATAACAGGGTCAGACCGAAGACAAGACGTGTGTGGACCTCGGCAGGTATTCCCTGCTGGAGCCGAGGTGGGGTAAATGTGTGTGTGTGTGTGTGTGTGTGTGTGTGTGTGTGTGTGTGTGTGTGTGTGTGTGTGTGTGTGTGCGCGCGCGTGCGAGATACACCTCGTTCCCGTCTGCTTGTTAGCACGCCAGCCCGGCTGCACCTCCCCCATGAAGACACAGCGCCAGACTTTTTTCATCTTCATCTTCTTCTTCATCTCCTTCTTCTCAGAAGCCAACAAAACTGTTTCTAATCTCATTCACAGCTCAATGTCGTGCTTTTAGGACCTCCACCCCAACAACACCCCCCCCCCCCCCCCCCGCACCCCTCCAGAAGTCTGACTAATTAAAGCTGCGAGGGGTCTGGACTAAATGTGTCGTGCCGGGTCCAGGGCAGGGGGACCAATGAATGGGGCATAATTAAACCCTTTCCTTCAACAAAAACACAAAGGCTGGAGCCTGCAGCCCCCCACTCTCTGTCCACCCCTCTCCCCCACCCCACCCACCTCCACCCCATGCAGCTTTCACTGCCCCACCGCGTGGATGTATACCACCGCCGCTGCTTACATGCTAAAATACCAACGGTATAGACCGCTAACGTGTTTCCATGACGCGCTGAGGGAAACCCAATCCAGTCTGCAAACCCAACCTACAAGCCTGCGAGGATTTTACACCCTCTCTGTAGCTCTCTCTTTCTCTCTCTATCTCTGTCTGTCTCTCTCCCTCCCTCACTTTCTCACAACCGCATGGCCCTGTGTGTCTCAAAGATATCTGCCCAGCCTCTCATCTTTCTCTCTGGCTTCATCCATCCCTACATCTGACACTTCTCGGCGGAGTGAAAGTCACATTGATGTGATAGCAACACTGTTGTGTGCGTGGGAGAGTCGCTCTGTGTGTGTGTGTGTGTGTGTGTGTGAACTGCATTGTGCAAACCATAAGTCAACTGCCAAAATGTCTCCTTTGATTTGACTAAACTTTATGTTTATGTGCTTGTGGAATACATTGGTGTAAATTGTTGCAATTGTCTTTGTTGCTGATGATGATGATGTGTGTGTCTTTGTTGCTGATGATGATGATGATGTGTGTGTGTGTGTGTGTGTGTGTGTGTGTGTGTGTGTGTGTGTGTGTGTGTGTCAGAGGTGAGGGTTGCGGAGGCTTGACTACATCCTGTCTTCTCCCCTCTCCTACAGAGATCATTTCACACCAGGGAGCGAGTGCAGAAACTGCGTCAGCGGCCGAATTCCATACATATGTGGGTGTGTTTAGTGTGTGTGTCAGTTGAATGTATGCAGATGTTTCTGTGTGTGTGTGTGTGTGTGTGTGTGTGTGTGTGTGTGTGTGTGTGTGTGTGTGTGTGTGTGTGTGACGTCAGGGTGTAAGATGGCCCGGGCCGAGCGCCGTGGGTTACAGCAGCAGTCAAGGTATTCCAACACTTGATTCTCTCGGTCCAAGCTTTTAAGTCCCGCCATTTTACCACTCTGTCACCTCTTCACTATGTTCTACAGCCCACCCCCCCACCACCCCCCCCACACTCCCCTCTCCCCCCCTCTCTTGTCTTTCGTAGCCCCCCCCCACCCCCAACCTCCTCCTCCTCTTACTGCATTTGTCCCCTGGGTCAGCAGCCGTGCAGCGGTGATGGGACGGACAGACAGACAGACAGACAGACAGAGAGCTGGGTCTCTCCGGGGAATGTGTCTAAATGTCCGTCAGGGTCAGAGGGGGCCGGACTTCAGGGTCGCACACACACACACACACCGCCACTGACTCAGCAGCACCGGAGAGTCTTGTTACCCGTAAACACACACACACACACACACGCCGACACAGATACAAGTCAGCAGTGCCGCCTGAAACACTAAACAGATGCATTCTCCTTCTGCCACGCTGGCTCTGCAGGTAACCAGTGTGTGCAGCTGCTGGAATGTCACGCTGAGTGCACTTTTCTGTGTGTGTGTGTGTGTGTGTGTGTGTGTGTGTGTGTGTGTGTGCGCGTGTGTGCGTGAGGAAGGGTCGATTTTAGAGACGGTCCACTGTGCTTTCACATCGTGCACTCATCAGGTTTCCAGCGTGCGCGATCCTACCTCCATGGAAGAGTGCACCGTGGAAGAGTGCACCACTTATCGCCGTGGTGACGCTGTGCTGTGGGGCGGGGCAGATTCACACCTCCGCCGCCCGCGCGTCCTGACGAGGTGCGACGGCTAGTAATGATGAGCTAAGCTTCTTAGCCACGCAGCACTCTATTAGAGGCCATTTAATATATACGTCGAGAAGTCTCTGAGCATTAGCCTCCGTGGTAATCTGGCCCTGAATCACGTCTCTGTGGTTCATTGTCTGGTAATAAGAAGCGGAGGTCTATTAATCTGCTGCCTCTGCCACTTCGCTACAGGGACTAATGCTGCGAGGTGCTCACGGTGACATCCCAGAAGTTAGGCCTTCTCAGAGCTGCTTGTTGTGTGTCTGTGTGTGTGTGTGTGTGTGTGTGTGTGTGTGTTGTTGGAGGTGGGAGTTCAAACATCACTTTGGGGGGAACATCGGTTTGGTCCGAGCAGTTTCTCACTCATTCAGTTCCAGCCACATCCCCCTCTCTCCCCCACGCACCCCCTCCTCCTCCTGGTCATCCATCACTGTCTCCGTCGCCCCCACCCTCCGTCTGTCCCCTCTTTATCCTTTCTATATTATATACACCACCGCCACCGCCACCGCCACCGCCACCACCAACCCCACCACCGCTGCTGCCTCTATTATGGCCCCCATTCCTGAAAGCTGACATAATATAGCAGATCTTTTCAGGCTGGCTAATTTCTCAACACAAATCTCTCTTTGTCACCACCCCCCCCCCCACCACCCCCACCACCCCCACGGGTCCCCATCTTTTCACACCACCCCTTTTCCTTTTTTTCTTTTATAGTCACAAAGAATGGAGGAAAGGCCGTTGGGTTTGACAGCTATCTTCCGGAGGGTTCACAGAGAGTTAATATCTGTAGTCGACTGGCATCTCTCTGTGTTGCAGGAAAAAAGATGACTTCAAAAAATGTTGAAAATGGTTTGACCTTGAATGATATTTGATTGAATACAGTTCACCCTCGTTCTAAATGTAACAATGTCGTAGTATTATTCACATTGGTTTTGTAATCTGCTACAGTGGAGTAAGGCGTATTGCCGGCTTCCGTCCTGTAGGGGCGACAGGGGACAGCGGTGCGCCGCTATGCGTGAAATGCTGTGAATGAGCCGCGTACACAAACATACGCTCCGCATGCCCGCACGCACGCACCGCCGCGATAGTGTCGGCTCAGAGGCAGCCCCCCCCCCCCCCCCTGTGTTGCAGAAAAAGAGAGAATGGGGGGGAACTGGATGGAGTGGAAAACTACTGGTGGACACAGAGGCCATGAGAACACACGAGTCTAGTGAACGGTATGGGGGGGGGGCGGGGGGGGGCTGGTGTCAGAGGAAGGGGGAGAGGAAGTCTGGACCGTGGATAAGGAGGTGAGAGGAGGAGCTGAGAGTGCAGCTACAAGGAAGGAGTAATGTGTGTGTGTGTGTGTGTGTGTGTGTGTGTGTGTGTGTGTGGGTGTGTGTGTGTGTGTGTGTGTGCGCATGACATTTGTGTGTGTGTGTGTGTGTGTGTATGGTTGGAAGCGGGAAAGGCAGACCTTTAACTATTAATTAGTTCCCACGTTGCTCGTCAACTAGAAATCCCACAACTGTCAGCGAAACGTGCATGAATTGAGATGTGAGACTGGCCCCTGTGACGACGGCAGATATGAGTGATGGGCTTTGCGGAGATTTAAATGTAGATGTTGAGTTCCAAGTGGGAGATTAGAGCAGGTATGATCCTAACGCTGCGCTATAATAGCTATAGGCTCACCATCTGGCTTGGTATGTCATACAGTTATATATATATATAAATGTCATGTAGTATGGAGATCATGTGTGTGCGTGTGTGTTGTGTCTCTGTGTGTGTGTGTGTGTGTGTTGTGTGTGTGTGTGTGTGTGTGTGGTGTGAGAGATTAAAGGGCCAGACAGGACCCTGGTTAGGGAGGGGTGTGTTGTTGTGACTGATAAGAGACAAAGCAAACAGACACACACAACAGAGGACTCGTGCTGGAACTAAGCTGGTTCATCATCGTCGATCAATCTATTGATACCTTTTCAATCCGTCGATTATCCACTTATCGTCTTCGGTTACCAGAGCACCCCAAGCCCCAAGGCCCCGCACAAGCAACCGAGAACTCAAGAAAAACAAAACTAATCTAATATGTGAGGGGGGGTAGGCGCCTGGGGTAGGTAGGGGTGGTGGGGGTTATATGACACCATCACCCCCACCCTCCCCCCCGGGCGGGTGGATGTGCGAGTTCAGACAGGCCCGGACACCTCAGAAACAGCAGCCGCGAGCAGACAGACAGACAGACAGACAGACAGACAGACAGACAGACAGGCAGACAGAGCCGGGCTGACATGGATAGACAGACATAGACCAGACAGGCAGACAGACAGACAGGCAGACAGGCAGACAGACGGCAGACACAGAGTCTTTTGATTTTTTTAACCACTCTGCCAGGAGAGAGAGAGGAGAGGAGAGAGAAGAGGAGAGAGAGGAGAGGAGAGAGGAGAGAGGAGAGAGGAGAGAAAGAGAGAGGAAGACAAAAGAGGAGGGAGAAGCAGTGAGAGAGAGAGAAAGAGAGAGGGAGGAAGAGAGAGCGAGAGAGAGGAGAGAGGGGGCATGAGGTTGAGAGAAGGAGTAGAAACAGAGAATGGAACAGACAGGTACACACACACACACACACACACACACAGCTGACAGAGTTGAGTATAGTAACAGGGGGTGTGGAATGCTGGCTGAGGCTAATATTAACACGCCGACCCCCCACCACCATCATCGATCCCACCCCCCCTCCCTACTGCCCCCACCCCGCCCCTCTGCCAAACAACACGCTACAAAATTGATAGTGCTGGCTGTGAAGCTCACACGACATTATCAGTGACAATATCTTGAGAGCAGTGTGTGTGCTGGCGTGACTCACACATTTATCAGTTTCTGGAGAAAGCTCCTGCTACGGTAATCACCACTCCCTCTTTTGATTCTGACACTGAAAAACAGCCACAGTACCAACTACTCCCTCGCCTGCAACTAATGATTAAGCTGCTGGTAAAGGCCAGCGGGAGTTCAGATACCCGCACACAGGCATGCACACACACACACACACACACACAACGCCCCCCCCCCCCTCCACACACACAGGACAAAATAAGGCTGGGTAAAGCAGAGCATGTCTCTCTACCTGTCATAAACACACACACTAAAACGGCCAATTGCTCCAGAGTTCAGGCCCAAGATTATGCAACAATCAGACAGACTAGTGAACACGCAAACAACACACACACACACACACGCGGCAGACGTGGCTTGAAGACTGCTGTCCCGCAGGATCAAATGAGTGTACCGCCCTGCCATCAGAGAGCAAGCTGCCGCCATCTGAACGCTGTCGCTCTCCCTTTAGACCAATCACGTGTCACCGTAAGACAAGGGAATTCATTAGCATCCATTAGCCCCGCCGCGTGCTGCTTTGCTGTGTAGCGTCCTGCTGATTGATGACTGTACTACATATAGATACTGTATGTCTGTTCCCTTCGAAACGCAAGGTGAGTGATCGTCCATCGGGGACAGTGAGGGTGGAAGCAGGTGGCTTTCTGTCACCGTGGAGACCACACAGGACAGGACAGGAAGAAAGAGAGAGAAGACAGGAGCAGAGAGAGAGAGAGAGAGAGACACAGCAGACAGACAGAGAAAGAGAGACAGAGAGAGAGTGACAGAGAGAGAGAGAGACAGAGAGAAGAGAGACGAGAGAGGGGAACTGCGTGTGTGTGTGTGTGTGTGTGTGTGTGTGTGTGTGTGTGTGTGTGTGTGTGTGTGTGTGTGTGTGTGTGTGTGTGTGTGTGTGTGGTGGAAGAATAAGAAGACATTATGCAGTGCAATCATGTGATGGTAATAATGGGTGACATACAGGTTTTAGATTAGAAATGCATTTCGCCTGTCATTCATGACCAGTGAAGTGAAAACAATATCAACCTGTATACGTTGGCAATATGTTGTTGTTGTTTATGTGTGTGTGTGTGTGTGTGTGTGTGTGTGTGTGTGCTTTTGGTGGTATGATGTTATTACATGGATCACTGATCATATCTATGTTTAGTCTGCCAGGAGATGGGATGATATTTATATGAATATATTTTGGGAATGTAGTCCAGCGCCCGATTATAGAATGTTGCTCCAAGATTTGACTCCCTACCAGACCTCTAGTGTGTGTGTGTGTGTGTCTGTGTGTGTGTGTGTGTGTGTGTGTGTGTGTGTGTGTGTGTGTGTGTCTGTGTGTGTATGTGTGCTCAATCATCTCAAATCAGTGTTCACTCACATAGGCCTGTGTTATGTTTTTGTGATGATAAAGGAAGTACGCAACGCAGGTGTGACTCAGGTGTGCCTCGAATAGACAGGTAAGCATCACGAGACGGCCAGGTAAGACACTGAGTCACACTGCAGCCCAGTAACCTGTGACACAACATTGCTCATGACGGCGGGGAAGGCCGGGAAGAAACTTTCCACGTCAACGTCACGGTGATTGCATAATTGCATAATTTTTCCTGTTGTTATTGAACAATTCCGTCTAATTGCCCTTGTTCGGTTTCAACTGTGGATTTCGAATCGATCCACCGCAACTGAAAACTGAAGCCAATTTCTGTCTTCCAGCAGCTTTTAAAGGGTTATTTCAAATCATTTGCGTCAGCGCTAAAAGCTCCATCAATCTCACGTCCCCCTCCTCTTGTTTTTTTTTTTCAAGAGCCATTGATCCAACAAATGCAAAGTAGGCATATGATATTATATATCTGACTGAAGAGGAGAAATACAGGCGTTTTCTCCCTCACACCACTTGCTCCAGAATGTGCTCTGGTGTCCAGACCCGGGCTAGGGGGGCCAGGGGCCAAGTGCGCTGCTCTGCTTATAGTCTGGCTCTATTTATTACTATCGCAGTGTGTGTGTGTGTGTGTGTGTGCTGCTGTGTGTGTGGGTGTTGTGTGTGTGTGTGTGTGTTGTGTGTGTGTGACTGTCTCCAAGTATTGCGGTTTAAATATAGGGATGAATCCGTCTGTCCATCTGTCTGGGCATCCATCGCCTATATTTCTCTATGTTCTCGTT
The DNA here is from genome assembly GCA_002895965.2 of Coryphaenoides rupestris. NCBI lineage: Eukaryota > Metazoa > Chordata > Actinopteri > Gadiformes > Macrouridae > Coryphaenoides > Coryphaenoides rupestris. The sequence goes on from PIJE02000728.1 coordinate 149,473, forward strand.
TTACGCCGTCCGTGCACAAGTAAAGCAGACATCGTTGACTTGTTGATGTGAAAGGCAGAAGAGGCGACATTATGCACAATGCAATGAACTTTTTTTTTTAACACACACACACACACACATTGCAAAACGCCCAAAGACCACCCCAACAACCACACAGACCCACACAATTAAAGTATGTTTACCCATAAGGAATAGTTGTTATATTTACCCATGCAGGCATGCACACACACACACACACACACTTCAGATATACACGCACACAGTCAAAAAGAGCATTATTCACACACTTACTTTGGATTCGTCCTGTTCCAATAGACGCTGTGTCTCTCCGCAGACGCAAGCGAAGTGCAGATGCTGACCGCAAGAACCATCAGCCACGCCGAATCCATTATGGACACAGTGGATAGCGACGATTAGAAGAATAAAATAATAAGTAGGCCTATGTAATCCTTTTATTTATTAATTTCAAGCAAAATGCACGTCCAGGACGCGCACACACTCGAATAGAGTCAAATATAATCAGTAAAATCAAAGCTGTTCCCAATCAGTGCAACAACTCAGTGTGTTGAGCAAGTGCGCCGATTGTTGGTTTTGTGCAGCGGTAGCTCCGCCCCACGCGTTGCCGACCAATGACAGCAGACTCATTTACATATTCCGTCCACTCACGGAGCTGTGGTCTTCTGGTCTTCGCGGGGTGCTTATTATCTATTATTATCTATTATTATCTATTATTATTTATTATTATCTGGTAAAAACAAGACGACAAGGCAAGAGGAGAGAATCAATTATTCATATATATTATATTATATTTTAATCGCATTGCCAGACCCAGCGACTCCTGAAACCAATGTTTTTGATGAAAGAAGTATTGTCAAAGAAATCAGAATTTTTTTCATGACACGTCACACGTGTATAAAAAATACATGAACAATAGTAGAAAATAGATGATTGATCTAATTCGATTAATTAGACAGAATCATCAGTCTTTTTTGTTATTGGTGATGCTGTTGCGTGTTTGTGTACGTTTACAACTGATATATATCACTTCAATATGACTCATGCAAACTCATCTATTTACTGGATGTGATTGACCTGGAGCAGAGCGATCATAGGATTAGCACCGAGCCAATAATACGACAATCATAATTGAAGCTTGGTACAGCATATTCAGTGCAGATTGGCACGTCTTCATGTGTAAGTGGATATCTGCTATATTAGGCAGTGCTTGCCAGACAGAATCATTAAGTTGTTGGGTCTAATCTCCCAGAGTATCTCGGGTTACCTGTCTCCAGACAGGTAAGGAGATAACAGGTGGAACTACAGAGAAGACCCAGCCACCTTTATCTGCCGGTGGGATCCTGAGGGTCTCTGTAGGGCCCAGGCTCCGGCCCCCGACCGGAGCCCAATCTGGCTTAGCAAAGTCAGAGCCCACAGCCCTGGAGAAACAACACGCTGTGTGTGTGTGTGTGTGTGTGTGTGTGTGTGTGTGTGTGTGTGTGTGTGTGTGTGTGTGTGTGTGTGTGTGTGTGTGTGTGTGGTGTGTGTGTGGTGTGTGTGTGCGTGTGTGTGTGTGTATGTGTGTATGTGTGGTGTGTGTGTGCATGTGTGTGCGTGTGTGTGTGACATCTCAAGGCGGGGGAGATCCTTGCCTTGGGCAGGCAGTGTGAGTGGGGAGACGTCTCAGACAGAAGCAGGGGAAATAAACAAGATGGAGCAATGGAAGTCTCGTTGGATGATCTGCTTTCTGTTTATTTATTTAATGAGCTCCAGACTTCTCTCCTCTCCCCCCCTGTTTTCAAAACGCTTATTGGCATCCACCTCCCCTGGCCATGGGGATGTGTCTCATGCTATGCTAATACACAACCTTGCCTTCCTTCCACTGGTATTAAGCAGAGAGTCAAATCTGCTACAAATCTTCCCACTCAGTGTGCTTCTACAACAGTACAGAATATACATAATAACAGTGTTGTTGGAAGCACAGTAGACACTAGATCAAACAGAGAGAGATACAGAGAGAGACAGAGAGACAGAC
>PIJE02000728.1:156568-159068 GCA_002895965.2 Coryphaenoides rupestris
TAACCGAAAGCACACGTCCCTCTCACTGCTGTTCCTGTTGTACACACACACACACACACACACACACACACACACACACACACACACACACACACACACACACACACACACACACACACACACACACACACACACACACACACACACACACACACACACACACACACACACACACACACACACACACAACACACACACACACACACACACACACACACACACACACACACACACACACACACACACACACACACACACACACACACACACACACACACACACACACACACACACACACACACACACACACACACACACACACACACACACACACACACACACACACACACACACACACACACATGCACCAACCACTGTAGAATATTTAACCAGACTCTCAGTGTTCTCCTCCTCCCAGTTCATCTGTTGTCTCTCCTCGCCGCGCTTTCATCTCCTCATCTGTTCACTTTCTTCCAGTCAGCCTCTCGTCAGCCTCCGGCCCGAACCGACACTCAGCGCCCCCATCTCCCTGCTCCTCCACACCTTTACACTGTCAAGCCACATTCTCTCTCTCTCCTACCCCCTATTCACTCACTCTTACCCCCTATTCACTCACTCTTACCTCCTATTCACTCACTCTTACCCCCTATTCACTCACTCTTACCTCCTATTCATTCACTCTTACCTCCTATTCATTCACTCTTACCCCCTATTCACTCACTCTTACCTCCTATTCACTCACTCTTACCCCCTATTCACTCACTCTTACCTCCTATTCACTCACTCTTACCCCCTATTCACTCACTCTTACCTCCTATTCACTCACTCTTACCCCCTATTCACTCACTCTTACCTCCTATTCACTCACTCTTACCTCCTATTCACTCACTCTTACCTCCTATTCACTCACTCTTACCTCCTATTCACTCACTCTTACCCCCTATTCACTCACTCTTACCTCCTATTCACTCACTCTTACCCCCTATTCACTCACTCTTACCTCCTATTCACTCACTCTTACCTCCTATTCACTCACTCTTACCCCCTATTCACTCACTCTTACCTCCTATTCACTCACTCTTACCTCCTATTCACTCACTCTTACCCCCTATTCATTCACTCTTACCTCCTATTCATTCACTCTTACCCCCTATTCACTCACTCTTACCTCCTATTCACTCACTCTTACCCCCTATTCACTCACTCTTACCTCCTATTCACTCACTCTTACCCCCTATTCACTCACTCTTACCTCCTATTCACTCACTCTTACCTCCTATTCACTCACTCTTACCCCCTATTCACTCACTCTTACCTCCTATTCACTCACTCTTACCCCCTATTCACTCACTCTTACCTCCTATTCACTCACTCTTACCCCCTATTCACTCACTCTTACCTCCTATTCACTCACTCTTACCCCCTATTCACTCACTCTTACCTCCTATTCACTCACTCTTACCCCCTATTCACTCACTCTTACCTCCTATTCACTCACTCTTACCCCCTATTCACTCACTCTTACCTCCTATTCACTCACTCTTACCTCCTATTCACTCACTCTTACCCCCTATTCACTCACTCTTACCTCCTATTCACTCACTCTTACCCCCTATTCACTCACTCTTACCTCCTATTCATTCACTCTTACCTCCTATTCATTCACTCTTACCCCCTATTCACTCACTCTTACCTCCTATTCACTCACTCTTACCCCCTATTCACTCACTCTTACCTCCTATTCACTCACTCTTACCCCCTATTCACTCACTCTTACCTCCTATTCACTCACTCTTACCTCCTATTCACTCACTCTTACCCCCTATTCACTCACTCTTACCTCCTATTCACTCACTCTTACCCCCTATTCACTCACTCTTACCTCCTATTCACTCACTCTTACCCCCTATTCACTCACTCTTACCTCCTATTCACTCACTCTTACCCCCTATTCACTCACTCTTACCCCCTATTCACTCACTCTTACCTCCTATTCACTCACTCTTACCCCCTATTCACTCACTCTTACCTCCTATTCACTCACTCTTACCCCCTATTCACTCACTCTTACCTCCTATTCACTCACTCTTACCCCCTATTCACTCACTCTTACCTCCTATTCACTCACTCTTACCTCCTATTCACTCACTCTTACCCCCTATTCACTCACTCTTACCTCCTATTCACTCACTCTTACCCCCTATTCACTCACTCTTACCTCCTATTCACTCACTCTTACCTCCTCTTCACTCACTTTGACCTGCTATTGTCTCACTCTTACCTCCTATTCATTCACTCTTACCCCCTATTCACTCACTCTTACCTCCTATTCACTCACTCTTACCCCCTATTCATTCACTCTTACCTCCTATTCACTCACTCTTACCCCCTATTCACTCACTCTTACCTCCTATTCACTCACTCTTACCCCCTATTCACTCACTCTTACCTCCTATTCACTCACTCTTACCTCCTATTCACTCACTCTTACCCCCTATTC
>PIJE02000728.1:166568-169068 GCA_002895965.2 Coryphaenoides rupestris
TCACTATTTTGGGAGCATTTTAATTGCAGCTCTTCAGTGTGGTTGGACTACTTTGGTTCAGGACCGTGCTCACTCCCCCCCCCCCCCCCACCCCCTCTCTCTATCTCTCTCTCTCTCTCTCTCTCTCTCTCTCTCTCTCTCTCTCTCTCTCTCTCTCTCTATCTCTGACGCACAGCAACAACAACAACGATGGCTCTCTCCTCTCTCCTCCCCTGGCTTTTCTCGTCCCTCCCTCCGCTTTCCTGTAAATCAGAATGCGGTGACCTCATGCAGCATCTCATCTTTTCCTGGTATGATACCCCCTCGACACCGGCCTCCATCTCCTTCTGTTCTTCATTCACTTACCCCGCCCCCCCGCCCCCGCCACCCCCCCCACCCCTCCTTCTCTCTCCTGCGCCGGTCGGTAACCAAGTAACACCACCCTGGGGTGAGGGCTGGCGGCGGCGCTGCGGGGGGGCCGCGGGCTGACAAGATGACTCGCAGGTCTTTTTACGGGTTCGCCTCCAAAATAAATGTGACTGTATCAGGGTCAAGGATCGGGTTACCCCCCCCCCCCCCCCCCCTACCCCGCCCGCACCCCCTCATCTCAACCCCCATCCCCCCGCCCTCCATCTCAACGCCCCCCCCCCCCCCATTATAAAATGTTTAGAATTTGCCCTTTACCTCATTTATCCCTTCTCATACATTTCCATATCGATTGAACTCACCTCGTTCTGAAATAATGCTTCATTCCTCCCAGTCAGGTACGCCTTACCCTGGCTTCCTGTGACCCCCCCCCCCCCCCCGCTCCCTGCCTCTGCTGGACAGAGGCCATTAAGAGAGAAGAATAATTACAATCACAGCCCTAATTGGCTTCTTCTCAACTCCATTCATAATCACCCCTTTCACAGCTTTTCAGCGCTGCAGTCTGGAAGAAACTCTGAAATTAAGCTTTCCGCATTACAGTATTGTGTAGTGTGCGTGTATGTGCGCATGAGTGTGTGCATAAGTGTGTGTCTGTGTGTGTGTGTGTGTGTGTGTGTGTGTGTGTGTGTGTGTGTATTTCCTTGCCTATGTCTCTCTGTGTGAGTGTGTGTGTGTGTGTGTGTGTGTCTGTGCATGTCTGTGTGTATGTCCATCTGTGCGTGTGCATGCATGTGTGTGTGTGTGTGTGTGTGTGTGTGTGTGTCTGCGTGTACGTCCCACTGGGTGTGTGTGCATGTACGTGCACGTGTGTGTGTGTGTGCGTGAGCAGAGCTCTCATTAGGCAGAGCATGAAAATGGGAGCCCAGGGTGGTTTGACACCCTGGGTAGCGGCAGGGCCACACTCTGCCAGGCTGAAGCCAGCCTGATTGTAATTACAGCAGTCAGCCTGAACAGACGCACACCGCATTAATGGCCCTGCTCTCTCATTGCGAGGTCCTGTTCTGTAATTAGAAAAATGTCAAACCAGACCTATTGTACGTCGCCGGCTCTATTCTCCGCTTCCAGCGCCCTGACCTGGGAGGGGCGTGCGAGACAAACAGCTGGGGAGAGAAATTAAAGTTGCTCACTCTTGGCAGTGGATTCAGCGAGGCAAGGCTCGTACAGACGTGATGGAATGGATGCCAGTACAGGAAGTGATGTCAAACTTCAGGGAGTTGTCTCTTGGCTTTTACACGGTGGTTCGTGTCTCAACGTCGTCGTCGTCATCATCGTCGTCTATCTGTGTGTGTTCTGTTCACACATGCGTGTGCGTGTGTGTGTGTGTGTGCATTGAGCTTTATGTGAAGCTCTTGTTCACCTTGTTCAGGACTCGCGTTCCCCGCCCGAGGAGGTCATAGGTCACCTGGAAATAGTTATAGCCACTGATTGCTTGTTGACGTACAACAGCGACAGTGATTGACAGCTGAGACCAAATAAAATGGGCAGCTGTTGTTTTGGAGAGCAGCCATCACGTTGAATCACATCGCAGAGGTCTCAAGGTCGGGGAGTGCATCTCAATGTCTACTGTCAGCCATATAAAAGACACACTGAAAAGCACATTCTTTGGGGGGAACGCATGGTCTCTGGGGTCTGGGAGGGTGTGGCGGGTTCCTGCTCAAAACGTTCGGGTGGAGTGTGTGACAGTGAGCGTCCCGCTGGCACTGATCCACGGCGTGTTTGGCTGCTGTTGCACGGTGTACCGTACATCCGTCTGGGTTTTGCGCGATCCGTCATTCAGAGAGCACAGAGCGTCATGCAGCACGCGTGGTCATCATCCCTGCACTCCCCAAACTCACGACAACGTCAACACGGCAATCAAATGCTCCTCTTGGCTTTGTTTCTAATCCACGACGACCTCGGGGTCAGAAGGTCCCGCGTAGCTCTCTTGAGATGCACAACCCAGTTGCTTGAGATGAAACTGTGTAGTGTTTGTACTGATAGTATATATAGTATTGTATAGTATAGTACAGTATTTTCATTGTATTATATTGTACTGTAGTGCTAGTCTAGTGCAGTAGTTACTGTTGTATTGCTTTGCATCGGATTGAATGATCAT
>PIJE02000728.1:179068-181568 GCA_002895965.2 Coryphaenoides rupestris
CCCACAGGTTACATTCTGGCACAAATGTAGGCGCCCCAACAAATGAAGGGAATGGTCTCACATGTGTGCGCGGCTCGATGTGTGTCGTGTGTGGTGTGATGTGTGTGTGTGTGTGTGTGTGTGTGATTGTTTGTGTGGCACTTGTGTGTGTGTGCGTGTGTGTGTGTGTGTGTGTGTGTGTGCGTGTGTGTGTGTGTTTGTGGTCGCGTTTTCACGTCATGATGCCAGAGCTGATTCAGATGAGCTGTTATGCAGAGCCCACTCATCACCACATATGTCCGCAGAGCCTGTCTCCACGCCACAGATTGACAACGAGTCCCCTCAGAGTCCTCCCATTCCTCGAAACCTCACATCCATTATTCCATTACAATAATCATTTGTACATAACATGTGCAAATGTTCCAACGCAATGTCTTAAATAGTCTGTTGGCTTTCATGCCGTGGCACTCAATCCATAGTGCTGCTCAGTCTGGAGTATTTGTGTGAAAAAGTTTCATGTGAACTGAAGTCAACCAAAAATGTTAACTCAATCCTTCGAGCCAGCCAGCCAGCCAACCAACCAGTCAACCATCCAACAGCCAGCCATCCAATCAACCAGCCAGCCATCCAATCAACAGGCTAGCCAGCCAACCGGCCGGCCAGCATAGCAGTCAATAAAACAGCCAGCCATCCAATCAACAAGCCAGCCAGCCAACTAGCCAGCCAGCCAACTACCTAAATAGCCAACCAGGCAAACAGCTAGCCAGCCAACTGGGCAGACACGTGCACCAGGGTGACTGACACGAGGCATCAGTTCAATGGGCATAGAGAGGCACAGGCACCACACAGGTTTTTATATGGACTCACCCATCCAACCGTCTGCACAGACACACAGAGGCCCCGCGTCAATCACATGATCACATGGCAAACGGCAATACGCCCACACACACACAAACACACACACAACCGACACACGCACGCACACACACGCCGCAGCGGCACCGCACGCACGTACGAACACACACACACACATGCACACAACACACAGCCCAAGAACATGTTTGCTATGGGCGTATCATCACATACTGTATGTTTTTTCCCAGTGGCCTTCCCTAACCTGGGAGAAGCTTCTGGGATCAGTGACACGCCCAGTTTCACAGCTCCTCCCTCACGTCTTATTTCACATCTATTTCCTCGACTGTGTTCATGATTTCAACACGTTTCCCACAGCCTGGACATGTGGATTATCTGCATTACAGTGGATTACAACGAAACAGACACTGACAGTTAGCGTGTTTGAACCTCCACCCTTGCTAAGCAACATATGCCATAAAGAATAATAAACATGTTACTGTGGTAGAGCTGACGTGTAGCGTTTGTGTGTGTGTGTGTCGTCTGTAATGTTTTGTACACAATGTGGCATGTTGTGTGCGCTGTGTGTGCGTGTTTGTGTGTGGTGTGCGTGTGTGTGTGTGTGCGTTGTGTTGTGATGTGTGTGTGTGTGTGTGTGTGCTGGTGTGTGTGTGTGTGTGTGTGGCTGTGTGTGTGTGTGTGTGTGTGTGCGTGTGTAAATATAACGGCAGATGCCTGTCTCAGGAACTTAGCGGATTAGGGGCTAAAGTATAGGAAAAGTGGTGAACATGTGATGGAAGAGGGGACAGGAAGGGAGCCGGGTAGGGGCGGGGCAGTGGGGGTGGGCGGGCAGGGGGTGGTGCGGGCGGGGGGGGGAGGGGGAGGGTAAACACCCACAAGCATACTCTTCAGCGACGGGCCAGAGCCGTTTACCGGGAGGGTGACAAATGGGGGGGAGAGAGCTGGGGGGGGAGAGCTGACAGAGAGGCAGCTGACGACCTGATTTAATGTGTGGGGTGCGGGGGAGACGGGAGGAGGAAACTGTAGTTGTAAGGGAGGGAGAGAGAGAGAGAGAGAGAGAGAGAGAAGAGAGAGAGAGAGAGAGAGAGGAGAAGGGGAGAAAGAGAGAGATAGATTGAGAGAATGGGAGGAGAGAGACGCAGACAGACAAATAGATTGAGAGAGAGAGAGAGAACGAGAGAGAGAGAGAAAGATGCAGAGAAGGGGAGAGAGAGACAGACAGACAGACAAATAGATTGCGAGAAGGAGGGAGGGAGAGACATATTGAGAGGAGGGGAGAGAGACAGAAAGAGACAGGAAGACACAGAGAATTAGATTGAGAGGAGAAGAGAGCTAGATGCAGAGAGAGACAGATTGAGAGAAGTGGAGAGATAGAGAGCAGAGAGAGAGACACATTGAGAAAAGGAGAGAAAGACAGATAGACATGGAGAGGGAGGGAGAGAGAGAGAGAGAGAGAGAGAGAGAGAGAGAGAGAGAGAGAGCAACAGACAACAACAGTCTCAGATTTCTGCGTTCCTCCGACAGATAGCCCCTTTTTATTCATACAGTAACTAATACAGGGGGGAGGCACAAAAGACACCATTTGGGCTCCGGAAAAAACATTTCCGGAAAAAACATTGGGCCCCCACAAAACACATGTGGCGGTGGC
>PIJE02000728.1:184068-189068 GCA_002895965.2 Coryphaenoides rupestris
TCTCTGCGGGCGTGCAGATTCATAGGGCCTCGCAGAACGAGAGTGAGAGCACGCGTGGGGTGTGCTGGTATATGTGTGTGTGTGTGTGTGTGTGTGTGTGTGTGTGTGTGTGTGTGTATGTGTGTGTGTGCCCCCAGCTCATTGTAAATAGCTTCATGTGCACATGGATGCCCATGCCTGACATAGGCTGTGCCATGTGGCTCTGTAACACAACAACAGCAATCAGCACAATAATGCAACTCATCTTGATGAATGATGAATTTGACTTAGACTGGATAAAACCGCGAGCATATATTTATCCACTTCTTATGGAGGACTATAGAATGGAGAGTCCTTGGCCTAGGCAATACAAAAAGTCATTGTTTTAAGAGCCAACCATACAGTCTACCTTTCTTTGGGCAGTAGGCCTAATCCTATTCCACAATAGGACAGCTTCAGGGGTCATGTAATCATTGCAGACTATTATATCATTCATAACCGACTAAAATCAATCTTCATGTATAATCCCCCGGACTCTTGTTACACAATGACCATTGTTGGCGTAGGCTTAATGGAGGTTTTTGGTTTTTTTCCATCGGGGCAGAGCAGTCCAGAGCAGTTTTTGGAGGACAGTTTCTGTGGCACTGGAAGCGACTCAGCTGCAGCACCTAGTGGCCAAGCAGCGTCACTGCGCAACAAGAGCGGTGCCACTGAACACCGGCGCCAGACGCACGGAGGAGGTTGTGACTTCTCCTCCTGGTTTCATATTTATGTCGCGTTTGTCACCGGCCCATTAGGGATCATAACACCGTGTAATATTAAACTCTACTCCCATTTCATTTATCATGCACTTCTTCTGTTTCACAGCATTCATCAGTGATAGTGCACTTCTTGGTTCAGCCTATCGGAGTCCACGTCTATTCATCTTATTATTCTGTGTGTTGTGCATGTTTCCAATGGGTGGTTCGTCGGTGGTCAGTCTTGTACATGATAGTGCATCCATGGATGGATGATCTGACCGGCTGCCATGGATGGATGGTAGATACATGATGGCTGCATGATGGGTGGACAGATGGATGGATCATTATGGATGGATTTCGCATCACATCCAGTCAATACTGGCATCCAGGGGCGTTGGACTGGGGGGAAAGTGGGACTGACTGACCCAGGGCCCAAAGTGGAAGGGGGGCCCTCTAAAAGCCTGAAATGTAAAGTTTTTATTTGGATTTATTTTCTTCGAAGTAATTAGTGACATAACTACAGTAAAATTGGCAAAATAAATTGGTTGATAGACTGCAATTTGTATCAAAAAGAATAAAACAAAATATACTGGAGGGCCCCTGTCACCCTCTTACATAATAAATAGCCTACTTAAACAAACATGAAGAAAATAATGTTCTCTTATTGATACTCCAAGCAAACCTAATTTAACCAAATAGTAAAAGTATCACAGTATTATATGGGTCCATATACAGTATTTAATGATGTTTTTTAAATAACGTGACTTTGGTTTCTTTTCACGGGGCCCAAAATCCCTGGTGCTGCCCCTGCTGGCATCACACATCCCCCTACCTGCAGAATCAGGTTAATCAACAATATAGTCTCTCGTAGGTCTGTGTCATACCTGTGTGTCCATTCACTTCCAGATAGCGTTAGTTGTAATGGATCCAATCCAACTGTATCTGGCAAGTGTATGTCCCAGTATACTCATTTACATGACTAGACTGTCTGATCCCCCCAGGGCCCACCCTTCACCTATCCCCACCACCCTACAACTACCTCCTACCACCCTAGCTCCTACCAACCTCCTACCCCCCTAGCTCCTACCACCCTACCTCCTACCACCCTAGCTCCTACCATCCTAGCTCCTAACACCCTAGCTCCTAACCACCCTACCTCCTACAACCCTAAGCTCTACCACCCTTACCTCCCTACAACCCTAGCTCCTACCGACCCTACCTCCTACAACCCTAGCTCCTACCCCACCACCCTAGCTCCTACCACCCTCACCTCCTACCACCCTACCTCCTACCACCCTACCTCCGACCACCCTAGCTCCTAACACCCTACCTCCTACCACTCTAGCTCCTACCACCCTAGTTCCTACCCCCCAGCTCCTACCACCCTACCTCCTACCACCCTAGCTCCTACCACCCTAACTCCGACTACCTACCTCCTAACCACCCTACGCTCCTACCACCTAGCTCCTACCACCCTCCCTCCGACCACCCTAGCTCCTACCACCCTAGCTCCTAACCACCCTCCTACCACCCTAGCTCCTACCACCCTACCTCCTGACCACCCTAGCTCCTACCACCTACCTCCACCACCCTACCTCCGACCACCCTAGCTCCTACCACCTACCTCCTACCCCCTACACCACCTAGCTCTACCCACCTACCTCCTACCACCCTACCTCCGACCACCTCCCCTACACCCTACCTCCGACCCCCGCTCCTACCACCCTACCTCTCTAGCGCTCCTACCACTCCTACCACTACCCGACCACCCTGACCTCCTACCACCCTACCTCACGAACCCCCCCCTACCTCCGACCACCCTAAGCTCCTACGCACCCTCATCTCCTAACCATCCTAGGCTCCGACCCCCTAAGCTCCTACCACCCTACCTCCGACCACCCTACCTCCGACCACCCTAGCTCCTACCACCCTACCTCCTACCACCCTACCTCCGACCACCCTAGCTCCTACCACCCTACCTCCGACCACCCTAGCTCCTACCACCCTGTGAAAACAGTCCCACCACCGCCCAGCATGTGCGCCCTGACGTTCGGACAGGATCACATCACTTCAACCAAACGCCACCACACAGAGTGATGCGAGACTCCAGTCGGGACCTCGCACTGACTCACTACCGCAGCAGCAGCAGCGTCGTCCTACAGGACAAACACAGCACACGTGTCATAATGTCATAACACAAATAATGGCGCCCGATAGGAAAGAGATCACCCGTTGACCACGTGACCCAGCAGCGCCATAATCTGTGTTACGAGCGACACCTGTGTTTGTCCTGCGATGACTCCCGCGGGGAGACGGTGAGACGGGCCCATTGTCTGCTGCGCTTATCTCGGCTAATGTCGCCACGTGTGTGGAGGCTTTACGGCGCGGGGACTGACTCGCCCAACTTTGATATGGAAAATCACTCAATCTGCGAGGTCCGAAAAAACATTATGAAGACCCAGCATCTGCCGCCGTGGATTAGCCACACGCTTATAATGCACCCCTATCCTCATAGAGAGGATGAGGAGAGGGAGAGAGAGAGAGAGAGAGAGAGAGAGAGAGAGAGAGAGAGAGGTAAAAATCTAATAAAAAGACCCAAAGACACATCTGTTAAAAGTAAGATTTGTAAGCTTATTATTTTTTTTATCATAATCGCTGTTATAACCTCTGGTAACGGTTTAATCAGTTTACAGTTTATTTTCAAGTTCATTTAAAGTCATTCCAGTCGAAGGTAAACATGATTGTAATGGTTGTTGCCAACACAAATAAATGCTTTTGTTTGTTTTTCCCCAGACAACAATCGGTCTGACACACGCGCGCGCACACACACACACACACACACACACACACACACACACTGTGAGTTTAATGGGAAAAACATAGATGGCTCCTCCCCTGTCATCCACCTCCATCACTAACACACTTATGAAGCGATGACCAGAACACAAGCTATTCTTACCATTTCCCCCTGTCACTCACACACACACACACACACACACACACACACACACACGCACACACACCCACACCACACACACTTATGTCTAAACTCGTAAGTGCAACTTTTGAAGAGTGACACAGTGACACCCCCACCCTCCTCCCCTCTCCCACACCCTCCTCTTCCTCTCCCTGTGGGTGGGGTTCGGGGACTCCACCCTTCCAGGCAAATGCCCGACAATACAGGGTTCCACCTTTGAGTTTGTTTTAGTCTTCCCTGGATGAAAAACACAAAACATGTACATTTCTTTTTGCCATTTCTACACATTAAATCCAACATTGTTCAACCAAACTGGGCTGCTGCCAAACAGAAATTAGTCGACTAACCATCATGACGAAAAAGACTGTATAGAGACCATTTGATAGACGATGTAAAACAAATTCCAATTGTATAAAGACCATTTGACAGATACTGTAAAATAAATTCCAACTGTAACATATGAACAATTATTGATCTGAAAAGACACTTTGAATATACATTATTTGGAACTGACATGCTAACATGTATTGTAACTGCAGGGCCTTATTATAATACGGTAAAACCAGACCAAAACCAATATCCAATAATGTGTAATAGTTTTATTTGACCAATTAGTTGACTAATTGGCAGCAGACAGCCCTAGTGAAGTCATGGATCTACTGGGCCCAGGAGCCACACAGACAGGATGACCAGAGATACACCACGGCAGAACCAATAAATGATCAATAACCAAACAGAAAAGCCACCACAAGGATACTGAGCTTCAAGTAAAAAAAAAAAGAAAAGTAAATTTCACCTCGGCAAAATACATACGTCCTCGGATGTGTCCATCACACACTTGCAAGGTGAGCCGTCTTTGACCTTGCGGGGTCAAGGGTAAAAATGTTTACCGTCACCGTCCTCATCACCGTCTTCATCACCGCTGCTGCGGGAGGCCATGGCCTAAGAGTCACTTGTTGGCAGGATAGGGTAACCATGGTGAATAAGGTGCTAGTTGCTATGGAAACACTATGTTGAATAAACAGGTCGGCAAAGTTTGTTAAACCTCTGTAGCATAGTCTCGCCCGCCCCCCCACCAAAGCACTTGGTGTGTGTATATGTTTGTCTTGCTTGCAGCTTTTGTTGTTTTGCATTGAATACATTTTTTTGACTTTTGCATTTGAAAAATTATACCATGTAAAGAGTTGTGTCCGTGTGTTGTCCAGATGTTAGTATCATGTAAAATAGCATTTTTCTCAGACACACGCACACACACACACACACGCTCACACACACACACACACGCACACACCCAACATATCCCC
>PIJE02000728.1:194068-201568 GCA_002895965.2 Coryphaenoides rupestris
ACGTACACGTGTGTGCGCATGTGTATGCATGTGTGTGTGCGTATGTGTGTCTGTCTGTGCATGTGTGTGTGTGGGTGGCGGGGGGGGGGGAGCAACTCACACCATTCCATCTGTGATGTAAATGAGATCTAAATGGAATCTAATACGGGCCGGGCGGGCGGGCGGAGGTGGGCAGGCGAGCGGAGAGGTGGGGGCGGCGGTTGGCTGTGGACGCTGATTGAACGGGGCAGCTCGCTGAGAAACGCACACCAACCAAATGGATGAAGATATGAGCTTCCGGTGACTTCCGCCGTCACCCATCCACACCCGCCCCCCCCACCACCCTCATCTCTCCCCCCCGAGCCATTTTTAGACCCACTTTGCGTGGGCGTACATATAAATACATCTATCTACAGCCTTCAGTACTCATCTATATACATATTCATGGTTTTGCCTTTGTGTGTGTGTGTGTGTGTGTGTGTGAGAGATCATAGCGACGTCCTGATACATTAATGTTAAATCCCGGAGAACGACGCGATTACCGTTGTTCGCCGTTCATTCCACTCGTCCCGCTGCCCGACAGGACAGCAGATCGGCCTTGACACGCGTGTCACATCAGGAGCAGCCGCGCAACACGCGTGCAGTGGTACACAACATAACACACACACACACACACACACAAAGATACATTATGTTACCTGTTACACCATAACAACATTAAATTGTTACACAATCAGGCATATGGTGTTGAAAAGCATCTAAAAGGACATTGTGTGTGCGTGTGTGTGTATATATCTGTGTGTGTGTGTGTGTGTGTGTGTGTGTGTGTGTGTGTGTGTGTGTGTGTGTGTGTGTGTGTGTGTGTGTGTGTGTGTGTATAAGTGTGTGTGTTCAAGCGCATGCGTGTGTGTGTGTGTGCACACATGCTTGTGCGTGCATGTGCGCCTCATAAATCCAGGCGTGCTCATAACCGCCGCAGTGAACTCATCACCGGCTACACAGTCAACCGCCCGCGGGGGCCGCATGAGTTTGTTATGGCACCTCTCCCCTCCTGCCTTGTTTTCCTCCCACCACATCCCTCCATCATCCCTCCATCATCCCTCCATCCGTCCTCCCCCCCTCCCTCCTCCCCAGCTCATCCATGGCTCCGTGCGCTCGGCTGGGCTCTGCTTGCCAAAGCGCTGATGGCGGTGGTGGCGGCAGTAGCGGCGGTCGCGTCGCGCCACCAAAAAACTCACTTTGCCCAAACTTTTGATGTGTGAAATTGAGTTCCTCCATCCCTTTAACCTTCCGAAACGGACACAAATCTCCATGAACGCAAATTAGCATCTCTACCTTTCCGGTGACCGCTGGGAGCTGCTCGGAACCCGCTTTCCCGGGACGGTGTGTGTGTGTGTGTGTGTGTGTTATGTTGTGTACCACTGCACGCGTGTTGCAGTGTGACACGCGTGTCAAGGCCGATCTGCTGTCCTGTCGGGCAGCGGGACGAGTGGAATGAACGGCGAACAACGGTAATCGCGTCGTTCTCCGGGATTTAACATTAATGTATCAGGACGTCGCTATGATCTCTCACACACACACACACACACACACACAAAGGCAAAACCATGAATATGTATATAGATGAGTACTGAAGGCTGTAGATAGATGTATTTATATGTACGCCCACGCAAAGTGGGTCTAAAAATGGCTCGGGGGGGAGAGGAGGGTGGTGGGGGGGGGGGGCGGGTGTGGATGGGTGACGGCGGAAGTCACCGGAAGCTCATATCTTCATCCATTTGGTTGGTGTGCGTTTCTCAGCGAGCTGCCCCGTTCAATCAGCGTCCACAGCCAACCGCCGCCCCCACCTCTCCGCTCGCCTGCCCACCTCCGCCCGCCCGCCCGGCCCGTATTAGATTCCATTTAGATCTCATTTACATCACAGATGGAATGGTGTGAGTTGCTCCCCCCCCCCGCCACACACACATGCACAGACAGACACACATACACACACACACAGCACACTGCATACACATGCGCACACACGGACACGCACACAACACAGACACTCACACACACACACACACACACACACACACACACACACACACACATATACACACACACACACACACACACATACAACACACACACACACACACACACACACACACACACACACACACAACACACACACACACACACACACACACACACACACACACCAACACACACAAAACACACAACACACCACACCACACCACACACACACACAACACACACACACACACACCCCTCATAATTACCGATGGCTTCTCCATGGCAGGATATGTGTTCAGGCTCCGGTTCCTCGTCTGAACTATCAGACCCACGGCCATCAGTGTACATCCACCAGGTCCACACGGGTAATCATGTGAAGGGTAAATACATGAAAGTATTTCACGGGAGTCGTGTTAGTTTTAGTTTGGGATTTTTTTTTTTTTCAAGTCAGCGTGTGAGTTTGTTTCAACTCAAAGGTTGACTTTTTTCATTTTTGTTTGTCGGTTGTCTGCAGTTTATGCAGTTTTTTTTGTTGATTAGGGATTTATTTTGTTACGCTGGGAGGAGAGAAGAAAAAAGAGATTTAATTGTGATGTGCGATACTTCTCTCCTGGCTGCAAATAGCAAACCACTGGAGAGGGAAGACGCACAACGCTGCCAAACCAACCTGCCCACACGCTCACACGCAACACAGATATGTGCGCACACATACAATTAAATCTCTTTTTTTCTTCTCTCCTCCCAGCGTAACAAAATAAATCCCTAATCAACAAAAAAACTGCATAAAACTGCAGACAACCGACAAACAAAAATGAAAAAAGTCAACCTTTGAGTTTGAAACAAACTCACCGCTGACTTGAAAAAAAAAAAAATCCCAAACTAAAACTAACACGACTCCCGTGAAATACTTTCATGGTATTTACCCTTCACATGATTACCCGTGTGGACCTGGTGGATGTACACCTGATGGCCGTGGGTCTGATAGTCAGACGAGGGAACCGGAGCTGACCACATATCTGCGCATGGAGAAGCCATCGGTAATTATGAGGCGTGGTGTGTGTGTGTGTGTGTGTGTGTACACGTGTGTGTGTGTGTGTGTGTGTGTGTGTGGTGCTGTGTGTGTGTGTGTATGCGTGTGTGTGTGTGTGCGTTGTGTGTGTGTGTGCATGTCTGTGTGTGTGTGTGTGTGTGTGTGTGTGTGTGTGTGTGTGTGTGTGTGCTGTGTTGTGTGTATGTTGGTTGTGTGTGTGTGTGTGTGTGTGTGCATGTTGTGTGTGTGTGTGTGTGTGTGTGTGTGTGTGTGTGTGTGTGAGTGTCTGTGTGTGTGCGTACGTACACGTGTGTGCGCATGTGTATGCATGTGTGTGTGCGTATGTGTGTCTGTCTGTGCATGTGTGTGTGTGGGTGGCGGGGGGGGGGGAGCAACTCACACCATTCCATCTGTGATGTAAATGAGATCTAAATGGAATCTAATACGGGCCGGGCGGGCGGGCGGAGGTGGGCAGGCGAGCGGAGAGGTGGGGGCGGCGGTTGGCTGTGGACGCTGATTGAACGGGGCAGCTCGCTGAGAAACGCACACCAACCAAATGGTGAAGATATGAGCTTCCGGTGACTTTCCGCCGTCACCATCCACACCCCGCCCCCCCCCCCACCACCCTCCTCTCCTCCCCCCGAGCCATTTTTTAGACCCACTTTGCGTGGGCGTACATATAAATACCATCTATCTACAGCCTTCAGTACTCATCCTTATATACATATTCATGGTTTTGTCCTTTGTGTGTGTGTCGTGTGTGTGTGTGTGAGAGAGAATCATAGCGACCGTCCTGATACATTAATGTTAAATCCCGGAGAACGACGCGATTACCGTTGTTCGCCGTTCATTCCACTCGTCCCGCTGCCCGACAGGACAGCAGATCGGCCTTGACACGCGTGTCACATCAGGAGCAGCCGCGCAACACGCGTGCAGTGGTACACAACATAACACACACACACACACACACACACCGTCCCGGGAAAGCGGGTTCCGAGCAGCTCCCAGCGGTCACCGGAAAGGTAGAGATGCTAATTTGCGTTCATGGAGATTTGTGTCCGTTTCGGAAGGTTAAAGGGATGGAGGAACTCAATTTCACACATCAAAAGTTTGGGCAAAGTGAGTTTTTTGGTGGCGCGACGCGACCGCCGCTACTGCCGCCACCACCGCCATCAGCGTTTCGGCAAGCAGAGCCAGCCGAGCGCACGGAGCCATGGATGAGCTGGGGAGGAGGGAGGGGGGGAGGGCGGATGGAGGGATGATGAAAGGATGATGGATGGATGATGGAGGGATGTGGTGGGAGGAAAACAAGGCAGGAGGGGAGAGGTGCCATAACAAACTCATGCGGCCCCCGCGGGCGGTTGACTGTGTAGCCGGTGATGAGTTCACTGCGGCGGTTATGAGCACGCCTGGATTTATGAGGCGCACATGCACGCACAAGCATGTGTGCACACACACACACACGCATGCGCTTGAACACACACACTTATACACACACACACACACACACACACACACACACACACACACACACACAGATATATACACACACACGCACACACAATGTCCTTTTAGATGCTTTTCAACACCATATGCCTGATTGTGTAACAATTTAATGTTGTTATGGTGTAACAGGTAACATAATGTATCTTTTAATGTTGCTATGGTGTAATAATTATTCACAAAAATTGTCCCATTTTCACATTGATCGATTATACATCGATCGATTTTAAGGTATTGGTACATTATGTTGTATGCATACGTGTATATGTATATGTATGTGTGTGTGTGTGAGATACAGTATGTGTATCTATATATATACTGTATATATATGTGTGTGTGTGTCTGTGTCTGTGTGTGTATGTGTGTGTGTAAGTGTGTGCGTCTGTGTGTGTGTGTCTGTGTGTGTGCGTGAGTATGTCTGTGTCTGTGTGAGTGTGTGTGTGTGTGTGTCTGGCGCAGGTGTGTGTGTTGACTCACCAATGTCATCCAGTTTGAGTCCTGGTCTGAGAGTATAGTCTGGCTCTGCCGACTCTGGCTCGTCATCCACACCAGAAGCTTGGCGGGCGAGAGACAGACAGACAGATAGAGAGACCCAGACAAACCATAGTGAGACAGAGAGAGAGAGAGAGAAAGAGAGAGGGAGGCATTCATTTTTTGCCCCAAGCTAAACAGATTTAATTGACATGATTAATGTGATAGAGAGAGTAAGAGAAAAAGG
This sequence comes from Coryphaenoides rupestris, assembly GCA_002895965.2. Lineage (NCBI taxonomy): Eukaryota > Metazoa > Chordata > Actinopteri > Gadiformes > Macrouridae > Coryphaenoides > Coryphaenoides rupestris. The sequence continues at coordinate 199,318 of PIJE02000728.1, forward strand.
GAAAGAGAGAGAGTGAGAAAGGCAGCAAACAGCACTGTGTGTGTGTGTGTGTAAGTGAGAGAAAGAGAGAGCTAAAGAAAGAGTGAGCGAGAGCAAGAGAGAGAGAGAGAGAGAGAGAGAGACACAGCATGTAAGGACATGAGGGTTAAAGAAATCTCCTCGAGCCAAGAGGCTGACGAGCCCAACATCAGTAGCACCAGCATCACTAGAGAGAGGCTGGGGGTGGTGGGGGGGGGGTGTTAGATCAAACTGTGTGTGAGGAGGAGAGAGTGCTGGGAGTGTGTGTGTGTGTGTGTGTGTGTGTGTGGAGTAAAATAAATATCATTGGAGAATGAGAGAGGAGAATGTAAACTACAGTACTACTCCATCTCTGAGTACTATTACATAGCATTACATGCATAGTACTACTGCATATTATGCACATTCTCAATGCACATTCTCACTGCTTAAAGTTAGTAGAATCAAAAACCATAGTAGTACTGCGTCTGTGAGTACTACTAGGTTTTCAGAGGAGAATATAAACACATACACATACTACATACATACGACATATTTAAGTGCATTTTCTCACTGAAATATAGCAATAGAATAGTAGAATAAAAAAACACACCATCATCTATGAGTACACATACTGCATACGAGTAGAATAAAGACCATAGTTCTACTACATCATTATACAGTACATGGTCTAACATCAATTAGATAGCCAGTAGAAAAAAACAAACATCGTTAAATAAAGTTCAGCGAAATGGTCATAAATCCAAATAAATCCAAAATCATATCTTCATGTCAAGGCTGTTTTGAGAATCTCATGCATGCTGTTAAATCATAAAAGTGAAATAAAATTTTGATTTTCTTACATATGCGGCAGGTTTTATAAAGATTCATACTCAACCAAACATCCTGTTGTGATCTTGTCATGATATATTCATGGTTGTATTGATTTTTGACCAATGACCGTGCCGTGTGTTATGATGTAATGTACTGTAATGTTCATAAACATGACATCAGCCCCACGGTTTGACATGTTGTGTGTGATGCCGCTCACAGCCACGCCCACTCATCACCACGGCCGCAGCTGTCTGAGACTACGGGTCTACGTCTGCTGCTCCACAGGTAATGAGTCTGGCACTCTCTCTGACTCTCTCTCTCTCTCTCTCTCTATCGCTCTCTCTTTATCTCTCTCTTGTTCTTTCAGCGTCCATCCTTTCCTCCCATCTCTATGACTTCTGCCCAATCACTGACTTCTTCCCAATACCACCCTGTCTCCCCCACTCTCTCTCTCCTCCTCACTCCTGTCCACATGCCTGTCTCCCGTCCCTGGCTGTGTGTTTCTGTTTCTCTACCTCCGGTCGCACCCCATCCCCCCCACCCCCCTCCGTTCCCCCCCCGTCCCCCCGACCTGCCAGCCTGTCACTAGTCATCGAGTGCTGTGTGCAGTCAATGGGTGGCTGTGTGTATGTAGTGTTAACCTCTGGCTCTCTCTGCCCGGGCGCTATCATCACACACTCCACGCTCTCTCCGTCTCTCTCTCTCCCTCTGTCCCTCGCTCGCCCCCTCTGCTTTCACACACTGTACTCACACTACACACACACACACACACACACGCACACACACACACACACCACACACACACACACACGCACACACACACACACACACACACAGAGGCTTTGATCTGTGGCCTATCCGCCTTTTAACTTCCACTGCTCTGTAGTATTAACCTCTCCTCCCTCCATTCACTTTTGTCTTACCCCTCCCGCACACACACACACACACACACACACACACACACACACACACACACACACACACACAACACACACACACACACACACACACACACACACACACACACACACACACACACAACACACACACACACACACACACACCCACACACACACACCACACACACACACACACACACACACACACACACACACACACACACACACACACACACACACACACACCACACACACACACACCACACACACACACACACCACACACACACACACACCCAACACACACACACACACACACACACACAACACACACACACACCACACACACAAACACAGACGGAGAATGTAAACTACAGTACTACTCCATCTCTGAGTACTATTACATAGCATTACATGCATACTGCATATTATGCACATTCTCAATGCACATTCTCACTGCTTAAAGTTAGTAGAATCAAAAACCATAGTAGTACTGCGTCTGTGAGTACTACTAGGTTTTCA
>PIJE02000728.1:204068-209068 GCA_002895965.2 Coryphaenoides rupestris
ACAGGATGTTTGGTTGAGTATGAATCTTTATAAAACACGCCACATATGTAAGAAAATCAACATTTTATTTCACTTTTATGATTTAACAGCATGCATGAGATTCTCAAAACAGCCTTGACATGAAGATATGATGTTGGATTTATTTGGATTTATGACCATTTCACTGAACTTTATTTAACTATGTTAGTTTTTTTCTACTGGCTATCTAATTGATGTTAGACCATGTACTGTATAATGATGTAGTAGAACTATGGTCTTTATTCTACTCGTATGCAGTATGTGTACTCATAGATAATGGTGTGTTTTTTTATTCTACTATTCTATTGCTATATTTCAGTGAGAAAATGCACTTAAATATGTCGTATGTATGTAGTATGTGTATGTGTTTATATTCTCCTCTGAAAACCTAGTAGTACTCACAGACGCAGTACTACTATGGTTTTTGATTCTACTAACTTTAAGCAGTGAGAATGTGCATTGAGAATGTGCATAATATGCAGTAGTACTATGCATGTAATGCTATGTAATAGTACTCAGAGATGGAGTAGTACTGTAGTTTACATTCTCCTCTCTCATTCTCCAATGATATTTATTTTACTCTCATTTACTTTTACATTTCAGTGAAAACCTGCACTTTAATGTGTAGTAGTATGCAATATGTCATAGTACTCACACATGCAGTCGTAGTAGTACTGTAGTAGCATATTTCAGTGAGAAGGTCCATGAGGAGTGTGTGTGTGTGTTTGGTGGCTGGTTTAACAGCCTCACCTGGCCCCAGTCAGGCTGATTATTCTGGGGCTGGGTGAGGCTGCACACCTGTGGTGCACGGCCATCGCCACACACACACACACACACACACACACACACACCACACACACACACACACACACACACACACACACGCACACGCACACACATACACACACACACACACACACACACACACACACACACACACACACACACACACACACACACACACACACACACACTCAGGAGAGCGCTAGCATGTACCACCTGCTGTCTACAAATAACTACTAACTCTGCAATAAACTACGTCCTGTTCATCCGAGGAGCCCCTACAAAAGCCACCTACTACATTACACTTCAACGTGTAGTAGTAGCAGTAGTAGTTGTATAAGATAAGATAAGATAAGATAAGATAAGATAAGATAAGATGGAACTTTATTCATCCCAAAGGAAATTATTTTGCCAGAGGTTGCTCAAAAATACCAACAATATAAGAATAAAAAAAACTATAGAACGATATATGTACAAAACAAAGAAAGCAAGTATGCGTGTAAAGTGCTATGTAGTACTCGCACTACTCACAGATGTAGTAGTACTCCTGGCCCACGTGGAACTCGTAGCCCAGCGAGAAGGCGCTGTACCGCTGGAACTTCTCAGAGAACTTGATGGGCGCGTGGGGCGCGTGCGGCCGGTTGCACTCCCAGCGCTTGAAGCCCAGCTGCGGGTCGCAGGTGCGGTAGCCGCGGTAGCTGACCATGTAGAGCACGTACTGCTCCCCGGTGCCCACCACGCGCTGGCTGTCGTTGTAGTGCGGGCAGTAGATGTCCAGGTAGTCGTTGACGTTCACCTGCAACGTGTAGCCCTCCCGACGCAGGCTGCAGGGGAAACACACCACACACACACACACACACACACACACACACACACACACACACACACACACACACAGACACACACACACACAGGATGCTGAGGTTAGCAGTGAGAAGAGAAACAGTAATAAATAATATAAAATACCTGTTTTTCAAGTATCATCTTGGCAATTTGATTTTAAATATAATTTATATTGGCCATCTGATCATTTATTATTATAGTTGTATGTTAACATGGCTTTTATGTCTGGGATTATTATTATTATTATTATTATTATTATTATATTATCATATTCATGTTTATTGTACACATTTAATATAATAATTATATCATATTTTCACTTTGGTGTGATGTTAACATTTCATAGCGAAGAAGAACGTCCCAAGCCAATTTGAATTATTTATACGTCTTTGCTGAACAGCACAATTTAAATGGTGCCGCGCGCAAATTAGCACACGGCGCACACACAGACTTTAGTGTTCAATGTCAAGTTATATATAATCCTTTTGGTTCACAGCATGGTTCATTAAAGTGCACATGAATACTATACTATATATACATACTGTACATGCAACTCTATGGTGACACATTTCCATCATTCTCTTCTGCTTATAGACATTCATATCCTACACACACACACACACACACACACACACACACACTCAGACAACAATATTGAATCATCAAACACGTTCACTGCGGACATCAGCCAATACAAAAGCTCAGAAGATCAGCAGAGCATCTCATCCACCGCGTGTGTGTTCAACAGTAACTATTAAGGTGTTAAAGAGTCTGTGGCCATCTGTTAATGTACACTTAATTATAAAAGCACTCCGGCACAACAGGAGTCCAACAGGGGCCATGCACCACACACACACACAAGACCACACACACACACACACACACACACACACACACACACACACACACACACACACACACACACACACACACACACACACACACACACACACACACACACGCTCAGTTGGCATGGCAACAAAATGTCACTGTGGCATGAATATTCTCTGTGTAACGGTAATCTGAGGGCCATGTTGGGGAGTTATAATTAACAGGGAACAGGTGTGTGTGTGTGTGTGTGTGTGTGTGTGTGTGTGTGTGTGTGTGTGTGTGTGTGTGTGCCGTATGTGTGTACTTGCTTGTATGGATCTATTTAAGTGTGTGTGTGTGTGTGTGTGTGTGTGTGTGTGTATGTCTGGTGTGTGAGTGTGCATGTGTGTCTATTTGTGTGTGTGTGTGTGTGTGTGTGTGTATGTCTGGTGTGTGAGTGTGCATGTGTGTCTATTTGTGTGTGTGTGTGTGTGTGTGTGGGTCTATTTCCGTGTGTTTTTGTGTGAGTATGTATATGGGTGTTTATGTCCCTGTGTTTCCAAGGGTGTGTGTGTGTGTGTGTGTGTGTGTGTGTCTCCAGCCAGTGCTGTATGCAGAGTTGTGTTGGTTTTGCAGAAGGTCTCTGCATGGTGGTGGCGGTGGAGGTGGTAGGAGTGGTGGTGGACATGGTCGGGGTGGCGGTGGGTGTGGTGGCGTTTGGGGTGGTCTAGGCGGTGTTGCAGGTGGGAGGTGGTTGGTCTTGGTGGTGTTGCAGGTGGAGGTGGTTGGGGGTGGCGGTGATGTTAGAGGTGGCGGTGGCGGTGGAGGTGGTGTTTGGGGTGGTCTCGGTGGTGTTGCAGGTGGAGGTGGTTGGTGTGGTGGTGGTGGTGGTGCTGGTGGAGAGTCGTGCTCGGGGGCCCCGGGGCCAGAGGGCTCCTTCTCCCCGTGTCAGCGCGCCGCCGTCCCCTAACCCCAGCGGTCGTACATCAAGCTGAGCAGCATGTCGCGGCCGCCTCAAAGCCGTCAACCCCCCCCCCCCCCACCCCCCCCCCACCCCCCCACCCCCCCTCCCTCTCTCCTCCAGGCTCATATATCAGCGTCAGACCCCAAAAAAGAACTGTCGTGACAGATAAGATAAGGTCTATGAATGCATTTTCCATATCTCTGCATGTGTGTGTCTGTGTGTGTGTGTGTGAGAGAGGGAGAGAGAGAGGGAGAGGGAGAGGGAGGGGGAGAGAGAGAGAGAGAGATAGCAAATTAAATCGGGTTCCTGGCTGACATGTGAAAGCCCCCCACCGCCCCACCTCAGACGGAGGAGACATGTTGGAGTTGTAAATCATGCACACATGGATGCACGCAGACACAAAAGTCACTTGTATAGACACGCAGATATGGGGTTAGCAGACGGAACACGCACGCGCACACACACACACACACACACACACACACACACACACACACACACACACACACACACAGACACACAGAACGCACGTGCACAAAGACATCATTTGCATCATGCGGTGGTGACATTTTTAAATCACAAGGGGGCAGCAGATTGTCATGTGGCAAACCCCAGGCTGCCTCTCTCTCTCTCTCTCGGTCTTGTTCTCTCTCTATCCATCTTTCTCTCTCCCGGTTCTAGGTCATGTCTCGAGGGAGATTATTATTCAATTATTAAATGAAGATCGAAACGCCGTACCCAACGTCTCCCTCTCCTTCTGTAATCTGTCTCTTTCTCCCTCTCCCCTGTCCTCCCCTCTCTCCTCCCTCCCTCCCTCCTCCCTTTTTTAAGGCTAACACGGGGAAGGGAGGAAGATTTATTGTTCAATATATTTTAACCGTGTCCTCGCCTATGTCTCTCTATCCCCTTCCCTCCCTCTCTCTCTCTTCCTCTCGCTTCCTCTCTCCCCCCCCTCTCTCTCTTGGATACTCCCTCTCTCCCTGTCTCCATCTCCCTCTCATTACATCACTTCCTAGCCTCAAGTGGAGGTTTTCTTCCTGAAGTTTCAGTAGTAAGAAGACAGAGCGAGAGAGAGGGGGGGGGGAGAGAAAGGGGTAGGGGGATAGAGAGAGATGAATGAGAGTAGGAGGGAGGATACGGATAGAGGGAGGAGGAGGGAGGGAGGGAGAGGAGAGGAGAGGAGAGGAGAGGAGAGGAGAGGAAAGGAAAGGAAAGGAAAGGAAAGGAAAGGAAAGGAAAGGAATGCAAGGAGAGGAGAGGAGAGGAGAGGAGAGGAGAGGAGAGGAAAGGAAAGGAAAGGAAAGGAAAGGAAAGGAAAGGAATGCAAGGAGAGGAGAGGAGAGGAGAGGAGAGGAGAGGAAAGGAGAGGGAGGGGGGGAGGAAAGGGATTGTCAGGGAGCATACAAAGATGGGAGGAAAGAGAGGAAGGGAGGATGTAAAGAGAGAGAAAGGGGGTCGAGAGAGGGGGGGTTAGAGAAGAGAGAGAGAGAGAGAGAGAGAGAGAGAGAGAAGAGAGAGAGAGAGAGAGAGAGAGGAGGGGGCAGGGAAGAGGGAAACGGAGGGAGTATAAAGAGAAGAGAGA
>PIJE02000728.1:214068-219155 GCA_002895965.2 Coryphaenoides rupestris
GAGGCTGGGGACGGATGGAGCAGCAGGACCCGACACGAGGCCGACTAAAAACAATATTAACATGTTCCTTATGAAGCCAATGGGCCTCATTTATAATTAAAGACTGTTCCGCATTATCCTGACTGCGGTCCGCCGCTTCTGCCACCCGACTCAGCACCTTGCATCTCCGTGTCCCAGGTCCTGTTTGGCCGCCAATGTAGCGAAGTCTATGTTGCCACAAATCCACCGTGGCTTGATCTGGTTCTGGACCGGGAAGCCACCGTGGCTTGATCTGGTTCTGGACCGGGAAGACACCGTTCGGATGGTCGGATGAAAATCCTTCTTTGAACAAGACTAGTTTACGTTGAAATGCATTTATGTGAGCATAGAGGTCGGACACAGTTTGGCCTCTTCCCTGCAACTGCACATTCAGGTGATTAAGATGTGAAGTAATATCCTGAAGGAAGGCCATGTCGCAGAGAAAATCAGTATCCCTGAGTTTACTGCAGTCAGCACTTGTATCACATCGAATGCTGTCCAGTTGCCCATCCCTGCATAAGACACACAAACACACACACACACACACGTATGCACACACACCATTCACTGAGCCCCCCCACCACTATCTCTGGCAGTGACTCTAACATCTATCTCCGATTGTACGGTTGAAAAAAACCAAAAACCTCATGACTTGTTACCTACAAGGTCCTCACACACACACACACACACACACACACACACACACAAACACACACTCACACCAACGCACACTAGACTCCATGAAAGTTACCGTCTCTGATTTTCCATGTTTTTTATTTCAAATGGGATCTTCAAGCAGAGATGATTAAAGGGACAGAGGTGGAGTGTGTGTGTGTGTGTGTGTGTGTGTGTGTGTGTGTGTGTGTGTGTGTGTGTGTGTGTGTGTGTGTGTGTTTGTGTGTATGCTATGTATGTATACATGTGTTTGCGTTTGTGAGAGAGTGTATGTGTGTGTGTTTACTCTATATGTGTGTGTATTTACTGTATGTGTGTGTGTGTGTGTGTGTGTGTGTGTGTGTGTGTGTGTGTGTGAGTGTGTGTTTACTGTATGTATGTGTGTGTGTACTGTTTGTATGTATGTCTGTCTGTCCGTGTGTGTGTGTGTGTGTGTGAGAGTTTACTGTATGTATGTGTGTATGTGTGTGTGTGTGTGTGTGTGTGTGTGTGTGTGTGTGTGTGTGTGTGTGTGTGTGTGTGTGTGTGTGTGTGTGTGTGTGTGTGTGTGTCTGTGTCGGGGCGGGGCTGAGGAAGAGGAAGAGGAAGAGGAAGAGGAAGACGAGGCAAACTACCCAGCAGCTCGGAGCGACAGATGGCGCAGAGAAGCATCAAATCAGACGAAGGGGAGAAGCCAGAGCCAAAGTGAAGAAAGATAATCACTGGAACATCACGCCGCCTTCCACTGTAATACAAACACCAGTTTAACCAGCAACTATTACTACTGTTACTGATACTACTACTGCTGCTACTGCTTTACAGAGCTTTACACAGTTTACAGTTTGTAGTACAGGGTCTGGTGTGGGTCTGGTGTGGCTTGCGGACGTCCCAGTCTGTTTCCCCGGGAGCTCGCTCACACCTAGTCTGTGCGTTGGGTTGTGATCACACACACACACACACGCGCACGCACACACATGCTGTCCATTACTGGGTACATACTGGTGTAATGCTCTGTCAGGCGGTGCACTTGTACATTACCAATATTAATACTCATATTAATATTAAAGTCACTTCACTTTGAGGGGTTGAACGCGTTGAGTGGAGTCTACTCAGCTTGTTACCGACTGAAGTAAACATCGTACGCTTTGTGGTGAACGCAAATCAAACGGCGGGAAAATAGGTGCAAAATGTAGACGGAAAACAAACAGCATATGTTTCCGGTATTCCGACTTAATTAAATATTCAACTTTTCGAAGCAAAATATTAACTTCAAAACAAGGACATATGGAGTGTGAATCAACAATACATTAGGATTACTGCTGTTATTTGTATAATATCCGTGTCCTTCTGGGCAATGCTGTTACTTATATAAATATAGATTCATATTATAGATAATTACAAAGAAAGCAGCAGACTGTCAGTGCTTGTGAACTAGGGCTGAACAATGAATCGAAATATTATTATTATCAATATTATTATGCGCAGGAGCTGTTACATTTAACCCTTGGATAAGGATAACATTTAGAGTGGTAAATGTGTAACACTATTATAAATAAAGCACTGAAGTGCCACAGAGAGTCCCTGGATTCTCCAGATGGAAGGAAACATTGTTTGTTTTTTCACGCATTTTTCAGTCAAAATGAAAATTGTGAAGGGAAGTGATCATTCCTACTAATAGTGAATCATATCTGCAATTGCAATTGCAATGTGATTTTTTTTAACCCTATCATTCAGCCCTATTATGAACACACCAGGGGCAGCAGAAATGTGTCCGAGAGTGAAAATCAAACCATTTTAACAGGATCATTATCGGAATAGAATCTAATTTCCCTCTATGTCAGTGGCCAGCTTCTCAATCCATCTCTCTTGTCAGACACAACAACAGGTTCCATCTGGATGGGTCCAGCGTTTGACTGTATTCTGTATATTACCATGCTGAGTGACCACACACAATTTCCCCTCGCCTACTCAAAATGTTTATTATCATAGAAGACTCAAATGTGCTGCTAAATTTGGCTTGGAACACAATCAACACCACTGATTAGCTGCTAGACCAATCGTTGTTATTGATCCATTCATTTTTTCCCTCCTGTTACTATTTATATGTCATTGCCCGCCCACCCCACCCCCCCCCACCGCGCCTCTCCTCTTCAAGGTATTCATGCCAACACCCGAGCCATCGCCTGCCCGCCAGCCCGCCCGCTCTCTATCCCTTCCCTCCCATTAAATCCTTCCAGGACCTCTCTCTCTCCGACTCCCTCCCCCCCCATCCCCGGTCCCAAAGTCCTCTGTGAGCAGTCCAGCAGAGATAATATAGGGCCAGGCAGGCAGAGGCAGACGTGGGAGAGAGATAGAGAGAGAGAGAGAGAGAAAGAGCGAGAGAGAGAGAGAGAGTTTGTGTGTCTTCCAAGCTTTCCGTGATGGATAGTGATCCGCTGTGGACTGGCTGTGTAATAGACTCAGCCTCCAGTTTTAGACATTACCTTGACCCGCCTATTGATTTCTGTTCTCACTGCCCCAAACAACACCACCACAACCACCACACACACACACACACACACGACCATGCAAACACAGATGGCCCGACCCTTACAACCCAGACACAGACGCAAGAGACGCAAACAGTTCCGACGGGTGTGCACACACACACACACACACACAACGCACACACGACCGTTTTACAGCTACACACACACACAAAGTCACACAGGTTGCTGTGCATGTGTGCACGATGCACACCGCCAACAACTACACACAGCGACACACACACCACGTAGACGTGTACTCACTCACAACACAACGACTAGGCACCGAAAGAAGCACGACGCATGCAAGATATAGGTTAATCATCAACAGCACAAACTCAAGGCGTGCACCACAGACATAGCCACGAAAAGCGTCAGCACACGGACAAACTTGCCACACCAGACACACAACAGCACACACACACACACACACACAACACACAAACACAAGCAACGTACACACACGACCTGAAGACACAGCACAGCGCTTACACGCTCGAGACACACCAGACACACACACAGACACACCAGGTAGACGGCAAGCGTGCAACAAACACATGCTCGCGCATACACACATCAATATGGACACACACACACACACACACAGCGGTCCACACACACAAGTAAAGGAGCATGGGGGGGAGGTGAAGGCGTGCATGGTGGTGTATAGGCATAGCGATCGATGCTTGGGCAGAGTCCCAAGGTGTTAAGCTGATCACTCTGGCTGCAGTAACATGATCATTTCTCTGCTGACAACAGCGTCAGACCACTTCCTGGCTGGGTCACATTGACCCGGCCGCCACTGACTGTTCCGTTTGGCCCAGCGGTTCTGTGAATTAAGTTATGAGAGATGTAGTTGGCGATATTGTTATCTCTCCTTCTCTTGTTGACTCTCTCTCTCTCTCTCTCTCTCTCTCTCTCTCTCTCTCTCTCTCTCTCTCTCTCTGTCTGTCTCTGTCTCGTCTCTCTTCTTCTCTCTTTGTCTTCTCTCTCTCCTCTCTTCTGAAAACAACACAGCAATGTCAACAAAACAGCATTACTCTGGTTTCTCATCCGGGGGCCTATTTAATGAAGAGGTCCCGTTCATGATGAGATTGGGGGTCAGGTTTTGCTCAATTCATTTGAATTCATATACAAGCGTGTGTAAATCCACCCAGAGTCAAGTACGCGCGACCGTAGAGAATACAAACACAACTACGTTATTTTCCGCGTTTGCTCGTTCGTCTGGCGGCGCGGGGTCTTTGTCTTCGTATCGTATACGGGCACGCCGGCCGGGGGCTGCTAATCTAAGAGGTGGCTCCGAGGGCACTTCCTGCTTTGAGCGATGGAACATCATCTGCTTCTTAGAATCCCATTGAAAGACAAAATGTTAACAATTTCTTTTTAAGTAGTGCAGGCTCATTGACCCCTGACCCGCCATAGTTCGGACTTCCTTGATGTAAATCAAAAGCAAGGGGGAGGAGGGGCAGAGAAAGCGAGAAAGAAAGAGAAGAGAGAAAGAGAGAGAGAGAGGCAGGCAGAAGCCAAAGAGTCGAGCCTAATGGCCGTCCCCTAGACAAAAAAACCATCTGTGCTTCCGAACATTAGTCTCCATGGCGAACGTAGGAAGCTGCTGCTAGAGAGCTTTTGTGGGAAGAGAGAAAAAAGGGTGGGCGAAGGGGCTCACTGCTTTGTTAAAGAGAAACCACACACACATTACAGCAAACAAGCACACACCACACATATTACACCACATCACACACACATTACACACATACACACATCGATTACAACACACACACACACATTCAACAGCCATATTACCATTACACACACACACACACACATTGCACACATCCCATACACACAAAACACACACCACAACACACACACACAACACATAGCCACAAC
>PIJE02000728.1:221680-224180 GCA_002895965.2 Coryphaenoides rupestris
AGTCACTTTTATTAAAAAAGTGCACTTTTCTAGAAGTTAGTTAGCTTCCGCTGTACACCAACATATTAATCTAGTCTCCTCCGCACTCTCTATTCTATTCTTCCATCACATCCTGTCACACATCCACATGCAGAAAGCCTGAGGAATGAATCAGCAAGTCCCTCACACACACACACACACACGCACGCACGCACGCACGCACACACAGGAACATACACACCCACCTGCACGCATACACAAAGGTGTTGAATATAGCACTGAAAAGCACTTGAGGGCAATAGTATACCACATCTGTAATTGTTTAAAAGCGTGACATTGAAAGCTTCGAACAATTCCGGTTCTGTGTGTGTGCGTGTGCGTGTGTGCGTGTGTGTGTGTGTGTGGTTGTGCGTGTGTGTGTGTGTGTGTGTGGTTGTGTGTGTGGTTGTGCGTGGTGTGTGTGTGTGTGTGCGCGTCATCGTTCCATTCACACATGATACACGCTAAACCAGTCAAGTAAACCCTGAGAGAAGCTATCAGTGGTAATGGCTGATACACAGACACAGAAATGGAGGGAGATAAGTAAAACAAAAACAAATACAAATACTTTCTGTGTGCGGTAAATAGAATAAGCATGCTGATGGTGATGAATAAATGAACAAGACATCAAGATAGTCCTAATGCACAGTGAATAGCAAAGACATGATGTTGCCTTCAAAGGATTTTAAGGCGCCCGAATCCAGGGCTAGATAATGTCCCATAACCACCGTGTTACAGCCACGTTTCAAAAGAATTCAATTACAGTATACACAACTCTAAATGTTTCCTCTCAGGGGGAGGGGGCTGGCGTGAGGACACGTCAGCCACCGTTTATACCGCTTATTACATTTGATGTTGGTGGTTGTGTGTATATATTTGTGTAAAACTTCAGTGAATCTGGAGTGGTTTGAAGACTTGGTGACTTAGTCTCATGCTGGGCCTGGGAAAATGATATTCAAACTGACATGTTTTGCTTTTTGTGTGTCTGTCTGTGTGTGTGTGTGTGTGTGTGTGTGTTAGTCATACTCGTCGACCCTCCGGATTTTCCCATTCTCCCGCAGACCTACCGAATCAGAATGGTGGAATTAACCGGGATAGTAATGTATCGTAGTTCCAATCACAATGTAACACGATGAGACGCCTCATTGTATTTTTTAGGACTAAACTTTTTTTTAAACTGATTTTCTGTCTGCTTCACACCCATAAGAATTCACTAGAATGCAGGAAAGGAACTCTGCGGGAGGAGACCCCCTACGTTGGTTTGGGGAAATCTCAAAATCATTCGGAATTCATGACGGTTAAAATCAAGCATTTTCCGTTCGAGATGAAGCCTGTAAGTGCTTATGAATTTTCCTTCGCCATCTTTCTCAGATGTCTCATGAAATTTTCCATCAGGTCAAGGAAAAAGTACTTTTTCGACCGGAACCATGGTGTTAGTAAATATGTGACTGTGTGTGCATGTGTATGTGTGTGTATGTGTGTGTATGTAAGGTAATATAACCAAATGTTTGGCGTTAAAAAATCTGGCTTTTCTTCACACAGTGCATGGAGAAACACAAGCCGCCTCCACCAGCTCCCTTTGGTCACGGAGCTCAGGGCCCGGTGGTCTTCAACCACGAGGGGGAACGATCCAAGACCGCCAACACAGTGAGCACGGAAACAAACACAACAGCGGGCCTGGGAACACGGCTTTGTTTTTACGTAGGACTGAACGATAGCAACGACACGGCACTCAAACGAGGACACGGGAAGGTGATGAACCGGTACGACAGTAAACCGGTTTCATTGCAATTCACAGCAATGTGGAACAATGCTAGTGTACGCTCTCTATAGTGTTGAGTGTGTGTGTGTGTGTGTGTGTGTGTGTTGATGGCTGGTTTAACCTGCGGGTCTTGATTACCCCAACGCACCACAGGTGTGCAGCCCCCCCCTCAGCCCCCCAGACTCTAATCAGCCTGACTGGGGCCAGGTGAGGCTGCTTAAACCAGCCACCACACACACACACACACACACACACACACACACTCCACACACACACATATTGTGACCGCAATATAATTCACTATTAGTGGGAAGGATAATCTTTGCATCACCATTTCTTAGGCAGCTTGTCAGTGTTTGGGTGATGAGGCTGAGTCTCTCTCAAGTCAACACGAGCAGCCTCTGTCAGACTTGACAGTCTATCAGTACGCACCCCCCCGCCACCCAACTCACCATCTCTCAGTCCTTGTCCAGTGATCTTCAGCCTCACCCCCCCCCCCCCCTTACCCCACCCCCCACTCTGTCTTTCAATCCTTATCTAGGTCCTTCCATCCGTCCCGTGTTCAATTTTTCATTTCAGGTTCAATCTCTTCTGATGTCCTCTCAGAGCAGCTCCCACTCCTCTCCTCCTCCTCCTCCTGTCCTCCTTCTCTTCTCCTTTCCACAGCTGTCAATCAACCGGCCCCACCTTCTCTCTTACACTCTCTCTCTCTCTCTCTCA
>PIJE02000728.1:234180-236680 GCA_002895965.2 Coryphaenoides rupestris
TCGCGAGACAAACAATACCGGGGAGCCGGGAAAATTGTTTAGTGGAAAAAAATATCAAATTGCGTTGTTGCCTTTTGTTTGGGGACATAATGAGGAAAAACAAACTGGCGGCAAAAGAACAGGAGAAAGAAAAGAACTACATTACCCCGGCACTGTCCCTTAACGTGACAATAGCTCTGGTAATTGTGAAACAACAACGCTCACAACACACACCGGCCCACGCTGCTTTGAAGTGAGCGCCGCCAAACTTCTAAGAGGTAGCAACTCCTGCCTGCGACCCCATAGGAAACACACACACACACACACACACACACACACACACACACACACACAACGTATTTACAAGCAACCCTTACCCCCTCCTGTCTCTCGTTCTGTCCCATTGTCTTTACTACTCTCATATCATCCCCTTCCTACTTTCCCTTCTTCCTTCCTCTCCTCCCTTACTTACTTCAAGCCCTATCTCCCCTTCGGTGGCAGGCCAGGCCGTTTCTAAGGCCGATGTGAAGTGATGTCATTGTTTCATCTCTGTCCAATTAGGACGGCCGTCTCTCTTTGTGCGCCGCTGCTTTCCTGCTCTCTGTGCTCCCCGGCGGGTCGTCTCAGAGAGCCGCTACGATTGGCCGCGTGAGAGCGCCGAGACGCCGGCCGCACTGTGTGTCTCGCGGCGTCTCGCGCTCCAAGGCGCTGCACACATGATGCATGTCAAGCGCGGGCCGGTGTTACTTAGTCTGCACTTCTATGCCTCCTGTTAGGCGCACTCGTGTTGGATTTCTTTACTTTACTTTCGCCGTTGTTTGTGAAGAACGCATCGCATTAAACCTTAGAGTGCGTTTGAGCCACAGAAGAAATTAATTGTTGTGGTGAAGCCCCCCCCCCCCCCCCCCCAGTGATTCTGTGTATAGAAGCTGTGTTACAGTGATGTTCAACATTATTCCCACTGATTAAATGGTTTTAACTTGGACGGTTGCTCCACCAGCCGCGCCAAATTGGGTTTCTGGAGTTCACACAACACACACACACAACATGCTGAGACGGCTGTATGCTCCTCTGGAGGCTGAGGTACTGTGTGTGTGTGTGTGTGTGTGTGTGTGTGTGTGTGTGTGTGTGTGTGTGTGTGTGTGTGTGTGTGTGTGTGTGTGTGTGTGTGTGTGTGTGTGTGTGTGTGTGTGTGTGTGTGTGTGTGTGTGTGTGTGTGTGTGTGTGCAGTCACTTCTGATGCAGATCCTCTTTAAATGTGGCCAGTGTGAACGCGCTGCCTCATTACAGCCACTAATGGACACATAAACTAAAACCCTAGATTTTTCTTTTTACGCCAGAAAGGTCAAATTGCATACGGCACCGCCGGCTCTTGGTAAACCAAACTTTCGCAACAACAACATGCAGGTACCCGAGCCAAGACATTTATTTTTGCTGTGCATCAGTGGCCTCAAAGAGAAACGTCTACGTGGAGGGTGAACTGGTTCCGAGTTGTGTATCCCACGCACAATCTACAGAGAACAGCATCGAGCCGACCAGAGCCCCTGCGTCAACACTGCCCGTGAAGTGTACAATAGTGTGGTACCGCGAGAGCCCTGCAGACATGCATGTGTGTGCATGCGCATGTGTGCGTGTACGCGTGTGTGCATGTGTGTGTGTACGCGTGTGTGCATGTGTGATGCGCATGTGTGTGTACGCGTGTGTGCATGTGTGTAAAAGGTCAGGAGGACATAAAAATGTTTCAGGGAGAGAGATGCAGGAGAAATGGAGTGAGACAGCGAGGCAGATGTCTGGGCTGGTAGAGAGAGAGAGAGAGAGAGAGAGAGAGAGAGAGAGAGAGAGAGAGAGAGAGAGAGAGAGAGAGAGAGAAAGACAGAGAGAGAGAGAGAGAGAGGAAACAAAATGAATCTGGGAATTGTGGGTAAGGACCAAAGTGAACATAAAAGAGATCTGAGAGGAGACAGACATGGGGGGGGGGGGTGAAGATAATGGCTACAGAGTGATATATAATAGTCCGTTGTCCCCCGCGCCGACGCCGCGCTCCGTCCCCTCCGTGCCGCGCTGCGCCGAGCTCGTCTGTTAGGATGATGCTGGTGAATAATACTAACGCTAACGTAGCATCGCTGACGGATTCGGCGGCGGCTATACGCTGTGGCCCCGCCCCCAGCCGCTGGCGTATATGGACATGAGGTCCGTGAGCCACTCCAGTATAAATAACTACGGTAACAGAGCGTCCACCAGCTCCTCCCAGTGAGGGATTATACCCAGCGAGCTGAGAACTGTTGAATAGTCATGTGCTTCTGTGACAGAGTGTCATTAGCAGGGGGGGGTTATTAATAGAGGGGGGGGGGCGGCTCGGGTCAGAACTTTGCGTGTTCTGAGCCAGTTACATTCTCCCTGTCTCCCCCGTCTCCCCCCTCTGCCTCCTCCCCCCTCCTCCTCCTCCATGGCTCATCTGCTCTCCAACACACATCTCCAGCTGAGCCTTTCTGATTCTCTGCCCTGACTCGTGTTGGCTTCC
>PIJE02000728.1:241680-244443 GCA_002895965.2 Coryphaenoides rupestris
CAATCTGCACAAAGTAATCTGCACTATACACTCCATATCGTCACACGCACGCACACACACACACGCACACACACACACGAACACACACATACACACAAACGCACACACATCGATAGATAGATATATATTCTGGACATGCTGGTGAGATGAGGCTTTGAATTTTTCCACATCCAAGGCCACTGCTATTGCAGATGGCCAATTACATGATCAGATTATGGTCCAAACCACACACACACACACACACACACAACACACACGCACACACACACACACACACACAACACACACACACACACACAGCGAGCCTCTCCCAGATTGTCACAACAGCCATCCATGCCTCCGCTGGACCAGTCGTTTAGGATTAGGCCGTGTGATGCTGAACATGCGCCTGCTAGACTGTCACACTGATATGGAAATTCAAACCAATTTACTCGTGACGCAAATGGCAAAATCCCCAATCTGAACCCAGTGTGCACACGCCGTGCACACACACACACACACATACGGACAAATACACACACACACACACGGACAAACACACACCCACACACACAGGGACAAACACACACCCACACACACAGGGACAAACACATACAAACAGACAAATACATACATTGGCAAACACACTCAAATACGGACAAACACACACGCACACAAACATAAACACATGGACAAACACATACACACACACACACACACACACACACACAGGCGCCACACACACACACACACACACAGACGCTCCCCCCCACACACACACACACACAAATACACACACTAGTAAACTTTTATATCTGAATATTTTCCTCCAATATCGCGCATGCATGCATATTGCAACTCACACACAAATGCACTCAAGCACACACACACACACACACACAGCACACAGACACAGGCACACAGGCACACACACACACACAGGCACACACACACACAAGCACACACACACACACACACACACACACACATTTACAGATATGCATATGAATGGCATGCAAGGAATCCTTCCTCTTCAAAGGCCGGTCTCTCCTCCCAGAGAGACCGGCCTGCATGGAGGCCAGCACCACACACACTTAGCATGAGAATACATCAATGGTGCAGGACGGGGCCACGCCGGTCTCCACAGCCCTGAAACCTCCAACCCAACCTCCACCCTCACAACACACCACACACACACACACACAGACACACACACCAAAAGGATGTGGTGTTTGGGTGGTGTGCAAGAGATGACTTGCCCTGAAGCCTTTTCTTCAATTGGGTCTTTCAATTGCGAGTTAATTGTTACTCTTCCAAGATATTACACCGCCCAGAAATAATAATAATTATTATTATACATAATTCTTTCTTCTTATTATTATTACTATTGCAGTGGCACCGTTTCAAAGTGCGGCTGTTCGTACCAAACAGTTCGTGGACCAATAGTTTGTTCCTCCTGTATTACCCCCACACACCCAAACAACTCACGCTGCACTTCTGGGGCCGCTCAGCAAGAACCCGCCCAGGTGGGGGGGAGGGGGGTAGAGGGTGAAGGGTGGGGGCCATGGGGGGGTGGTGGGGCCAGCGGGTGATGTATGAGCAGCCACTGCCACCGCTCCTCATCTTTGGCCTCTTTCATCAGAGGCTGCGGGGGTGGGACCCTCCTTGAAGTGGTTGTTTTGGTTGTTTTGCCTGTTGAGAGGAGTGTGTTTTTCATCAGGAAACTCCACACACACTCTCTCACACACTCATGCACACAACACCCCGGTTGGTATCGCTGAGGCGGCGGCCATGTTGCAGTGTCAGGTGGCCAGACCAGATCCTCCGCTAGCTCTGCCGTCTGATTGTAATTAGAGAGAGGAGGAGAGAGAGCTGCCTGTTGTCTCCTCCCCTGTCTCCTCTCTCTCTTCCTTCGGCCCCGTTCCCTGCAACTTCACTGTTAGTCCTGTTTACCGGCTGACGGCTGTCTCGGGGTCTCGACAGACGTGTGATGAAGCAGCACATCACGACACACACGGCACTGCACACGCACAGCACAGAGACACGCACAACACACACACACAGATTTGTATACCCACACATAAGATTTGTACACACACCCACACACAACACACACACAAAGACACACTCACACGCTGATTGCATGTAAGTGGAGTTTGTCAGTTGGAGGCTAGCTACGCTGCTGGTGTGTGTCTGTGTGTGTGGTGTGTGTCGTGTGTGTTGTGATTTAGTGTGTGTGTTGTTGTGTCGTTGCATACAGAGCGGAGACAACAGTGGCGGGGGTGCTGTGTGTATGTTGTGAGTGTGTGGTGCGTGTGTGTGTGTGTGTGTGTGTGTGTGTGTGTGTGTGTGTGAACTGGCCGAACCGCTGCTGCAGCGCGGGCACCTGACCGAGACTGTTTCATGTCATTCTAGGAACACACAGACACACACAGACACACACACACACACACAGAGCCAGAGGGTAATAGGCTGGGGGGCGGGTGGTTGGTGGTCATGGTCCATTGGGCTTAAGAGTTCTGGTACGGCTAAAGAGGCTTCCTCCTGGAGAGAGGGGGGGGTGGGGGGGGCGGTCTTAAGAAGGAGTAGAGAAAAGGAGCCGGGGTTTTGCAGTAAATAATAGGAGTAGAGGCGGTCCGTGTGGGGGTGGGGGTGGGGGTGGAGCGGGTGGTGTTGTCTAGGTGCTGGGTAAAGTAAAGAAGCAGAGGAGGATCAGGTGTGTTGTTGGTGTGTGTGTGTGTGTGTGTGTGTGTGTTGTGTGTGTGTGTGTGTGTGTGTGTGTGT
>PIJE02000729.1:0-11674 GCA_002895965.2 Coryphaenoides rupestris
ATACAGGGGAAGGAAGAAATAAATATTAATAATAAAAAAAATGATAATTAGACTTAGCCTACGCATAAGTGAATAACAGCATGGCAAAAATGGAAAATACAAGATGTTGGGAGTTGTGGATGTATTGATCGTGTGGGCCGGTAACTTTCCACTCTGCTGTGTGGCCTACGTGACTAGTCAGCTTCACTCTTATCTGTTTTCCCCGGGAGGCCTCTGAGACGCACTCGCAGCTGTTGTTGTGGGAACAGGTTGCGTCTTCTATCTGGACTGGCTGTCCCGCGGAAGGTCTCAACCGGAGACCTTGCTGTCCCTGCTTCCTGGTCTGGGGCATGGAGACCCACATCTCTGTGTGGGTCACGTGAGGCCATGATATCCCTGCTTCAAGTTAACTGTCTGTCTGTCTGTTACATATCCACGTGGGGCCTGGGGTCCTGGCGTCTCCGGATTGGCTGTCTGGGGAGTGGGGACGGAAGGGTCTCCATGGACGGCCTTGTTGTCCCTGCTCCCTGAATGGCTGTCTTGGAGGCGTTTCTATGTCTGTTGTGTCTATATGTAAATGCTTCTTTTTCTCCCATGCAAACTGTATATATGCTCTATGTATGTAAATAAACTTTGAATCATTCCTGGTGAGACTGCCTTGTGTCACATTGATTCCCGAGCTCGCTGCTTTGCTACAGACAATCCAGAACCTGAACCTGAACTCCAGCCACAATAGATGACCGCTCGAAACTGCGCATAACACCACAGCCTTTTGACCACAGTTTCTAGCCACAGCCTCTATAATGGAGGCTCTGAACATGGCCTAATCTGATTTCATGTCCCCAACCTCCCACGCGATGCACGAGAAGTTCTTCCAGAGGTGAGATTTAAAGACCTTACAGACAGGGGCTTCGACCAGACGTTCCCAGTTCACCCTCACTACATGTTTGGGCTTACCAGGTCTGTTCAGCAGCCTCCCCCGCCATCTGATCCAATTCACCACCAGGTGGTGATCAGTTGACAGCTCTGCTCCTCTCAGCTGAGCGTCCAAAACATGCGGCCGCAGATCTGCTGATACAACTACAAGTTGATCATCGATCTTTGGCCTAAGGTGTTCTGGTACCAGGTACACTTATGAACCACCCTTTGAAACATGGTGTTCGTTATGGCCAGTCCATGATCATAGGTATCAGCAGATCTGCGGCCGCATGTTTTGGACACTCGGGTGAAGAGAGGAGCAGAGCTGTCAACTGATCACCACCTGGTGGTGAGTTGGATCAGATGGCGCGGGAGGCTGCCAGACAGACCTGGTAAACCCAAACGTGTAGTGAGGGTGAACTGGGAATGTCTGGTGGAAGCCCCTGTCCGTGAGGTCTTTAACTCCCACCTCCGGAAGAACTTCTCGTGCATCGCGGGGGACGTTCGGGATGAAATCAGAGTAGGCCATGTTCAGAGCCTCCATTATAGAGGCTGCGTCTAGGAACTGTGGTCAAAAGGTGGAAAGACCATACTGAGTGTTATGCGCAGTTTCGAGCGGTCATCTATTGTGGCTGGAGTTCAGGTTCAGGTTCTGGATTGTCTGTAGCAAAGCAGCGAGCTCGGGAATCAATGTGACACAAGGCAGTCTCACCAGGAATGATTCAAAGTTTATTTAGATACATAGAGCCTATATACAGTTTGCATGAAAAAGGAACATTTACATATAGACACAACAACTCAACAAGGGAAGCAGACATAGAAACGCCTCTAAGACAGCCATTCAGGGAGCAGGGACAACAAGGCCGTCCATGGAGACCCTTCCGTCCCCACACCCCAGACAGCCAATCCGGAGACGCCAGGACCCCAGGCCCCACGTGGATATGTAACAGACAAACAGTTAACTTGAAGCACGGATATCATGGCCTCACGCCACACAGAATGCGCCATGCACAGTTCAAACCACACCTGTCACTTCCCCCCCCCCCCCCCCCCCCCCCCCCCCCCGGTGGGACCGCCAGTCCAGATAGAAGACGCAACCTGTTCCCACAACAACAGCTGCGAGTGCGTCTCAGAGGCCTCCCGGGGAAAACAGATAAGAGTGAAGCTGACTAGTCACGTAGGTCAAACAGCTAACTAGTCACGTAGGTCACACAGCTAACTAGTCACGTAGGTCAAACAGCTAACCTAGTATCTTGCCACTGTTATTCATCGTAGGCTAAGTCTAATTATCATTTTTTTTATTATTAATATTTCTTTCTTCCTTCCCCTGTTACTCCATAACCATTCCTCATGAAATGTCCTAAATGCCCTATAGGGAGAGAAGGTTGGGGGCATTGGTTTGGATTATCATGCATTTAATCCTAATAGTATTATTATGACATGTGTTGCTAACTGTTTGCTATGCATTGCGCTGTTCCCCTGCTAAAGCCCTGCAATAAAAATTATCAAGTAATTGATGAATAGATTCAAGTGGACATTTGATCATTGCCGAAGGTGAAAGGATTCAAGAGTGTTGATGATAACACATGGTTCTAAGAGGTCACTTTGGTCCCCTTATATAAAACATATCCCTAGGGCTAGATCTATCCAAGCCTTTAAATATTTCCTAGCAAACCAACAAGAGCCCGGATCCCAGGGGAGAGCTGCCATAACGAACGTGATCAGAGCCGGGGCTCAGAGCCAGGGTTATGCCTCGAGCCGCCGTACTGAAGCAAGCGGGGTAGACGTTCGGACGATAAGGTAGTTAGGGGCCAGGCGAGTCTCCCCCACAACCTGTTACAACCGTTACTGGATACAGGTTTAGCATCACCTCCATTAGAGGAGGCTAACACCCCCTCTATTTCTTTCTCTCTCACACACACACAGGCTATCCATGACACTGAAGATTACACACACACACACACACACACACACACACACACACACACACAGGACTGTGTTTAAAGTGGCCAATAATTTTTCGGCATTTGGCTAGGGCACTGTCAAATGGGCTGTTCTGGAGAGAGACTGTGACAGAACGTTGGAGAATGTGCGCGGTGCAGGGCAGGTGATCAAAAGGCAGCCGTCTCGCAGCTGCAATCATATTTCTTGCACTATCTGTGCTAAGTGTGCTAACTTTCTTTTCGACGTTCCACTGCTTTGCAACATCCATGAAATGCTCGGCGCATGTTTCAGCGTAGTGTCTCTCTTCTGTCTTCATTATGGTCAGAGCATGTGAACGCAGTTTCCAATGTTCATCAATATAATGCACTGTAACCCCGAGGTAATTATGGTTACCCAGCGATGTCCAGTAGTCTCCAGTGAGAGCAACAGTTGCTGCCTGTTCCAACTCCACCACTCATGTAGCCCTCTCCTTTTCATACAACTCGTGTATTGTTGTTACGATCGTGGCTCTCGAGGGTAACTCGTACGTGGAGTCATTCGATGCGATCCTAATAATATCCCTCAGTCCGTCATCTTCCACAATATGAATTGGCCTGCAACTTGTAGCTACCCACTTTGCTATGGTATTTGTTAGCTTGCCGCTCGTTGATTTATCTATACGTCTCCCGCATGCGCCATCTAGTGCAGTCTGCCGAAAGTTTCCTCCACTGCTAGCGTTGGGTGTTTTGCTGGCGTCGACGGTGTGTTTTGCCTGTAAATGATACTTGAGACTTGAAGTACTTCGGTGATGAACGAATTCAGCTTGGCAGTGGCTACAAATAACTTTGTTTTTATCGAGAGAGTCATCTGGGAGAGATTTGTAATGAAATTGTCAATTTAAAAGTCCTGCAGCTTTCTCCATTTCTGCATCACGTAAGCAGCTAGGCTTCAATTAGCTTAGACCTACGGATGCAAAAGGTCATAGGACTTAACATTGTAAGCGTTATGGCGTCATAAAGTAAATATCTCTAAATCTGTATTTTATGTGTCTCAAATAAGCGTTAAGTTCTTATGACAGAGCTTACCTAGTTAATATCCTTCGGTGACATACTCTCTCATGATTGTTGTCAGAAAGGACAATGACCCCGTCAAACCTTTGGTGCTTTGTTACTGCTCTTTCCGGCCTTGTTCCTCTCGCGAAAAACTCAGAGACCATATTTCGTCATATGCTAAATTTACTTAACATTCTCGGCACGTAGCGGAAGCCGAGTGTATCTCATTGTCTTATCGTCCTACTGGCAAAGAAGGTCCGGCCATCACTCCAGTTCTCTATGACAGCTTCCATGGAGGCCGCCATGTTGCTCCCCTATGTTTCTGCAGTAGCCCAGAACGGACAAACCAAACACTTCATTAGCATACAAAACAGCTAGCAGACATTGGCAATGTGACACAATGCGGAACACGTGACAATAATATTTTTTATCTTACGTGTTGGCTATGACCCATTTTTACAGACTAAATAACAAAATTCAATCTCTAACTATCTATGTAAAGGAACCTCATCACTTTCACAGATTCTGGTGATGTGGCTGTAGACAATGACATCATTGAAAGTAGCTATTTGGGCCTGAACCCGTAGTTCTCTGGAGACTCCCCTTTCCCTTACTCCACTCGACTGTTTGTCCCTCTCCATTTTCCCTAAATCGGCGCCAGTCTGGATGTGTTTTTGTGGCTCGCTAGGTCAGATCTCCAGGCCTCGGGCGCGCTCGGACTATTGAGAAAAGTTCCCAGACAGAACAGTTGGTTGGGGGGGGTGAGTGCCAACGGCTGTAATGTCACGCATAGTGTAGTCTCGCTCTGTATGTATTGTTAGTGGGGCAGACATTATCAAAGAGAAAAACCACAGAATCTCCGCGCGCATGGGTATCTCTGACTCTACACTGTCATGCGAATCTGCACAGAGCTCACTTGATCACCAGCAAATACAAAGCAAATTCACGCTAGCGCCCATGCCAGTATTATCAATCTCAACAGTGTGCAACTGTAGACTTACAAACGCTCATATCTCGTATACAATGTTACTTTTTCTCTGAAGAGGGTAACAAACTTTTCGAGATACATGTGGAATGCTGTACTTCAAATCCTTAGAAATTTCTCTGTTAGGTAAGCACAAGCATGACTCATTTACTACAAGGGCGCGTGATCCTTAGTTCGATGAACATACCTCCACACTGTTGTGGTGAAAAGCACTCGTTATTATTAACAACTGTTAATCGCTCAAAGACTGTCACCTTTGAGAGCCTACGGTCCATATTCAGAGTATATTTAATCCCCAACTTATTTTGTTCTTTTTTATCTTTAGAGCCCTGGAATATATTACTTCCCACAACGTATTTCGTGTTGGATCTAAGAAGAGACCTACAACAAAAAACATTGATGGCTGAACACTCTGCAATGGTTAAAAAAGAAAATAAAAGAAAAAAAAGGCTCTGAAAGGAGTTGCACTATGTGATAAAGTGATCTTCAGTGTGGAGCAAATGGAACAATCTGTGCTCCAAGAGAACTATAACCTGAAAATTACTTTTAAATGGCAGCAATAACTTAAAGCTGCAATATGTAGAATTTGTTGGCATCTAGTGGTGAGGTTGCAGATTGCAATCAAGCCATCAATGTTTTTTTGTTGTAGGTCTCTTCTTAGATCAACACGAAATACGTTGTGGGAAGTAATATATTCCAGGGCTCTAAAGTGTGACAGTTTTGATCACGTATGTTATTAACAGTGCACTTACAACAGTCTCGGCTATTTGAACAGATCCCTCCTTGGAATGTGCATGTACATACAGGATTCAGGTTTGTACCACATCCACGGTTTGCATCTCAGAGAATGAGACATTGTGACCGTGGTGTGCTAGTTTACATTGCTTTGGATAATCCCGCAAGGATACGTAGGATGGCATGACAGTGTCTCCTTGCAGTTGTGGTAGCTCCGCGGAGATTGTGTTTTTTTCTTTACATCTGCACTAACAACATACAAGCGAGATACACTTCTGGACATTAACGTTGGACTACAACAATGTTTCTGGGATACTTTTTCCATCGATCCCGAACGGCCGGCGGAGATCGTACGAGCGAGCCACAAAAACATCAGTGGCGTCTCCAGGGAAATGGAGAAGGGAACCGAGGGATGGAGTGGGGTCCAGAACAGGCTGAGAGTCCAGGCCCACCGTCCACCTCTGCCCAGCATCCTTCTCGCTAATGTCCAGCCTTTCTGGAAAATAAGTTAGATGATGGGTGAGGCTGTAACCTTTTTGCCTGACGGAAACTATAAAAAGAAAATAGCTGACTCCGCTGGTGCCGGATCAAGTAATTTTGCCTGACCGAGTACTTCTCTGTTTTCCGAGTGGACAGGCCGGAAGAGTCAGGTAAACCAACCAAGGGTGGAGGGGCTTGCTTTATGATCAACAACAAGTGGTGCAACCCGAAGGATATTAACTAGGGCTGTCAAAGTTAACGCGTTATTAACGCGTTAACTTTTGATTTTTTTGACGCCATTAACGCAATTATGTAGTTTGACCTTTTGAAGCATCCGTAGGTGTAAGCTAATTGAAGCCTAGCTGCTTACGTGATGCAGAAATGGAGAAAGCTGCAGGACTTTTAAATGGACAATTTCATTCCAAATCTCTCCCAGATGGCTCTCTCGATAAAAACAAAGTTATTCGTAGCCACTGCCAAGCTGAATTCGTTCATCACCGAAGTACTTCAAGTCTCAAGTATCATTTACAGGCAAAACACACCGTCGACGCCAGCAAAACACCCAACGCTAGCAGTGGAGGAAACGTTCGGCAGACTACACTAGATGGTGCATGCGGGAGACGTATAGATAAATCAACGAGCACAAGCTAACAAATACCATAGCAAAGTGTGTAGCTACAAGTTGCAGGCCAATTCATATTGTGGAAGATGACGGCCTGAGGGATATTATTAGGATCGCATCGAATGACTCCACGTACGAGTTACCCCTCGAGAGCCACGATCGTAACAAGAATACACAAGTTGTATGAAAAGGAGAGGGCTACATGAGTGGTGGAGTTGGAACATGCAACAAGTGTTGCTTTCACTGGAGACTACTGGACATCGCTGGGCAACCATAATTACCTCGGGGTTACAGTGCATTATATTGATGAACATTGGAAACTGCGTTCACATGCTCTGACCATAATGAAGACAGAAGAGAGACACTACGCTGAAACATGCGGCGAGCATTTCATGGATGTTGCAAAGCAGTGGAACGTCGAAAAGAAAGTTGGCACACTTAGCACAGATAGTGCAAGAAATATGATTGCAGCTGCGAGACGGCTGCCTTTTGATCACCTGCTCTGCACCGCGCACATTCTCCAACGTTCTGTCAGTCTCTCTCCAGAACAGCCCATTTGACAGTGCCCTAGCCAAATGCCGAAAAATCATTGGCCACTTTAAACACAGTCCTGTGTGTGTGTGTGTGTGTGTGTGTGTGTGTGTAATCTTCAGTGTCATGGATAGCCTGTGTGTGTGTGAGAGAGAAAGAAATAGAGGGGGTGTTAGCCTCCTCTAATGGAGGTGATGCTAAACCTGTATCCAGTAACGGTTGTAACAGGTTGTGGGGGAGACTCGCCTGGCCCCTAACTACCTTATCGTCCGAACGTCTACCCCGCTTGCTTCAGTACGGCGGCTCGAGGCATAACCCTGGCTCTGAGCCCTGGCTCTGATCACGTTCGTTATGGTAGCTCTCCCCTGGGATCTGGGCTCTTGTTGGTTTGCTAGGAAATATTTAAAGGCTTGGATAGATCTAGCCCTAGGGATATGTTTGATATAAGGGGACCAAAGTGAACCATGTCTTAGAACCATGTGATATCAACACTCTTGAATCCTTTCACCTTTGGCGATGATCAACTGTCCACTTGAATTTATTCATCAATTACTTGATAATTTTTATTGCAGGGGAACAGCGCAATGCATAGCAAACAGTTAGCGAAACATGTCATAATAATACTGATCAGGATTAAATGCATCATCTGTAATAATCCAAACCAATGCCCCCAACGTTCTCTCCCTATAGGGCAGTTAGGACATTTCATGAGGAATGGTTATGGAGTAACAGGGGAAGGAAGAAAGAAATATTAATAATAAAAAAAATGATAATTAGACTTAGCCTACGCATAAGTGAATAACAGCATGGCAAAAATGGAAAATACAAGATGTTGGGAGTTTTGGATGTATTGATCGTGTGGGCCGGTAACTTTCCACCTTTTGGGCCTACGTGACGTCAGTTTCACTCATCTGTTTTCCCCGGGAGGCCTCTGAGACGCACTCGAAGCTGTTGTTGTGGGAACAGGTTGCGTCTTCTATCTGGACTGGCTGTCCCGCGGAAGGTCTCAACCGAAGACCTTGCTGTCCCTGCTTCCTGGTCTGGGGCATGGAGACCCACATCTCTGTGTGGGTCACGTGAGGCCATGATATCCCTGCTTCAAGTTAACTGTCTGTCTGTCTGTTACATATCCACGTGGGGCCTGGGGTCCTGGCGTCTCCGGATTGGCTGTCTGGTGTGGGGACGGAAGGGTCTCCATGGACGGCCTTGTTGTCCCTGCTCCCTGAATGGCTGTCTTGGAGGCGTTTCTATGTCTGCTTCCCTTGTTGAGTTGTTGTCTATATGTAAATGTTTATTTTTCTCCCATGCAAACTGTATATAGGCTCTATGTATGTAAATAAACTTTGAATCATTCCTGGTGAGACTGCCTTGTGTCACATTGATTCCCGAGCTCGCTGCTTTGCTACAGACAATCCAGAACCTGAACCTGAACTCCAGCCACAATAGATGACCGCTCGAAACTGCGCATAACACTCAGTATGGTCTTTCCACCTTTTGACCACAGTTCCTAGACGCAGCCTCTATAATGGAGGCTCTGAACATGGCCTACTCTGATTTCATCCCGAACGTCCCCCGCGATGCACGAGAAGTTCTTCCGGAGGTGAGCGTTAAAGACCTCACGGACAGGGGCTTCCACCAGACATTCACAGTTCACCCTCACTACATGTTTGGGTTTACCAGGTCTGTTCAGCAGCCTCCCCCGCCATCTGATCCAATTCACCACTAGGTGGTGATCAGTTGACAGCTCTGCTCCTCTCCTCAGCCAAATGTCCAAAACATGCGGCCGCAGATCTGCTGATACAACTACAAGTTGATCATCGATCTTTGGCCTAAGGTGTTCTGGTACTACGTACACTTATGAACCACCCTATGTTTGAACATGGTGTTCGTTATGGCCAGTCCATGACGAGCACAGTCCAACAAAAAAGCACCACTCTGGTTCATCACCCCCCCCCCCCCCCCCCCCTCCAGGTTTCTCCATCTTTGCCCATGTGTGCGTTGAAGTCCCCAGTAGAACTATGGAGTACCCGGATGGAACCCTTTCCAGGATGCTGCCCAAGGACTCCAAGAAGGTCGGATATTCTGAACTGCTGTTCGGTGCAAAAGGACACACAACAGTCAGAGCCTTCCCCCCAGCAACTTGCAGTCGCATGGAGGCGACCCTCTCGTTCACTGGGGAGAACTCCAACACATCAGTGCTCAGCCGGGGAGTTGTGAATATCCCCACACCAGCCTGGTGCCTCACACCCTGGGCAACTCTGGAAATGGAGAGAGTCCAGCCCCTCTCCAGCAGTTTGGTTCCAGAACCGGTGCTATGCGTGGAGGTGAGCCCAACCGTATCTAGTGGCTCCACCTCCTGCACCAGCTCCGGTGTATTTAGCTTTTGCTTGTATGTGTTTGTAATTTGTCATGTTGCGCCACTGTTGGGGAAAGGGTTGTTGTCGGGAGTGAACCCCGGTCGGCATTGTTCATTTGAGTGTGGTTGTGGCCGTTAATAACCTGGGGTTGTACCTGGGGTCGTGCGGTGTATGGGACACAGGGCCACATAAAAAGTACTCCTGTCGTCTGAGACTTGGTGTTCATTCCAATCGCTCCTTCCGTGGCGCTCTCCACATTGTTGTCAGAAGTGGGATATGGAGCGAATGGAAGAAGAACGCTGCGAGCTCGGGGACGCGATACAGGAGTGTGACAACTATATTACTTGTAACAAAACTTTATTCATCCCAAAGGAATTTCTTGATTCATGATTGGAGAAATTGAAAGCGTTACAACTAAGCCATGTTGCAATCATCCCCAGTCTCCGCTACCTTAGAGTTTAAAAAATCAAGTTGCAACAATGTCCTACTTCATTTATGTAGCCCATCAGTTCGTCGTCTGAGGCCTTTTTTTTGCCAAAGGATTGGATGTTGAAGGCCCCCAGGAAGAGACCATTCCCGAGCTGCAGCAGAGCCCACAGCAGGCCACAGGTATAGATCACGTGCATCCTGAAAGCATTAAAGGGATACACCGAGATAGCCACGTTTAGCCACTTCCAATGACTTGGAGCAGTACATTAGCCTAGCTCTGGTTTATGTGGGGAATACATTTTTAATTTCTTTCCAAAGATTTACAATGTGTTCAGAGTAGCCACTTATTGAAAACGAGAGCTGATGCAGTTCTGCACTACACACTCCAACTTACCTGCCCAAATATTCCACGAATACAGCCAGGCTATGACGAAGAGCTGCCAAGAATGAAAAATGTTGGTACACTGGGGAGGTCCGGGAATGACATTGAGAACAGACAACACCACAAGAACACATTAAGAGCAGCGGGCGAGATTCAATCATGGGGAAACACAGACACAATAATAAAAAAAAACACGTTATTCAATTCAATTCAATTCAATTTTATTTATATAGCCCTTAATCACAAGACAGTCTCAAAGGGCTTTACAGGCCAGATTGTTATGGGCCAAACGGTTATTACAATGGCTGTTTATAGTGAGTGTAATTCTGTGACAGGTTGAGATCACTAGCCAATGAGGTGGTGATGCTGCCATGGGTTGTTCTTGGTGATGGGTCACTAATTTGGAGCCTATTTGTGGGAAAGCTATTTGATGAACCCCTGGCTCTGCTCCTTTGCCTTTATGGCACACCTCACATCTGTCCCTGGTTACATTGCTGCCTTGCTTTACTCCTGAGCCCAACTTTAGAACTACTAGGTCTTAACTTGAGCCTACAAAGCCTAACATGTCCCTGTGTGGAAGTGAGCGGAAGAGTGGTCTAATTTGTGCTGTAGATTTCCAATAGTAGTTTACTTGTAGTCTGGGGGGGGGGGGGGTTGCATTAATTCTGCTCCATGTATTTATGATTGCCTCAATGGTTGTTGCACATCCATGTTTAGCCACAACCTCAATGCTTTGTTTGGGGAGCGGGGATGGGGTGGGGGGACTTGGGTAATCTATAAGAAGGGAATGGACTAACTTGCTCACAGGTTTATCTGAAAATAAAAGCAGCAACACTTGATAATACTTTCCATGTTTTAGTTTTACATGCCGACATTGTGGGGGAGATGGGTGCTGAGAGCCAGCAATCCATCACTTGAGGCATTTTGTTCAAAATTGTGTCGTCATCCCTGACCGTAGGACTTGTTTTATTTATAATGCCACTGTATTGTGTATTTAAAGTTGTATAAATAAATAAGTACTTGTATTGTCTGGTCCACGTATGCATTTACTGCAGCAGGACTTTGCCCTAGATTCACATCCTAAAATGTTAAACCTGCACTATAACTTCTCTACTGCAGCTATATACTCCACTTAATATCTGAACTAGAAAGTTTAGATGCACTTTCTAGTTCAGATACTAAATATCTGAAAGCGCATCCATGAGTCAATCCATCCACAGAATTATATAATAAATAATTTTAGGAGGGTAAGAACTGTTATAGGTTTAGGAGGGTTCTCTG
>PIJE02000729.1:17142-37810 GCA_002895965.2 Coryphaenoides rupestris
TAGTGTGCGTGGCTGCAAAATGCGTTTGAGCGCGAAATAAGTGCAGTTTGGACATCCAATTCAATTCAATTCAATTTTATTTGTATAGCCCTTAATCACAAGACAGTCTCAAAGGGCTTTACAGGCCAGATTGTTATGGGCCAAACGTGATTCATGACACCCCCCTAGCCCAAGCCCCCCTAAGGGCAAGAAACGACTCCCTTAATTAACAAGGAAGAAATCTCGAGGAGGAACCTCAGAGTGGGGGATCCCTCCTTCCAGGGATGGTTCAGAGTGCAATGGGTGTCATACGGCATTTAAAAAACAGGGGTAAACAAAAGCATGACAAAATGCAGCATGACAAATGCAAATAACAAAGTACAAATAGTAAATGAGTCAGTAATAATAATAATAATATAATGTGATGGGGTGCTGCTGGAGAGCAAGCTGGTAGCCGGCAGGTGAGGTGGCCAGGTATCCAGTCACGATCACAGCAGCACTCTAGATAATGGAGACAACATGAGGGTTAGATGGAGCACAGTAAGCAGAAGACATACAAGAACCTCAGACCTAGTACCCATCGGCAGCTAGGGTAGGCTAGTGCTAACGGTATTGATTTAGCTGTAAATTAGAGCTGAGGGGCACTCCTAGCAGCCAAAGGCGAGGGTAAATAGGTGGGTTTTTAGTCTCGCCTTAAATATATCAGCAGAGTCAGCCTCCCTGATTACAGGTGGCAGACTGTTCCACAGATAGGGTGCTCGATAAGAGAACGCCCTGTTTCCTGCTGATTTTTTATTTACTTTTGGAATTGATAAAAGGCCAGCTCCTGAGGACCGGAGCGGCCGAGAAGGACAATAGGGAACAATAAGGTCCTTCAGGTACGATGGTGCGGACCCATGCAGGGTCTTGTAGGTAAGAAGTAGCACCTTAAAATCTGATCTGGCATTTATTGGGAGCCAGTGGAGGGAAGTGAGAATAGGAGTAATGTGGTCAAACTTCCTAGTTCTCGTTAAAAGTCTAGCAGCAGGTTCTGTACGAGCTGGAGGCTTTTTGTAGTAGAGCTCGGTAGGCCAGAGAACAGTGCATTACAGTAATCCAGTCTGGATGATATAAATGCATGGATGAGTGTCTCTGCGTCCGCAGCGGATAGCATTTGTCTGATCTTGGCAATGTTTCTAAGATGAAAGAAAGGCAGTTCTGGTGATACTTTTGACATGCTGATCGAAAGAAAGCGTAGGATCAACGCAGAACACCAAGATTCTTGACGCAGGAGCTTTGGGCAATAGTGGATCCTCAAGGCAGAGGGTGACGTCATCAAGTTTGTGATTGTTTATGCTTCGGGCGAAGATAATCATCTCAGTTTTTCCCGTGTTAAGCTGCAAGTAATTTTGGGACATCATCTTTTGATTGCAGCGAGGCAGGATTCAACCTTTTGGATCTGTTGGAGCCGGGGGGAGTCTTTTGATCCAATGGGAATGTAGATTTGGGTGTCGTCCGCATAGCAGTGAAAGCTAATGCCAAAGCTGCGAATAATATCGCCAAGAGGGAGCATGTAGATTGCAAAGAGCAGTGGACCAAGGACCGACCCCCTGGGGGAACACCCAAAGCTTAAGGTTTGCAGTGCTTCGAATTTGAATCCTTTGCAGACAACAAATCTGTGTTCTGTCTGAGAGTAGGATCTAAACCAGTGAAGAGCAGTGTCTTTGATGCCGACGTAGTGTTCGAGACGCTCAAGGAGGATGCGATGGTCAATTGTGTCAAAGCGGCGCTGAGGTCAAGCAACACCATCAGGGAGCTTGCATTGCTGTCCATGCTAAGGAGGAGATCGTTTACCACTCTGGTCAGAAAGCGCATCCATGAGTCAATCCATCCACAGAATTATATAATAAATAATTTTAGGAGGGTAAGAACTGTTATAGGTTTAGGAGGGTTCTCTGGCCAATGAAATTGCTATAACTTCTGAAATGAGCACAAAATAAATCAAGAGACACTGTTGCCCTTTGGGATGAGAGCCCCTTTGAAAAAAGAATATGCCACAAAGTTACAATTATGATTGAGAATCAGACTATAAATGATGTCTAATGCCTAATAAAACAGTAGCAGTCCCCACACCTCCCCTGTGTCTCAGCCAACCCCCACCCGGAGGCTTGGCGGAGGTGTCGCTGGACCATCCTCCCCAATGTGGCCAGCCAACCCCCACCCCTCCATCCTGACCTGGGCTGCTGCCTTGAATGGCGGAGGTGTGTCTGGGTGTGGGCCGTTGGTGGGTTGTCTGGATGGGCTGGGTGGGGATTGGCAGCTAGGCCGTGGTGGAGCTCATTGGAGGAGGGGCCTGGAACAGCCCCGTAGGGCCACCCTCACCAGGCCGATGTGCTCGATCCCCCAACTCCCTCCTGGAGCACGGGGGCCTTTCCTCTGCTGTCCTTCCTGGCAGAGGCGTGGCTGTGTCTTGGCTGCTCCAGGCTTGTTGCAGGGGTGGCTAGCGACAGATGGTTGACCATGGCAGTTGCTGCGCTGCCCCTCCCCCCGTTCTCTACTGGGCTCCACCGACGTCCAACGATTTGGTCCCGTGAGTGGTGGTGGCCAATTTAACCTGTGATGCACTGATAAGCCAATGCACCACAGGCGTGCAGTCCCACCCCCCAGACTCTTAACTGGGCCAAGTGAGGCTGCAGCCCCACCCCCCAGACACAAACTGGGTCAGGGGAGGCCAATTAAGCCAGCCACCGAACACACACTCCCACAAACGGCAAATGGTTTTACGTAACGTTACTGAGGTAGCCCACAAAACAACACATAGTGTCAAAGAGACAATTCTGCCACATGTACTTATGTGTGGAGGATGGGATGACAGACCGCCAATAGCCTTGAGCTTCATCCATTCTCGTCCGCTTATCCGGGGCCGGGTTGCGGTGGCAGATACACTTTCAACATACATGAATATAACTATAATTATAACCATATAACCAACATGAGTTTAACACTACACTTCATCAAAAAAACACATTTTATTGGGGACCAACTCAATTTCCCTGGGACCCACTCAAATGACCAGCCGGCTTCCTTCTCCCCAGCCACACACTCTAGTTCCTCCTGGGGGATCCCGAGGCGTTCCCAGGCCAGACGAGATATATAATCCCTCCAGCAGGTTCTGCGTCTGCCCCGTCCCCAGTTGGATGTGCCCGGAAAACCTCTAAGGGGAGGCGCCCGGGGGGCATCCTAATCAGATGCCCGAACCACCTCAGCTGACTCCTTTTGACGTGGAGGAGCAGCGGCTCTACTCCGAGCTCCCTCCGGATGTCTGAGCTTCTCACCCTATCTCTAAGGCTGAGCCCAGCCATCCTGCAGAGGAAACTCATTTCGGCCACTTGTATCCGCAATCTCATTCTTTCGGTCATTACCCAAAGCTCGTGACCATAGGTGAGGGTTGGAACGTAGATGGACCTGTAAATCGAGAGCTTCGCCTTCCGGCTCAGCTCTCTCTTCACCACAACAGACCGGTACAGCGCCTTACTGCAGACGCTGCACCAATCCATCTGTCCATCTCCCGCTCCATTTTGCCCTCACTCGTGAACAAGACCCCGAGATACTTGAACTCCTTCGCTTGAGGCAGTAACTCATTCCCAACCCGGAGGGAACACTCCACTGTTTTCCGGCAGAGAACCATGGCCTCAGACTTGGAGGTGCTGACTCTCATCCCGACCGCTTCACACTCGGCTGCAAACTGCCCCAGTGCATGCTGGAGGCCACGGCCTGATGTAGCCAACAGAACCACATCATCTGCGAACAGCAGAGATGCAATTCTGAGGTCCCCAAACCGGACACTCTCCTCACCTCGGCTGCGCCTTTAGATTCTGTCCGTGAAGATCACGAACAGAATCAGTGACAAGGGACAACCTTGGCGGAGTCCAACACCCACTGAGAACGTGTTTGACTTTGTGCCGAGAATACGGACGCAGCTCGCACTTTGTTCGTACAGGTGGCTGAGCAGTGTGATACCTCGATAGTTGGAGCACACCCTCCGGCCCCTTTTTTGAAAATGGGGACCACCACCCCGGTCTGCCATTCCACAGTTACTGTCCCCAACCTCCACGTGACATTGACTAGGCGTGTCAGCCACGATAGCCCGACAATGTCCAGAGCCTTCAGCATCTCAGGGCGAATCTCATCCACACCTGGCGCCTTGCCACTGAAGAGCTTTTTGACTACTTCAGTGACCTCTACCAAGGATATGGGTGAGGCTTCCCCCGAGCCTTAAGACTCTGCCTCTTCCACAGAGGACGTACTGGTTCCAGAACCGGTGCTGTGCGTGGAGGTGAACCCAACCATATCTAGTTGGTACTGCTCCACCTCCTGCACCAGCTCCGGCTCCTTCCCCGCCAGTGAGGTGACGTTCCACGTCCCTAGAACCAGTCGGCGATGACGGGGATCCGCATGCCCAAGACCCCACTTTTGCCTATCGCCCGGTTTACAACGCACCCGACCCCAATGACTCTCCCTGCAGGTGGTGAGCCCACAGGGAGGTGACTCCACGTAGTCTTTTCGGGCTTGGTCCGGCCGGGCCCCGTGGATCCAGGTCCGGCCACCAGACGCTCGCCGACGAGCTCCCCTCCCAGGTCTGGCTCCAGAAGGGGGCCCTGGTTTCCCTTATCCAGGTGATGTGACTGTGTTCTTTGGGAGTCTCTTCATGGGGTCTTTGAATCGCTCTTAGTCTGGCCCCTCCCCTTGAGCTTGAGACAGTAAAAAGACAGATGGACCTTGTGAGTCCACTGTTCAGATTCATCACAATAACTGCCAATATACAAGATGTGATGTGTGACCTGTGGTGCCTACGCACTGTTCATTTCCTTGAATGAGAGTGTGCTACCAAGAATCAAAACCTAGTAGGACTCTAATGAAAACATTAATATCAACTTCTGACATATCAGAGTGTGTAATGCAATACACACCAAATATCAGCCCTATGTCCAATGACAACAGTTCCAAGAATAGCCCTATTACATATAGACACATACACACAGACTTGTGAATGCATGTTACTTGTAAAACCTATACATGAGTTTGCATATGCATACAGACATACAGACACGCAACACGTGTCATTCACATGGTGGCGGAGGAGTACGCGGTGGGCAAGGCACGCGCGTGCACGTCGCTTCCTGAGCCAGCGCAAATGTGCACTAGGCAGCGCACTAGGCAGCGCATGAGGCTGCGCACGGCTTGTCTGTATCTCGCCGACATCAGGTTGTACAGGAGGGGGTTGACGGCAGCACTCAGGTAGAAGAGCACGAAGGACACCAGGTTGAAATATTGAGCCAGGTAGTATAACATGTAGGTGTCCATTTGAGTCTGCATGCTGTAGTTTGTAGTTGCAGTTTGCAGGTTGTAGTTGACGTCTGTTATGGTGGCGCTGGGTAGGCTTGTGTACGCAGCACCAGGACTTGGGTCTGCATGTCTGTCTCTGATGTGCATCTCTGCATGCCTGCCCGTGTTCAAGTGTCTATCACCGTGTGCTTCTGTGACAGTGTACGGAGGCCCGTCTCCATATGGTTGCACATGTGGGCCGATCTCGGATGTATCGTTATCCACCCCGTTATCGGAATGGCCTTGTGTGTCCGTGTGGGTTCCCATGTACACGTCCGGTCCCCCAACAGAAGAGCCCAGCGAGAAGGAGAAAATAGTTCGGCCGATATGGAACGGCAACCAACACAGGATAAATACCAAGACTATAACCCCTGGAAAAAGGAGAGAAAAGGGAGAGAGAATATAGAAGTTGGACGGTAATATCACTTTACGTTATGTATGTATACAATTGGATTTTATATCATTGGAAAGCCTGTTTATTTTCCAGGTTCTGTCTGCAGAAGTTGGATAAAAATATGGAGATGACGTGGAGAATGCTATGCAGATTTTTGCACTAATCGAGTAACAGCTTTTGGTGGGGGCAGTGTCATGGTGTGGGGAGATATCTCCATCACTGGCAAAACAAGGCTTGCCATCATTGAAGGCCATCTCAATGCAGTGAGATATTGGGATGAGATTCTGCAGCCAGTGTCGATCCCATATCTCCACAATCTGGGACCAACTCCATCCTCCAAGATGACAACGCTCGTCCCCACAGAGTCAGGGTTATCACAGACTACCTCCAGAATGTGGGAGTAGAGAGAATGGAATGGCCTGCCAAGAGTCCAGAGCGTTCAAGATTCAAGAAATTTTCATGTACACATACAGGATATGCAGTGAAATGAAAAAGTGGCCATGCCCAGCGGAATGTGCAACAGAACAATACAAATATCAGAAATATCACAAATGAATGGAATAGGGTTAGGGTTTTTTTTTTAAATGAGATATATGAGCAGATAGGAAGCAAATAGGCAAATAAACAGCAAACGGCATATAAACAAATATATCAACAGGGAAATATAAAAGATGTAGAATCAAGTTATGTGCATGGGATTGGGCAGTGGGGGGGGGGGGGGGGTGGGGGGGGGGGGGGGGGGCTAGTGAGGTCAGAGTTCACAGTCCTGATGGCCTGAGGAAAGAAACTCAGTTTTCAGCTTGGGCGTATTGTACATGTTAGAGTGACCAACACAACCACGCTGGCTGACCTGCTACGACTCCTGGTTGTGGAATGGAATGCCATCCCACAGCGTGTGACCAGGTTGGTGACCAGCATGAGGAGGAGGTGCCAGGCTGTTGTGGCTGCGTATGGATCTTTCACCTGTTACTGAGGCTCCTGGCGGTGTATTAAAAGAATAAAGTGGAAAATTGCCAATATGTCTTGTTTGTGCCTTGTTACTGATAGAGAGTTCAATCATCCAATCCACCAAACAACTCAAAACAAGAGTGAATACCAACAGGAGAATACACTGTTTAGCATTGGCAGAGAATTGTGGCACATTTTACTTGGGCGCTACCCACATAATCAGCTGTGCTGCTCATCCCACAAATGCATGATCCTTATAAGTTGGACATCATTGTAAAGGTAGATAAACAGGCTTTCCAACATTATAAAATACAATGCCAATTAGCATTGTAACAACAGAGAAATAATCAACCAAACACAAATTTCCAAACTTTTATATATAACTTTGAACTTTTAGACTTTTAAGTATATCTACAGTTGTGGACAAAAGTTGACATACACTTGTAAAGAACATGTATGTCATGGCAGTCCAGAGTTTCCAATAATTTCTACAACTCTTATTTTTCTGTGATAGTGATTGGAGCACATACTTCTTTGTCACAAAAAACATTCATGAAGTTTGGTTCTTGTATGAATTTATTATGGGTCTACTGAAAATGTGACAATCTGCTGGGTCAAAAATATACATACAGCAATGCTAATATTTGGTTACATATAATGCAGGCACGGTGCCGCAGTGCTTGCACTGCTGCCTCACAGCAAGAAGGTCCTGGGATCGATTCCCGCCTGGGACATGTGAAGATCGCCTCTCCTGTCCACATCCCTGACCAAGATGTGGATGTAAAACCTGGAGTTGTTGGTCCCTGGGCGCTGTCAAAATGGCTGCCCCTGGAAGGGCAGCAGGATGGGTTAAATGCGGAGGCCAAATTTCCGCGGGCCTCCCTGCATGCACGTGTGTTTGGCGGCCACTGTTGTGTGACCGTTACATATGTGGATTAATAAAGATCTTCTTCTTACATGTCCCTTGGCCATTTTCACTAGGGGTCGACCGATATGGTTTTTTCTGGGCCGATACCGATTATTAGTAATTAGTAGGGATGCACCGATACCGATACCAGTATTCGGTATCGGTCCGATACTGTGCTCTCGTACTCGTACTCGTTAAACTACTCTGATACAACCGCACCGATACCACTTTGGCAACGCAACGTTAACCTTGTAATATTCTTAGCCAAGGAATATTGAAATAAAGAGATGCAACCGAGTTGTCGTTTATGGATGTTTAATAGCAACTGCGCATGGTACCGAGCATGGGCGTAGGATTTAGTGGGGACGCCGGGGACATGTCCCCACCAATTAACGGAGCACCCCCCCCATCAGAACCGCGAATTAACGGAGCACCCCCCCCATCAGAACCACGAATTAACAGAGCACCCCCATCAGAACCGCGAATTAACGGAGCACCCCCCCCATCAGAACCGCGAATTAACGGAGCACCCCCCCATCAGAACCGCAAATTAACAGAGCACCCCCCCATCAGAACCGCGAATTAACGGAGCACCCCCCCATCAGAACCGCAAATTAACGGGCACCCCCCCATCAGAACCGCAAATTAACAGGCACCCCCCATCAGAACCGCAAATTAACGGAGCACCCCCCCCGCATCAGAACCGCAAATTAACGGAGCACCCCCCCCCAATCAGAACCGCAAATTAACGGAGCACCCCCCCCCATCAGAACCGCAAATTAACGAGCACCCCCCCCATCAGAACCGCGAATTAACGGAGCACCCCCCCATCAGAACCGCGAATTAACGGAGCACCCCCCCCCCCATCAGAACCGCGAATTAACGGAACAACCCCCCCCCATCAGAACCGCAAATTAACGGAGCACCCCCCCCCCCCATCAGAACCGCGAATTAACGAGCACCCCCCCCCCGATCAGAACCGGCAATTAACGGAGCACCCCCCATCAGAACCGCAAATTAACTGGAGAACCCCCCCCCGATCAGACCCGAAATTAACAGACCCCCCCCCCCCCGATCAGAACCGCAAATTAACGGAGCACCCCCCCCCCCATCAGAACCGCAATTAACGGAGCACCCCCCCCCCGAATCAGAACCGCGAATTAAACGGAGCACCCCCCCCATCAGAACCGCAAATTAACGGAGCAGCCCCCCCCCCCGAATCAGAACCGCGAATTAACGGAGCACCCCCCCCCATCAGAACCGGCAAATTAACGGAGCACCCCCCCCCCCCGAATCAGAACCGTGAATTAACGGAGCACCCCCCCCCCCCATCAGAACCGCGAATTAACGGAGCACCCCCCCCCCCCCCCGAATCAGAACCGCGAATTAACGGAGCACCCCCCCATCAGAGACGCTGACTGAGCCCCGCGCCTCACGGGAGCGTCATTACGCATCCTTGGCGCAATATCTGTGATGTCCACCAATGTCCTAAACAACAACACGTCCTTGGTACCCGAGTATCCGACTGACGTATGTTGGATGGTTTCTGAAATCCACTGACGAGGTTACATTTCATTGAAATGTGTGGCAGTGCCGTTATATTTGTTTAATTTGTTCACAGTCAGAAAGTGAGGAACATCTGATGAAAATTGAAAATAAAACATGTTTTCAAAGTCATTAGAACTGTAATGGTTTTATTAAGTACTCGGTATCGGTATTCGGTATCGGCAAGTACCCAAATGTAAGTACTTGTACTTGTACTCGGTCTGGAAAAACCGGAGCATGGGCGTAGGATTTAGTGGGGACGCCGGGGACATGTCCCCACCAATTAACGGAGCACCCCCCCCATCAGAACCGCAATTAACGGAGCACCCCCCCCATCAGAACCACGAATTAACAGAGCACCCCCCCCCATCAGAACCGCGAATTAACGGAGCACCCCCCCCCATCAGAACTGCGAATTAACAGAGCACCCCCCCCCATCAGAACCGCAAATTAACAGAGCACCCCCCCCCATCAGAACCGCAAATTAACGGAGCACCCCCCCCATCAGAACCGCAAATTAAACAGAGCACCCCCCCCATCAGAACCGCAAATTAACAGAGCACCCCCCCCATCAGAACCGCAAATTAACAGAGCACCCCCCCCCATCAGAACCGCAAATTAACGGAGCACCCCCCCCATCAGAACCGCAAATTAACAGAGCACCCCCCCCCATCAGAACCGCAAATTAACGGAGCACCCCCCCCCCATCAGAACCGCGAATTAACGGAGCACCCCCCCCCATCAGAACCGCAAATTAACGGAGCACCCCCCCCCCCCCATCAGAATCGCGAATTAACAGAGCACCCCCCCCCCCCGAATCAGAACCGCAAATTAACGGAGCACCCCCCCCATCAGAACCGCAAATTAACGGAGAACCCCCCCCCCATCAGAACCACGAATTAAGAGAGCACCCCCCGATCAGAACCGCAAATTAACAGAGCACCCCCCCCCCCATCAGAACCGCAAATTAACGGAGCACCCCCCCCCCATCAGAACCGCAAATTAACGGAGCACCCCCCCCCCCCCCGAATCAGAACCGCGAATTAACGGAGCACCCCCCCCCCCCCCATCAGAACCGCAAATTAACGGAGCACCCCCCCCCCCCCCCGAATCAGAACCGCGAATTAACGGAGCACCCCCCCCCCCCATCAGAACCGCAAATTAACGGAGCACCCCCCCCCCCCCGAATCAGAACCGCGAATTAACGGAGCACCCCCCCCCCCATCAGAACCGCGAATTAACGGAGCACCCCCCCCCCCCCCGAATCAGAACCGCGAATTAACGGAGCACCCCCCCCATCAGAGACGCTGACTGAGCCCCGCGCCTCACGGGAGCGTCATTACGCATCCTTGGCGCAATATCTGTGATGTCCACCAATGTCCTAAACAACAACACGTCCTTGGTACCGAGTATCCGACTGACGTATGTTGGATGGTTCTGAAATCCACTGACGAGGTTACATTTCATT
Source organism: Coryphaenoides rupestris (assembly GCA_002895965.2). Taxonomy (NCBI): domain Eukaryota; kingdom Metazoa; phylum Chordata; class Actinopteri; order Gadiformes; family Macrouridae; genus Coryphaenoides; species Coryphaenoides rupestris. Next base: position 27,748 of record PIJE02000729.1, read on the forward strand.
GAAATGTGTGGCAGTGCCGTTATATTTGTTTAATTTGTTCACAGTCAGAAAGTGAGGAACATCTGATGAAAATTGAAAATAAAACATGTTTTCAAAGTCATTAGAACTGTAATGGTTTTATTAAGTACTCGGTATCGGTATTCGGTATCGGCAAGTACCCAAATGTAAGTACTTGTACTTGTACTCGGTCTGGAAAAAAGTGGTATCGGTGCATCCCTAGTAATTAGGGGGCGATAATCGGATCTGATATTCATAATTTGAAAAAATTAAATTAAATGAAAAAAAAAATAATAAAACGCTCCTTGCAGCAAAATGCGCTCCTTGCAGGCGACTCTGATGTAGTCGCTCAATGTCCCGCCGGCAGAAAAAAAAGCCAATCAGTCGATTGGCTTTTGTTGCGTTATTTTGGCTGCGCCGCCAATCGCTATATCGTAGCGAATGGGCGTGTTGAGACAAACACTGCAGTCTGATTGGCTATTTTGTAGCTATTTTGCCGGCGGGACATTGAGCCAGAGAGAGGCGACTGCATCAGAGACAATTTTTATTTTATTTTTTTCATTTAATCAGCAATCAGATCATACAAAATAACGATTCCATAATCGGAAAAATGATGAATATCGGATCAGATTATCGGCCAGGCCGTTAATCGGTCGACCCCTAATTTTCACCTCAATTAGGCACTTTTTGTAGCCATCCACAAGCTTTTGGTTGAATCTTTGACCACTCCTCTTGACAGAATCGGTGCAGTTCAGCTAAATTTGTTGGCTTTCTGACATGGACTTGTTTCTTCAGCACTGTCCACATGTTCTCGATGGGGTTTAAGTCAGGACTTTGGGAAGCCCATTCTAAAACCTTAATTCTAGCCTGATTTAGCCATTCCTTTACCACTTTTGATGTGTGTTTGGGGTCATTGTCCTGTTGGAACACCCAACTGCGCCCAAGACCCAACCTTCTGGCTGATGATTTTAGGTTCTCCTGAAGAATTTGGAGGTAATCCTCCTTCTTCATTATTCCATTTACTTTCTGTAAAGCACCAGTTCCATTGGCAGCAAAACAGGCCCAGAGCATAATACTACCACCACCATGCTTGATGGTAGGCATGGTGTTCTTGGGGTTAAAGGCCTCATCTTCTCTCCTCCAAACATATTTTTGGTCATTGTGGCCAAACGGCAAAATTTTTGTTTCATCTGACCACAGAACTTTCCTCCAGAAGGCCTTTTCTTTGTCCATGTGATCAGCAGCAAACTTCAGTCGAGCCTTAAGGTGCCGCTTCTGGAGCAAGGGCTTCCTTCTTGCATGGAAGCCTCTCAGCCCATGGCGATGTAAAACACGCTTGACTGTGGACACTGACACCTGTGTTCCAGCAGCTTCTAATTCATTGCAGACCTGCAGACCTGCAATGAACCTGCAATGGTGGTTCTCGGTTGACTCTTGACCATCCTGACCAATTTTCTCTCAGCAGCAGGTGACAGCTTGCGTTTTCTTCTGATCGTGGCAGTGACACGACTGTGCCATGCACTTTAAGGCTGATCCATACTCCGCGAGAAGCAAGAACTTTGTTCTCGCACCTAGGGCCCCGCCCACAAAATGACGTCATTTTGTTCTCGCAGCCCTAGGTCAGGAGTTCTCGCAGCTTGTTCTCGACACATCGTCTGGGCCGAACTTTGTTCTCGCGTCGTGTCCGAGAACTGCTGTGTGATTGGCCGTGGTTAATGCGCTTTCCGCCGGCACAGAAGTTTGCTGCTGTGGGCGGGGCCTTTGAGTTCTGCACTTGAGTTCTCGCGGAGTATGAAACTTTGTTCTCGCAGCCATGGGTGCGAGAACAAAGTTCTCGCTTCTCGCGGATTATGTAGCAGCCTTTATACTTAGAAACAATTGTTTGCACAGTTGATCTCGGGACCTGTAGCTGCTATGAAATTGCTCCAAGTGACTTTCCTGACTTGTTCAAGTCGCTTTTTCAGATCTGTGCTGAGCTCCTTTGACTTTCCCATTGTTGCGTTTGTGGCTGAGTATAATGATTGTATCAAATGAGCCCTATTGAAAACAAAGCTAATTTTCAGTAGACCCATAATAAATTCATAGAAGAACCATCCATTCTCGTCCGCTTATCCGGGGCCGGGTCGCGGTGGCAGCCGGCTAAGCAGGGCCCCCCAGGCTTCCTTCTCCCCAACCACACTCTCTAGTTCCTCCTGGGGGATCCCGAGGCATTCCCAGGCCAGACGAGATATATAATCTCTCCAGCGGGTTCTGGGTCTTCCCCGGGTTCTCCTCCCAGTTGGACGTGCCTGGAAAACCTCTAAAGGGAGGCGCCCGAGGGGCATCCTAATCAGATGCCCGAACCATCTCAGCTGACTCCTTTCGATGCGGAGGAGCAGTGGCTCTACTCCGAGCTCCCTCCGGATGTCTGAGCTCCTCACCCTATCTCTAAGGCTGAGCCCAGCCACCCTGCGGAGGAAACTCATTTTGGCCGCTTGTATCCGCGATCTCATTGAAATGAAGGACATGAACATCCTTCATCTCCTAGATGGGAGAAAGTATAGGAACGGCGACACTCCCCAAAGCTTGTGACCATAGGTGAGGGTTGGAACGTAGATGGACCTGTAAATCGAGAGCTTCGCCTTCCGGCTCAGCTCCCTCTGTACCACAACGGACCGGTACAGCGCCCGCATTACTGCAGATGCTGCACCAATCTGTCTGTCCATCTCCCGCTCCATTTTGCCCTCACTTGTGAACAAGACCCCGAGATACTTGAACTCCTTCGCTTGAGGCAGCAACTTATTCCCAACCCGGAGGGAACACTCCACCGTTTTCCGGCAGAGAACCATGGCCTCAGATTTGGAGGTGCTGAATCTCATCCTGACCGCTTCACACTCAGTGCATGCTGGAGGTCACGGTCTGATGTAGCCAACAGAACCACATCATCTGCAAAGAGCAGGGATGCAATTCTGAGGTCCCCCCCACTCTCCTCACCTCGGCTGTGCCTTGAGATTCTGTCCGTGAAGATCACGAACAGAATCAGTGACAAGGGACAACCTTGGCGGAGTCCAACACCCACTGAGAATGTGCTTGACTTTGTGCCGAGAATACGGACGCAGCTCAACTTTGTTCGTACAAGGATCGAATGGCACGTACCAATGGCCCCGGTACCCCATACTCCCGTAGTACCCCCCACAGGATTCCCCGGGGGACACGGTCATCGTCTATCTGCATCACAGATAGACATTTTGCGCATGCGCAACCCGACCAACGCAGAAGCGAGTAGCGAGTGACAGGTGACATACCAGACCAGGACCAGAAGATACATATACTATACTCCAGTTATATTGACACATTACATGTGTGCCTGATTCTGTTATCAGTATAGTAGTATAGTAGTATAGTGAGAGACGCGCAGGAGCTACAGAGACGCGCAAACAAAACATTTATATTGTAGCTAAGCTAACTAGCTGAGATGGCTAAGATAATAGCTACATCCTCAGCACCTATAATGCCTGCAGTGCCCCGGGAGGACAGCAAACTCCTGAAGAAGGCAAATAAAAAGATAGCTGACCTCAAGGAGGACATCGGACGGCTTTCAGATGAGCTTCAGAAAAAAGACTCTGCTGTCCAGTTTTACGAGTCGTCTCCCACTGCTGTCCAGCTTTATGGTGGCTGATCAATCCAGAAAGTTAGGATCGCCCAGTGCATCCCTTCAGAGCACGGTAGTGTGGGACCCAGCTACCTGTCCGCGACCCACGTCCTGCTCCACACCGGGCCATGAAGCAAGCTGGGCTGAGGTGGTGGTGCGGGGCAGCAAAAGAGGCTCAGCGGGGTCAGCCTCTCCCCCTCGCCTCAACCTCTCCAACCGCTATGCTGCCCTGGCTGATGAGGTCCTGTCGGCGGCTGACTCTCCGGTCTGTTTGACGGACGACCCTCCTTCGATCCTTCTCGTCGGGATCCGGACCGGATTGCAGCGCCTGTTGACATCGCTGACTTCCCACCTCTGGTGCCCAACCGTACCGGGGTGACAAACTCTGCTGAGGCGCTCCTCCCCGCAGACCTTCCTCCTCTGACTGCGACGGCCGGCGCTGCTGGAGTTCGGGAGGTTTGCCGCTAAGCTGTGGGGAATCAGCGACCATCCTCCCAGTTGGCGACCTGCTCTGCCCGACGGATGACGCTTAAGGAAGCCGTATTTCGGCACTTTTCTGACCATCCCAGCTGGGCACACGCTCCTCCTGCCGGGGCTGGGACCGCCGTCTCGCCGCATCACCTACCATCCCGGCCACGCAGTGTGGACTCTGCACCTTCCACCAGTGAGTCCTCTCCCCCTAGTCCCCTTTTCCACCCTACCACCTTGATAGTAGGTGACAGCATAACCAGGAGCTTTCTCTTTTTTAACGCCACCACACACTGTGTTCCTGGAGCCACAGTCCCGGTCATCCTGGATAAACTTCCTGGGCTGCTGCAATCACTCCCACCCTCCATAAACCGGGTATTAGTCCATGTGGGCAGTAACGACACAGCTCGTTGGCAGTCTGAGCTGACAAAGAAGGATTTTAATGACTTGTTCAGCCTTTTAAAAAACTGTGGGAAGCGTGTTTTTATCAGTGGTCCTCTCCCGACGCTATCCCATGGAATAGAGCGTTTTAGCAGACTTATTAGCCTTAGCTCATGGCTCCAGTCCGCCTGCAGAACCCACAACTTTGCTTTTATCGACAATTTTAATCTGTTTTGGAACCGCTCCTTCTTCTACAAGGCCGATGGAGTCCATCCGAACAAGCTAGGTAGCTGTATCCGGATAGCATCAAATACGCTGTCCAGTCTGCTCCACATGACTCACTGTTTACTACACACGCCCCCTCCCCCTCGGAGTCTTCTTCTCCACCCACAGTGGTAGCCCACAGTCCAACTGGAGATTCTAGAAAATGGCGCCGTACGAGAGCTCGCAACACGGCAGCCATCACGTACGGCGCCATTTTCTAGAATCTCCAGTTGGACGATGAGGTTTTTTGTTATTTATTCTTTTAATTGTGACTATCTTTGCACAAGAAGTTAGCAGCAAGTTCACTTACGACAGTTGAGCCGGCAGAGGCGTGACACAGGGCGACAACATAGAGTGCCGCTGCACTGACTACGCAGTCTCTTCTGGCCTGATGTCAGCCATGATGATCCTGTCGAACTTGTACTTCCTGGTTTCGCTTGGCATTCTGGCAGTGGTCTAGCAAGCCTGATTGGACGTACACTGTTGCTTCCGCCCCCAAGCAGCCCGTAGCCGATCCAAAGCCCATTCGGCCACACGTCAAGATGGCTACCGGTGAGACAAAGTCACACTTAAGCTGAATTCACACCTCTGCAGAGCCCACTTTGGCGAAGATCCCCATCAGACCTCAGAGACACAACGTTACTTGGAATATGAAGGAATATGAGTGAAGGAATATGTGGAACCCACACACAGATAGAAATTGTAATGTCTTCAATAGTTGTGACGACATCCGCTACGAAAACACACAGATAGCGTTAACATTAGTTTTAGTGGCTCTGGGTAGCTTGTAGAGAGATTTTTGTTTGTATAGTCTTCCTAATTAAATATTTTCTCAGTCTTTGAAGGTTGTGTTGCTGAGCCCTGGGAGGACTGTATGTCTTCACATACTCATCGCCCTGCAAATAGGTTGTGTAGTCTCTGAGTAGCAACAGGGATCTTCACATACGTGCTCGAAGGAGAAGCACACAGATACACACACACACACAGACACACACACACACAACACACACACACACCTTGAGTTGATATTGGCTATAGCTTGAAGTTGCAAAATTTGTTAAAAAGGTCAAAACAAAGGTTTACAACTTTACGTAGCTTGAACTATGTGTACATACAGTTGTAGTCAAAAGTTGACATACACTTGTAAAGAACATGTATGTCATGGCAGTCCAGAGTTTCCAATAATTTCTACAACTCTTATTTTTCTGTGATAGAGTGATTGGAGCACATACTTCTATGTCACAAAAAACATTCATGACCGGGGCCCCCTTCTGGAGCCAGACCTGGGAGGGGAGCTCGTCGGCGAGCGTCTGGTGGCCGTGCCTGGATCCACGGGGCCCGGCCGGGCCAAGCCCGAAAAGACAACGTGGAGTCACCTCCTTGTGGGCTCACCACCTGCAGGGAGAGTCATTGGGGTCGGGTGCATTGTATACCGGGCGGTAGGCAAAAGCGGGATCCTGGGCGTGCAGATCCCCGGCATCACCGACTGGTTCTAGGGACGTGGAACGTCACCTCACTGGTGGGGAAGGAGCCTGAGCTGGTGCGGGAGGTGGAGCGGTACCAACTAGATATGGTTGGGCTCACCTCCACGCACAGCACCGGTTCTGGAACCAAACTCCTGGAGAGGGGCTGGACCCTCTCCTTTTCTGTAGTTGCCCAGGGTGTGAGGCACCAGGCGGGTGTCGGGATACTCACAAGTCCCCGGCTGAGCACCGCTGTGTTGGAGTTCTCTCCGGTGAACGAGAGGGTCGCCTCCATGAGACTGCAAGTCGCTGGTGTGTGTGCCTACGCACCAAACAGTCCTTGGGTGACATCCTGGAAAGGGTTCCATCCAGGGACTCCATAGTTCTACTGGGGGACTTCAACACACATGTGGGCAATGATGGAGAAACCTGGAGGGAGTGATTTGGATTAACGGCCTGCCCTATCTGAACCAGAGTGGTGTTTTGCTATTGGACTTCTGTGCTAGCCATGGACTGGCCATAACAAACACCATGTTCGAACATAGGGTGGTCCACAAGTGTACCTGGTAAAACATGCGGCCGCATGTTTTGGACACTCGGGTGAAGAGAGGAGCAGAGCTGTCAACTGATCACCACCTGGTGATCAGATGGTGCGGGAGGCTGCCAGACAGACCTGGTAAACCCAAACGTGTAGTGAGGGTGACCTGGGAACGTCTGGTGGAAGCCTCTGTCTGTAAGGTCTTTAACTCTTCAACTCTTCTCGTGCGGTTGGGGACATGGAACCTGAGTGGGCCATGTTCAGAGCCTCCATTGTAGAGGCTGCAGCTCGGAGCTGTGGTCAAAAGGCTGTCGGTGCCTGTCGTGGCGGCAACCCAAGAACCTGTTGGTGGACACCAGCGGTGAAGGAAGCCGTCAGGCTGAAGAAGGTGGCCTTTCGGGCCTGGTTGGCCCAGGGGTCTCCTGAAACAGCAGACGGGTACTGGGAGGCCAAAAGGGCCGTGGCTTCAGCGGTCACTGAAGCAAAAACCCGGGTGTGGGAGGATTTCGGGGAGGCCATGGAGAAGGACTTTCGGTTAGCCTCAATGAAGTTCTGCCTTCCTGTCCGGCGACTCAGGAAGGGAAAGCAGGGCTTGGCTCAGGCTGTACTCAGTCGGGGAGGAGAACTGCTGACCCAGACTGAGGATATTGTCGGGCAGTGGAAAGAACACTTCGAGGAACTCCTGAACCCGACCAGTACGTCCTCTGTGGAAGAGGCAGAGTCTGAAGACTCGGGGGAAGCCTCACCCATATCCTTTGTAGAGGTCACTGAAGTAGTCAAAAAGCTCTTCAGTGGCAAGGCGCCAGGTGTAGATGAGATTCGCCTGAGATGCTGAAGGCTCTGGACATTGCCAGGCTGTCGTGGCTGACACGCCTAGTCAATGTAGTGTGGAGCTCGGGTACAGTACCTGTGGAATGGCAGACCGGGGTGGTGGTCCCCATTTTCAAGAAAGGGGACCGGAGGGTGTGCTCCAATTATCAGGGTATCACACTGCTCAGCCTCCCCGGGAAAGTTTATTCCAGGGTGCTGGAAAGGAGGCTCCGGCCGATTGTCGAACCTCAGCTTCAGGAGGAACAATGCGGATTCCGTCCTGGCCGTGGAACAGTGGACCAGCTCTTTACCCTCGCAGGGTTGTTGGGGGGGGCATGGGAGTTTGCCCATCCAGTCTACATGTGCTTTGTGGACTTGGAGAAGGCTTATAATAATAATAATAATAAAGCTTTATTTGTATAGCACCTTTCATACAGAGAATGCAGCTCAAAGTGCTTTAACATTTCAGCACAGTACAGAAATTAAAATAAACATGATAAAATAAACAAGGAAAAAAAACAACATGATAATAAAATAGAGAATTGAGTAGACCACACAATCCAAGGATACAGAAGGCAGGGAAAATATAATGAAAGACAATACAATAATTAAAAAGAATAAGAGAGTAAAATTGATGTTTAACAAAATAAGATTAATAAAAATAGTCTGTTAAGATGTTAAAATAAGCATAAAAGTTATTTTGGAATATAGCAGCGATACCACCCCCTCTTTTATATTGTTCAGCCTTATTTCGCCGAAACAGGAGTCTTTCCACCACTCCTTTGGTAGGCTAATTATATTATATATTTTATCAATTGACCTCTTTTTAATCTTAACTGGCGCTACGCTATCCAATGCATGAATTAAATTGCTATTGAAGGTATCAACCATTAAATTTATCGAACAGTGTGCATTACATGGTTCGAAGGAGTTTGCAAGTTCAGAAAAATGTTGTTCTGCTGTGGCATCTAAGTACCGTTTTTTAACTAACTTCTCTTTTGTTGTTAGATGTATTTAGTAGGGCATCAAAGAACACACAGTAATGATCAGAAATAGCAATGTCAGACACTGAGATATTATCAATGCTTATCCCTTGCGATATTACCAAGTCGAGTATATTACCTAATTGATGAGTAACTTCAGTAACATGTTGAGTTAATCCTAGGCTATCTAAGAGATTCATAAATTCCACGGCTTTGAAGTCAGTACTATTAAATATTCATATCTCCAATAATGATTATTCGGTCATAACTAGTAAGGATATTGCACATAAGCTCAGAGAATTCAGAGAGAATATTGAAGATTGCTTAGGTGGTCTGTATAGTGTTAAAATAAGCACATCTGATTCTAGCGTTTAAGCAAAATAAGTCCGGTATTCAAGGATAACATTTTCCCTAATCAATCTCAGTACAACTAACTGATTGGATGGAAGTATAAGCAGCTACTACCACCCCCTCACTTTGTCTCGTCTTACTGATTGAAAAAAAATATAGTACCCTTTCCCTCCAGGTTTCTCCATCATTTGCCCACTATGTGTTGTTGAAGTCCCCCAGTTAGAACTATGGAAGTCCCCTGGAATGGAACCCTTTCCCAGGATCACCCAAGGACTGTTTGGTGCGTAGGCACCACACACCAGCGACTTGCAGTCTCATGGAGGGGACACCTCTCGTTTCACTGCGGACGGAGAACTCCAAACAGCGGTGCTCAGCCGGGGACTTGGAGTATCCCGCGCACCGGCCTGGTGCCTCACACCACTGGGCAACTACAGAAAGGAGAGGGTACAGCCCTCTCCAGGAGTTTGGTTCCGAAACCGGCTGCTGGTTGCGTGGAGGTGAGCCCAACCATAATCTAGTTGGTACCCTCACTCCGCCCTCCCCCCCCAATGCTCCCCACCCCCTCCGCCCGCACCACCATTCAGGCTCCTTCCCCACCAGTGAGGTGGACGTTTCCAACGTCCTAAGAACAGTCGGTGATGGCCGGGTCTGCACGCCCAGTATCCCGCTTTTGGCCTACCGCGCCGGTAATACAATGCACCCGAACCCCAATGATTCTCCCTGCAGGTGGTGAGCCCACAAGGAGCGTGACTTCCTCACGTGTTCTTTTCGGGCTTGGCCCGGCCGGGCCCCGTGGATCCAGGACGGCCACCAGACGCTCGCCGACGAGCTCCCTCCCAGGTCTGGCTCCAGAAGGGGCCGGTCTGAATGTTTTTTTGTGACATAGAAGTATGTGCTCCAATCCACTCTATCACGAAAAAAAAAAAAAAAAAAAAAAAAAAAAAAAAAAACAAAAAATAAAAAAAAAAAAAAAAAAAAAAAAAAAAAAAAAAAAAAAAAAAAAAAAAAAAAAAAAAAAAAAAAAAAAAAAAAAAAAAAAAAAAAAAAAAAAAAAAAAAAAAAAAAAAAAAAAAAAAAAAGAATAAGAGTTGTAGAATTATTGGAAAACTCTGGGCTGCCATGACATTACATTGTTCTTTACAAGTGTATGTCAACTTTTGACTACCAACGTAGTACA
>PIJE02000729.1:39946-230903 GCA_002895965.2 Coryphaenoides rupestris
CATAGTTCAAGCTACGTAAAGTTGTAAACCTTTGTTTTGACCTTTTTAACAAATTTTGCAACTTCAAGCTATAGCCAATATCAACTCAAGGTGTGTGTGTGTGTGTGTGTGTGTGTGTGTCTGTGTGTGTGTGTGTATCTGTGTGCTTCTCCTTCGAGCACGTATGTGAAGATCCCTGTTGCTACTCAGAGACTACACAACCTATTTGCAGGGCGATGAGTATGTGAAGACATACAGTCCTCCCAGGGCTCAGCAACACAACCTTCAAAGACTGAGAAAATATTTAATTAGGAAGACTATACAAACAAAAATCTCTCTACAAGCTACCCAGAGCCACTAAAACTAATGTTAACGCTATCTGTGTGTTTCGTAGCGGGATGTCGTCACAACTATTGAAGACATTACAATTTCTATCTGTGTGTGGTTCCACATATTCCTTCACTCATATTCCTTCATATTCCAAGTAACGTTGTGTCTCTGAGGTCTGATGGGGATCTTCCCAAACGTGGGCTCTGCAGAGGTGTGAATTCAGCTTAAGTGTGACTTTGTTTCTCACCGAGCATCTTGACAGTGTGCCGATGGCTTTGATCGCTACGGCTGCTTGGGGGGCGGAGCAACAGTGTACGTCCAATCAGGCTGTAGACCACTGCCAGAATGCCAAGCGAAACCAGGAAGTACAAGTTCGACAGGATCATCATGGCTGACATCAGGCCAGAAGAGACTGCATAGTCAGTGCAGCGGCACTCTATGTTGTCGCCCTGTGTCACGCCTCTGCCGGCTCCCTCTTCTCTCCTCATAGTTTGCTCATTTGTTTCAGCATCCGCTGCTGCTCTTCCAGGCTCCCTTTTCTTTCTCCCGCCGTCTCCTCCTCCTTCGTCTGCCTTGCCTCCTCCTCTAGTCATTCCTGACAGCTCAATCTCACCCATGTTCCCACTCTCGTTCTGCTTACCTCCCCCATCACATCCCTTCATCACTTCTCCTCCTCCTTCTACCTCTCCCCCCACCGACCCCCAATCCACCTCCCCTTCCCACGTCACCGACGCAAACCCCTGTGTCAGGCGTCCCTCATTGTCCACACCTCTGCTCCCCGTCCACCTGTCCTCTGCCCTCTTCTCCCACCCCTGCACCTCCATCTCCACCCAGCCCTCCTCCTGCCCCACGTCCTCCACACCGACCATGAGCAGCACAGGCGTGGCACTGAGCACCGCCCCCAACCACAGGCAGCCAATCAGGGCCTTGGTGCGGCGACGCGTCACAATCGTCTTGGCGAGGATCGGCCAACAGACGCCCATGTACCTCTCCAGGGAGAGGAAGGTGATGTGGAGGATAGTGGAGAAGGTGCAGCATTCAGAGAGGAACATGGTAAGCTTGCAGGCCACGTCACCCAGAGGCCAGGGTCTGGGCTTCCACAGCTAAAGTGCGCCGGGAACAGGAGGGAATTACAAAGAAGGGGAGAATGTGAGAGAAGGTCACACTAGAATCAATACAACAGGGAACAGGAACTGGATGGATTTCATCGACAAAACAACAAGACATTTCTGTCCATTTTAGAGCCTATATTAGCGTCTGTTGCAGTGGCATTGTGCAGAAGTGTGTATGTTTGTGTGTGTGTGTGTGTGTGTGTGTGTGTGTGTGTGTGTGTATGGTAAATGTACCTTATACAGATCGAGAGGGAGCAGCAGGAGAATCAGGAGGTCACTAACTGCCATGCTACTCAGGTACAAGTATGTGGAGCTTCTCATATGGGGGCGGAGCCAAACCACCAGGATAGTTAACATATTACCCAGAATGCCAAGCAGCATCAACAGAATGCACACCGCAGTCACACCCACTGTTTTGAACAACACAAATAAGAAAAATACAATGGAAGTTATGGAGTTATATAGTTTTTTTGTAACATATGCAGTGTATAACCAATCACCAGTACAATTTTTGAACATTACTGACTAGAAGCATTTTACACTGAATACAAAGTATCATAGTTGTATTTTATAGACTCTTTACCAACCTAACTCAGACAGTCCAAATATTGACTCCTCCTCCTGAGATTCTAATTGGTGAGAGCAATTCTCCAGGTAGCCTGAGGAAGATAGTCCCCAGTCTTCGTCTTCACATCCACTGCCAGTGGGGTCAAATTCCATTAGTTCCATGTGTAGGATTAACCGTTAGTTAATGTGTGTGACTCTTGTTATGAGGACACTTGTGTTTGCTGTCTGTCCTCCGGGTAACAAGGATGTAGAGGTGACGCACAGCAATAGATTTCCCATAAAGGTTTGATCACATCTGTACAAAAGAAGGTGGTGTACATCTTCCTGTTACAATCAAAACCAAAGCACCCAAATATATCAAATGTGCGCACATACACATACACACACACACACACAGACACACACAGACACACACACACACACACACACACACACACACACACACACACACACACACACACTTTTAGGCAAAAGACGAATGATACATTCAAGCAAAACCACATACAGTGGATTATCTTTATCTATCTATATATCTATCTGTCTGTCTGTCTGGGTGTCTGTCTGGGTGTCTGTGTCTTACTCTGCATACAAGCATCGCAGTGAACCTTCAGAGATCAGAGAAGCATGCTACCAAACCAAAAATCATTGTTAGCAGCACTACCATCACCATATGGTTATTAACATGAACAGCAGTAGCAGCATTGTCAATCCCATTCTCTGTATCTTCAACGTTACAGACAGAAGTATGTATCTTTGTGTACAGCCATCAGAATCAAAATCACAATCAGGCTTGTTGCCATAGTTTTAACAAATGTGCTTTTGTGAAGTTGGTGCATAACATTGAACATTAAACAGAAAGTAATAAGATACAGTATATATATATATATATATATATATATATATATATATAAAATAGGCATGCTAGTAAGGTATGGATTCTGCAGAGTTGTACTTTAGAATGATTTACTATAAAACATTGTACTTACTGGTTTAGGACAACGTTGATGTCTGTTGTGATGCTTTCCCATAGACACAGATGTTCACCCCATGTGCGCTTTTGTGCACACTTCTAGTCCCAGTCCTGCCCATCTCTCTTGTGTGTTCTCTCAATGTTGCTCTCTCACTCACACAAAGGTGTACACGCCTCCACCCTCTCTTACCCTCTCTCACCCTCTCTCACCCTCTCTCCTACACCCTGTGTGCTCTCTGGTCCAGTATAACATGACCTCCCCTCCCCTCCTTATCCTATAGGTTCCCATACAGTTGTGTGTATGCTCCTAATTGGGTCAGTTCATTGTATTGCTACTTGGTTGTATCCTAGATTGTTCCCTAAATGGAACAAATCAAATGTCTACATGTGTGAACATGACGGATGATGTGAAAAATGTTTCTATATACTGTGTGTGTGTGTGTGTGTGTGTGTGCGTGCGTGTGCGTGTGCCTAATCGGTGTTGCGTCTGCATTTCTTGGGTCATTTCGTGTGTGCGTGCGTGCGTGCGCGTGTGTGTCATTTGCACAAGGGCTAACGCGTCACGTCATCACTAGCGTAGAATCAGAGTGGGCGGAGTTACAGCGTGACACGCCTCTTCTCGCTGCTGCTGCTGCTGCTGTCCATAGACCACCTCTCCGTACAGCAGCTCGTCAGCTCCGCAGGGCAGCATGGCTCACACACTGAGGACGGTATCAAAGTGCGGCGTTTCAGGTAAAGTCATGAGCCCTGGCGTCTGGTCATATATTGAATATGATAATCCACTGGATAATGGAGGTTTAAGTGCTAAACAAGCTTGCTCGCGTGGCTAACGCTGCTGCTGCGACTGTTTCAGCACAAAGTGGAACAAAGGTCAATGCGTTTGTTTTGCGGCTCATATCTGGTTTAACATTTATATATATATTGCATTTATACACCAAGCACGTTCACATAACTGTACAATCCAACCGTCCTGCTGTAACTCTACAGACTATCATACTATATTATTGCATGGCTTGCCATACAAATATAACTTATGCATGCAAGATATGTTGGTTTAATTAAAAGCTAATACAAAACGATACTGGAATAATTTATATATATTTTAATATTTATATATTTGTCATTAAATTAATATGGCAAAATCACAACAGTCAACATATCAAGGTGACATTATGTATGGAACCACCGGAAGCAGAATTGTTTTGCCTTGCGTGGTCTACTACCTATAATATTAAACGTTAATATTAAAAGTTATTAGTATGTAGTCTATACTTTTAAATAATTATGGCATTTTGTATTGGTAACTAACTAACCCAGTTCCTATTGAAGAATTAAAGCATGTTGATATTATTGAACCAGAATGACTTACTATGTATGTCAGACATAAGATATGGTAAGATGATGAATAAGACTGATGAATTTATTCCATTTCAAAGGGCTCCTACCTCAGCTTTTGTCAGCCAATAGACATGGACCTCATACACTACCGTATTTACTTTGCCAGAAGATGAACACCATGTCCTCCAAGATTAAAGTGGATCTTGACCAAACCACAGGTATCAATTGTCTGTCTTCTGTTAATGAGAGAAAATTGCATCGTCATGTCATGTAGCTAAGATTGTTTCCTCCATTATTTCATCTCATTTTGGGTGTGAACCCACATTCAAACTTTGCTGTGCACTAAACACCAAAGATTCAACATTCAAGATTTGTCACATACACATACAGGATGTGCAGTGAAATGAAAAAGTGACGATGCCCAGTGGAATGTGCAAAAGGACAATACAATACAAATAGCTCTAATTGGAGGGATCAGAATCAGAATATCCACAAAACAGTATTTTCAGCTAAAAGAGCAGGAGGAATGAGAAATCTAATATAACAGCAAGGCACGGACTTGTTTCTTCAGCACTGTCCACATGTTTTTGATGGGGTTTAAGTCAGGACTTTGGGAAGGCCATTCTAAAACCTTAATTCTAGCCTGATTTAGCCATTCCTTTACCACTTTTGATGTGTGTTTGGGGTCATTGTTGGAACACCCAGCTGCACCCAAGACCCAACCTTCTGGCTGATGATTTTAGGTTCTCCTGAAGAATTTGGAGGTAATCCTCCTTCTTCATTATTCCATTTACTTTCTGTAAAGCACCAGTTCCATTGGCAGCAAAACAGGCCCAGAGCATAATACTACCACCACCATGCTTGATGGTAGGCATGGTGTTCTTGGGGTTAAAGGCCTCATCTTCTCTCCTCCAAACACATTTCTGGTCATTGTGGCCAAACAGCTCAATTTTGGTTTCATTTGACCACAGAACTTTCCTCCAGAAGGCCTTTTCTTTGTCCATGTGATCAGCAGCAAACTTCAGTCGAGCCTTAAGGTGCTGCTTCTGGAGCAAGGGCTTCCTTCTTGCATGGAAGCCTCTCAGCCCATGGCGATGTAAAACACGCTTGACTGTGGACACTGACACCTGTGTTCCAGCAGCTTCTAATTCATTGCAGACCTGCTTTTTGGTGGTTCTCGGTTGGCTCTTGACCATCCTGACCAATTTTCTCTCAGCAGCAGGTGATAGCTTTCATTTTCTTCCTGATCTTGGCAGTGACACAACTGTGCCGTGCACTTTATACTTACGAACAATTGTTTGCACAGTTGATCTCGGGACCTGTAGCTGCTTTGAAATTGCTCCAAGTGACTTTCCTGACGTTTTCAGTCAATGATCTGCTTTTTCAGATCCGTGCTGACCTCCTTTGACTTTCCCATTGTAGTGTTTGTGTCTGAGTCTAATGATTGTATCAAATGAGTCATATTTAAATGGGTTCAGAGAAGTCACCAGCTGTAGTCAATCATAATCACTCACAAGAAGTTAAGAGGCCACAAAGATCATTTGATTGACACAACCTTCTACATCACCTAAATTGATCATTCATGTTGCTGTATGTATATTTTTGACCCAGCAGATTTGGTCACATTTTCAGTCGACCCATAACAAATTAATAAAAGAACCAAACTTCATGAATGTTTTTTGTGACAAAGAAGTATGTGCTTCAATCACTATCACAGAAAAATAAGAGTTGTAGAAATGATTGGAAACTCTGGACTGCCATGACATACATGTTCTTTACAAGTGTATGTCAACTTTTGAGCACAACTGTATGTGAGTGTGTGCATGGGAGTGGCAGTGAGGGGGCCCTGGTGAGGTCAGAGTTCAAAGTCCTGAAGGAAACTCTGTTTTAGTCTCTCTGTTCTAGCAGCATGACTGCGGAGAAGCTTGCCTGACTGCAGCAGCTGGAACAGTTCATTGTTGGGGTGGTGAGGATCCTTCATGATCCTGTAGGCTCCAGTTTGACACCTCCTAGAGTACAGGTCCTTCCGGGTGGGGAGTGTAGTACCAATAGTGCGCTCAGCTGAACGCACCACCCTCTGCAGAGACCTCCTGTGGAGCTGTTGCCGAACCAGGCAGTGATGCTTCCTGTCAGGATGCTCTCCACTGCACCAGCGTAGGATTCTCCAGGAGACTCAGCATTTCCTCAGCTGCCTGAGGTCGTAGAGGCGCTGCCTCACCTTCCTCACCAGAGTGTCAATGTGTGTAGTCCAAATCAGGTCCTCTGTGATATGGACTCCGAGGTACCCGAAGCTGCTCACTCTCTCCACAGCAGTCCCATTAATCCCCAGTGGTGTATAGGTCCTCTGATGTTGTAGTGTCCTCCTAAAGTCCACAATAAGCTCCTTAGTTTTGGCATTCTGCATGAGGCTGTTGTCCTGGCACCAGAGTGACAGGCTAGCAACTTCCTCTAGGTAGGCCTTCTCATCGTTACCGGAGATCAGGCCCACCACCACTGTGTCATCCACAAACTTGACAATGGTGTTGGAGCTGAACCTGGCCACACAGTCATGTGTGTACAGGGAGGACAGTAGGGAGCTGAGGATGCAACCCTGGGAGAATCCTGTGTTCAGGGTGAGGGGTTTGGAGGTGTGTCTGTCCACCCTGACGACCTGGGCCCTGGCGGTTCGGAAGTCAAGGATCCAGGCACACAGGGTGTGTTCAGTCCCAGCTCAGCTTGCCAGCCATTCTGGTGGTGACTATGGTGTTGAAAGCTGAACTAGTCAATAAATGGCATTCTCACATGGCCCCCCCTTCCGACGGTCAAGATGAGAGCGGGAGCTGTGTATTACCTGGGAGTCATCATCGCCTGTGGATGTGTTTGTCCGTTAGGCGAACTGCAGCGGGTCCATGGAGGGAGGTAAGAAGGCAGAGATGTAGTCCTTGATCAGCCTCTCAAAACATTTCATGACCACCGAGGTGAGGGCCACTGGTCGGTAGTCATTCAGGCATGCTGGAGAGGCAGTCTTGGGCACAGGGACAATAGTGGACCACAGACTCAGCCAGGGAGAGGTTGAATATTGTGGTGAACACTGGAGCTAGCTGGTTAGCACAGCTCTTCAGTACTCGTCCAGATATGCCATCTGGACCTGCAGCTTTCCTGGTGTTCACCCTCATCAGAGCCCTCCTTAAATAAATACGTCTTCACCCAGATGACGCACAGTTCAACTGTAGGTGGAAACGAGATCTAACCTAACTATAGGGCCGAACCAAAGCCTTGAATTAAATCAACATGCGATCAAATGAAAATGTCTACATACACTTAAAATCCACGTGACAATCATTTTATGTCTGCTTTGAGCTGTGTAATCGTGTCGTGAATAATGCAATTCGTCAGGAGCATTTAGGGTTAGGCCTCTTGCTCAGGGACACTTTGACACTTAGCTAGCCGGAGCCTTGCTAGCTAAGTGCTATCTTCCAAATATATAAATAAACAGGTGTTTTTCATGCCTCACCCTCAGAATCAATCACAAAACATACAGTATCTGTGCAATCATTTTAGAAGGGCCATTTGTGTCCCCCCTTCCTGAGGGGACAAACATTGTGATTTTCTGATTGGCCGGTGTGTTTAAACCGTATGTTGCACACATAGTTTGCCACAACTTCTAAATTCATCTGCTACCCAGCTTGAGAGCATGGCTGTCAAATCTTACTTGTTATCAACTGCAGCAAGCACAGCTGTGTTATCAACCTGATAAAGTAATGACCAGGAAGGAAAACCCACCAATATCGAAAAAAGGTTCACAGCAGAGGAAGAATGTATACTTCACGAGTTATGGCAATGGAGCCATAACCTTCACATACTGTAGCCTGTTGTCATTTATACTGTGTCTGAACGGCATCGTTACAAAAGGTTGACTAGAATTATTTCTTAATGTAATAATGTAATAACAGCAAGCCCTTGCTTCATAGCTGTGGGAATGTGTGGTGCGTGTGGTTGGTGTGTGGCTGGCCTAATTAGCCTCACCTGGCCCTGTTAGGATCTGGGGGGGGTGGGGCTACAAGCCTGTGGTGCATTGGGCAATCAGTGCACCACAGGTTGTCAGCCACCAGCACACACATTGGGGAGCGCTAGCATGCTAGATAGCACTTACCATCTGCTCAATCATATGACATAAAGCCACTTTATGTGGCATTGTAGCACAAGCTATGCTACAATAATCTTTTGATTTTGAGTGCAAATCTTCCATCAAAATGTGTGAACTTCATATTTTTGGCTAATGGCCATGGTATAAGCTGAATAATCAACAAGTATGTGTATGTTAAACGTTTCCCTTTGAAACCATTTAATGCAGACCTACTTGTTGATTATCCCTTACGCGTGTGTGGCCTCTCTTGTAGGAGTGGCAGTTATGCGGATGCAGAGTCCTCCAGTCAACAGCCTGAACATGGACCTTCTGACAGAGTTCACCGCAACACTGGAGAACCTTGAGAAGGACAAGAGCTGTCGCGGGGTTATCATCACTTCGGTAGGTCCCTCTGCTTTACTGACAGGAAGCACTCACAATGTTCAACTTCACATTTGTTTTTTGTATATTACTTGCACACCAACCATGTCTAGTTGCATTTTGGCCCTGTGTGATGTATAGAAATAGCATTGTGTGAATTTGAGTATAAGTGAGTATAAGGACAATTGTATTCCCTCACCAGTTATGTCATTCTATCCACATAATTGTTGATGGGGTTTCCAATGTTTTGCATGCAGTGTGAGAGCTGATAAAAAGTCGTAAACTTGCTTCATGTATCCTTCAGTGTAACTCAAGCAGACAACACACACACTCATGCAAACCCAGCAGCAGTTAACATAAATATTCATACTTGTGTCCATCTAGTGTCTCCCAAAGATCTTTTCCGCGGGGCTTGACATCCTGGAGATGTACCAAACAAGCCCAGAACACTGCGGTGAATTCTGGAAAGCAGTGCAGGAGTTGTGGCTCAAACTCTATGGCTCCAATTTAGCCACCATAGCAGCAATCAATGTAAGTACACAGATTTAGCCCCTTATAGATGTAGCACCCTGGGATGCAGTCACATTGAGCTGCTGTAGTCCTACTTTTCACAGAATGAAGAGACCTTGGTTGGTTTAAAGTGCTCCCAGTGTCCCAGTGCTGACGGCTCTGTCAGTCTTGCTGTTTCTCAAAGTGGTAGAATGTACTAGCGAGTACCTGCTACCACCCGAGAAACATACTCTCCGTTGAGAAAACAAAAGCAGAAGCTGCTACTTGCTAAAAGCATTGATGTATATTGCTAAAAGACCCAACAGATTTAGGATTGCCTTTACCTTTGATCAGTATATGTCTGTCTGTATGTATGTATGGCCCCTTTTACACATGCATGCTATTTCGGAAATGTTATGTCATGTATGAACGCGAACAGGGATTAAAATCCTGGTAAAACTGTCCCAGGCACCACAAGACCTAAGCCCCTTTCACACGTGCGCCCCGGGTAAATTACTGGGATAATCGTTCCGGGACAGCTCGTGATTTTCACTGTTCACACGTTCAGCTGCATCACAGAACATTCCCGTCCTGCGCCAGTTCAAACGTAGAACAGCAATGCCGGAATATAAGAAGAAGAAGATCTTTATTAGTCCACACACATAGTGGTCACACAACACACACAGCGGGAAGTGGCGGCCACCAAACACACACACACACACACACACATGCAGGGAGGGTGGCCCGTGGAAATTTGTCCTCTGCATTTGACCCATCCTGCTGCCCCTCCAGGGGCAGCCAGGAGCAGTGGGCAGCCATTTGACGGCGCCCGGAGACCAACAGCTCCAGGTTTTACGTCCACATCTTGGTCAGGGATGTGGACAGGAGATCTTCACATGTTTTTAATTGGGGTTCTTTTACTCCGTAAGGAGACCCCCGCAGAGCACGGGGAGAACATGCAAACTCCACACAGAAAGGCCGGGAGATCACCCACCTGGGCAACCCACAGTCAATAGCACCCCAGGCGGGAATCGATCCCAGGACCTTCTTGCTGTGAGGCAGCAGTGCAAGCTAGTGTTAATTTCGTTAACAAAATATTTGACGAAAAATATGCGTTAACGACCTTTTTCCCATGACTAAGACGTGACGTTGACGTGACGAAAACGGATCTTTGAAAATAAAAACTGACTCAATCAATTTTTACTTTTGTTGACGAGACGAGACGAAAATGTTAGTGGTAGACTAATGGACATTCAAAATTGAATGAATTATTAAAGAGTTTGGTTCCAAAACGCGATAAGCAGCATTTAAAAAAAACACCACCAGGAGTTTGCCATTTGATCGCTATTCAAAGTTCTACATTCAATTTCCGCAAAACGCGACAACTGGCTAGTTTCTCTGCATTATATTATTATATTATTATATTATTATATTATTCCCTTTCTTTCCAAACTGTGATAAACGCCACGGCCGATTTTCAGCAGACTCAGATATATCCGATCGGCTAATCACAGCGCTCCATTCCCGTGACTTAACTAGCCTAGTGACAGCTGTCAAAGTCCTGTCAGAGACAACACACACACACACACACACACACACAAACATATCGTAAGAGATTTTAAGCGAAATTATTCATATAATGAATAACTTTGATGGAACAGAGGAGCCGGTGGTTGTTTCTACAGTGGGAAAAAAACATAAACCATCAAAAGATCATCATAGACGGGAGAATGTGAAGAAAATGCGACTTTCTGGCTGTGGTCGCTAGACCTTATTAAGACGCAGAAGCGCCTGGTCCACACACACACACACACACACACACACACACACACACACACACAACACACACACACACACACACACACACACCAAGAAGACAGACTGTAGTCACGCTGATCAGCTCATTGCTGGTGATCTTGATCAAAACGTCCAGTCTTTCTACGCTCATTCAAATAAAGTTGAACAGGATCAGGCGCTTCTGCGTCTTATAACAGTTAATAAGGTCCAGCGAGGAGGGGGGGGGCAGGCGCGCATTGTCGGGTTTTTATCAATCAGATGAATGCATCAAATCGTTGCGCAGTATGTCGATCTATGCAATACATCATTAGAAGGATACCCGGTCTGTTGTTCACAGCAGTTCCGGTCATCTTATTTTTTAAATGTGACTAAAACTAGACTAAAATGTAATGTGTTTTCGTCGACGAAAACTAGACTAAAACTAAGAAGGATAAAAATGACTAAATATGACAAAAACTAATATGCATTTTTGTCTAAAGACTAAGACTAAGACTAAATCTAAAATAGCTGCCAAAATTAACACTGGTGCAAGCACTGTGCCACTGTGCCCCCAATATTGGCCATGGGGCAGTCTAGCAGATGCTGCTAATGCAACACTTATGGATGTTGATTTCCATAAAACTTAACAGAAGAAGAATTGACAGGACCGACTGACCGACTATTTCTGAGTCCAGTTTCCAGCCATTCATGTAAAAAGGAACTTGTTTATGAACAAGTTTTTACCAACTGATCGTTTTTCCATTTCATTTCTACTTTGTGATTGTAATAAAGCAAAAGACAAAACTAGAATAGCACATAGAATTGCTGTGTGGATGTCAGTTGCTTTCAGATCCACATGGTTACAGCAGAGCTTATGTAGTCAAAACCCTACTTCAAAATGTGTGTGTGTGTGTGTGTGTGTGTGTGTGTGTGTGTGTGTGTGTGTGAGAGATCATTACAGACAACATGGTCAAGGAGTCAGGAATTGTTCATTCACGCCAAAGCACTGGTTAATACTGTGCGTTCTGTGATATATTTTGTTTGTAAGATATGTTTTTAAACTTCATCACCTCACCTTTCTCTCCCCTCAGGGTTCCAGTCCTGCAGGAGGCTGCTTGGTATCCATAGCTTGTGACTACCGGATCATGGCTGACAACCCCCGTTATAGCATTGGCCTCAATGAGACACTGCTTGGCATCGTAGCACCTTATTGGTAGGACATTATGACATTATGACTGTTGCATGTGGTGTTGAAAGATCATCATCTACTGATCAGCATTTAAGTGCAGGGTTCGTACAAAGTTTGGAAAATGCGTAATTTTAAGTGTGTCGGCTGAAATTTAAATGTCGGCTGAAATTTGAATATATTCCCTGAGAAATGCTTGATTTTCAACACGAGATGGGTGCCGAAATGAAAAGTGTGTTTTTCAGTCCATCACAAGGGCAACCAGCTGGCTAACTATTGGACCTGTTATCAGCTAGAGAAGATGTGGATTCTGTCAAGTCACGCTATAGTAACAATTGAGATATGATAATAAGGAGATATTTGATTTAGGTACCCTTGAAGTGCTTGAATTTTACTCATAAAAAGCTGTATGAACCCTTTCATTATATATATATTTTTTACATTAAAGCATATAATTACCTCATGCGAAAATGTGAATTGTCACTCACTGATATTCAAACAAGTGAAGACAGAAATGCAAATCGAACCTGTGAATATTTAATGAGGAACAATTGCCTTACTGTCCTACAGGTTTAGAGGACACAATGGTGAACCAGTCGGGCATCGAACCACAGAAATGCATTGGGACTGGGCCCTCCTCTACTCTGCTCCAGAGGCCCTGAACATTGGACTGGTGGATAAACTGGTACAGAAGACCAGGTTGTAACACAGCCATACAAACCATGGGCAAGTGGCTGGCCATTGACGGTATGCGGGATCGACTACTGTCTGGGAAAATTATATTATTAATATCATTTGTTGCAATATCTTTTTTTTTAATTATTATTCAAGGCTGTGTATATTGTATATTATTATATTGTATATTAACGTTGCAGTGTGTAGAATTTAGTGGCATGTCATGGAATAGACTTGGCAGAAATTGAATATAGTAAGTATATTATGTATTATTTTTGTAAAAGCATGTTATTAATTAATGAATATTCACATGAGAATAAGAATTGTTGTTTGTCTTTAGAATGAGCCCTTTATTTTTATATTGCAAACGGGACAGCTTCCATGGAGGCCGCCATGTTGCTCCCCTATGTTTCTGCAGTAGCCCAGAACGGACAAACCAAACACTTTATTAGCATACAAAACAGCTAGCAGACATTGGCAATGTGACACAATGCGGAACACGTGACAATAATATTTTTTATCTTACGTGTTGGCTATGACCCATTTTTACAGACTAAATAACAAAATTCAATCTCTAACTATCTATGTAAAGGAACCTCATCACTTTCACAGATTCTGGTGATGTGGCTGTAGACAATGACATCATTGAAAGTAGCTATTTGGGCCTGAACCCGTAGTTCTCTTACACTTGGAAAGGTGGAGGAACGGGGAGGGGGGGGGGGGGTACAGAGAGAGGTATTCAGTTGATTGCAATCTGCAACCTCACCACTAGATGCCAACAAATTCTACATATTGCAGCTTTAAGTTATTGCTGCCATTTCAAAGTAGTTTTCAGGTTATAGTTAACTTGGAGCACAGATTGTTCCATTTGCTCCACACTGAAGATCACTTTATCACATAGTGCAACTCCTTTCAGAGCCTTTTTTTTCTTTTATTTTCTTTTTTAACCATTGCAGAGTGTTCAGCCATCAATGTTTTTTGTTGTAGGTCTCTTCTTAGATCCAACACGAAATACGTTGTGGGAAGTAATATATTCCAGGGCTCTAAAGTGTGACAGTTTTGATCACGTATGTTATTAACAGTGCACTTACAACAGTCTCGGCTATTTGAACAGATCCCTCCTTGGAATGTGCATGTACATACAGGATTCAGGTTTGTACCACATCCACGGTTTGCATCTCAGAGAATGAGACATTGTGACCGTGGTGTGCTAGTTTACATTGCTTTGGATAATCCCGCAAGGATACGTAGGATGGCATGACAGTGTCTCCTTGCAGTTGTGGTAGCTCCGCGGAGATTGTGTTTTTTTCTTTACATCTGCACTAACAACATACAAGCGAGATACACTTCTGGACATTAACTTTGGACTACAACAATGTTTCTGGGATACTTTTTCCATCGATCCCGAGCGGCCGGCGGAGATCGTACGAGCGAGCCACAAAAACATCAGTGGCGTCTCCAGGGAAATGGAGAAGGGAACCGAGGGAATGGAGTGGGGTCCAGAACAGGCTGAGAGTCCAGGCCCACGTCCACCTCTGCCCAGCATCCTTCTCGCTAATGTCCAGCCTTTCTGGAAAATAAGTTAGATGATGTTAGGGTGAGGATTCGATTCCAACGGGACATAAGAGGCTGTAACATCTTTTGCCTGATGGAAACATAGCTGACTCCGCTGGTGCCGGATCAAGTAATTTGCCCGACCGAGTACTTCTGTCTTCCGAGCGGACAGGACGGAAGAGTCAGGTAAACCAACCAAGGGTGGAGGGGCTTGCTTCATGATCAACAACAAGTTGTGCAACCCGAAGGATATTAACACTCTTTCTCGTTTCTGCTTGCCGAACCTGGAGCATCTGCCGATCTCTTGCCGTCCATCCCCGGGAGTCTAACACGGTCATCATTACAGACGTCTACATCCCACCAGAAGCGGACACCGACATGGCACTATCGGCCCTACACGATGTTCCATGTCAGCACCAGACCCAACATCCTGATGTGACTGTCAGGCCAATAGGGCCAATTTACAGACAGTCATGCTGAACTTCCTTCAGCACATTACGTGTGCTACCAGGGGAGAAAGAACCACTGCTATACGCCATTCAAGAGAGGCTATAAAGCTACCTCTCTTCCCCTGTTCATGCAGCCATTTCCCTGCT
Organism: Coryphaenoides rupestris; assembly: GCA_002895965.2. NCBI lineage: Eukaryota > Metazoa > Chordata > Actinopteri > Gadiformes > Macrouridae > Coryphaenoides > Coryphaenoides rupestris. The sequence goes on from PIJE02000729.1 coordinate 55,005, forward strand.
GCCAGAGTATAAACAAAGGATAGTAAGTAAAGCGGTGGTTTGACCAAATTGACACTGATCTTCAGGACGTCCTGATTAACGCCGACTGGGACAATGAATGTTCCGATCCAGTTCCAGTGACTTTATGGACGTCGATGGATGAGCTTCAGAGCAACGCTAGCGGACACCATCGTCCCCATAGTTAAAGTTAGGTCCTTTCCTCATCAAAAACGTGGGTCGATGGATCCATCTACAACGCCCTGAACGCCCGTACTGCTGCCTAAAACTCCGACCTCGTATCCAGCCACATGGACGAATACAAAGCGCCGTCCTACGGACTCAGGTGAGCAGTGAAGGACGTACAGAGACGGAGTGGAGTCGCAGATGGAGCATTGCGATACCAGACGCCTATGGCAGGGGCTATGGACTATCACAGACTACCAGGGCAGAACCCCCTCAACTGTGAGTGCCAACGCATCCCTAGCGGACATCTCAACTTGAAGCTAGCAACAACACCGTTAGCGGGACCGTAGCTGAAGTGAGTTCCAATGCTAGGGGCGAGCACACTCTCTCTGTGACTGGGCACGATGTGAGGAGGGCTCTGATGCGGGTGAACACCAGGAAAGCTCGGTCCAGACAGCATATCTGGGTGAGTACTGAAGACCTGTGCAAACCAGCTAGCTCCACCTGGCTGAGTCTGTGGTCCCAGCCTGCCTTTGAATATTGTGGTGAACACTGGAGCTAGCTGGTTAGCACAGATCTTCAGTACTCGTCCAGATATGCTGTCTGGACCGAGCTTTCCTGGTGTTCACCCGCATCAGAGTCCTCCTCATGTCGTACTCGGTCACAGAGAGAGTGTGCTCATCCCCAGCAATGGAATTCACTTCAGCTATGCTCCCACTAACGGTGTTGTTGCTAGCCTTCAGTTGAAGATCGTCCGCTAGGGATGCGTTGGCACTCACAGTTGAGGGGGTTCTGCCCTGGTAGTCTGTGATAGTCCATAGCCCCTGCCATAGGCATCTGGTGTAGCGCTGCTCCATATGCGACTGTCTCTGTACCTCCTCTTAGCGTCCTTCACCGCTCGCTGGAGTCTGTGGGACGCCACTTTGTATTCGTCCATGTGGCTGGATACAAGGCCGGAGTTGTAGGCAGCGATGCCAGCGTTCAGGGCGTCGCGGATGGATCCATCGACCAATGGTTTTTGATGAGGAAAGGACCTAACTAACCGTGGGGACGATGGTGTCCCCTAACATTGCTATGAAGCTTGTCACCATGTCTGCTGTAAACTCGCTGATGTCACTGGAATTAGATAGGAACATGTACCAGTCGACGTCACTCAGGGTGTCCTGAGGATCGGCCTCTGATTGGTCAGACCATCGCGTTATGTCCCTCATCACTACCCCCTCCCATACTATCCTTGGTTTATGCTCCGGCAGCAGGAAAATGGTGCCATGATCCAACTTGCCGAATGGGGGAAGAGAGGCACACAGCCTCTCTTGAATGGCGTATAGCAGTGGTCTTCACAAGTCAGAGCCTGCAATTGCCGCCTGGTAGCACACGTAATGTGCTGAAGGAAGTTCAGCATGACTGTCTGTAAATTGGCCCTATTGGCCTGACAGTCACATCAGGATGTTGGGTCTGGTGCTGACATGGAACATCGTGTAGGGCCGATAGTGCCATGTCGGTGTCCGCCATGTCTAGTTGCATTTTGGCCCTGTGTGATGTATAGAAATAGCATTGTGTGAATTTGAGTATAAGTGAGTATAAGGACAATTGTATTCCCTCACCAGTTATGTCATTCTATCCACATAATTGTTGATGGGGTTTCCAATGTTTTGCATGCAGTGTGAGAGCTGATAAAAAGTCGTAAACTTGCTTCATGTATCCTTCAGTGTAACTCAAGCAGACAACACACACACTCATGCAAACCCAGCAGCAGTTAACATAAATATTAATATTTGTGTCCATCTAGTGTCTCCCAAAGATCTTTTCCGCGGGGCTTGACATCCTGGAGATGTACCAAACAAGCCCAGAACACTGCGGTGAATTCTGGAAAGCAGTGCAGGAGTTGTGGCTCAAACTCTATGGCTCCAATTTAGCCACCATAGCAGCAATCAATGTAAGTACACAGATTTAGCCCCTTATAGATGTAGCACCCTGGGATGCAGTCACATTGAGCTGCTGTAGTCCAACTTTTCACAGAATGAAGAGACCTTGGTTGGTTTAAAGTGCTCCCAGTGTCCCAGTGCTGACGGCTCTGTCAGTCTTGCTGTTTCTCAAAGTGGTAGAATGTACTAGCGAGTACCTGCTACCACTCGAGAAACATACTCTCTGTTGAGAAAACAAAAGCAGAAGCTGCTACTTGCTAAAAGCATTGATGTATATTGCTAAAAGACCCAACAGATTTAGGATTGCCTTTACCTTTGATCAGTATATGTCTGTCTGTATGTATGTATGGCCCCTTTTACACATGCATGCTATTTCGGAAATGTTATGTCATGTATGAACGCGAACAGGGATTAAAATCCTGGTAAAACTGTCCCAGGCACCACAAGACCTAAGCCCCTTTCACACGTGCGCCCCGGGTAAATTACTGGGATAATCGTTCCGGGACAGCTCGTGATTTTCACTGTTCACATGTTCAGCTGCATCACAGAACATTCCCGTCCTGCGCCAGTTCAAACGTAGAACAGCAATGCCGGAATATAAGAAGAAGAAGATCTTTATTAGTCCACACACATAGTGGTCACACAACACACACAGCGGGAAGTGGCGGCCGCCAAACACACACACACGCATGCAGGGAGGGTGGCCCGTGGAAATGCGTTCTCTGCATTTAACCCATCCTGCTGCCCCTCCAGGGGCAGCGGGCAGCCATCTTGACGGCGCCCGGGGACCAACAGCTCCAGGTTTTACGTCCACATCTTGGTCAGGGATGTGGACAGGAGAGGCGATCTTCACATGTTTTTAATTGGGGTTCTTTTACTCCGTAAGGAGACCCCGCAGAGCACGGGGAGAACATGCAAACTCCACACAGAAAGGCCGGGAGATAACCCACCTGGGCACCCCACAGTCAATAGCACCCCAGGTGGGAATCGATCCCAGGACCTTCTTGCTGTGAGGCAGCAGTGCAAAGCCAGTGTTAATTTCGTTAACGAAATGTTTGACGAAAAATATGCGTTAACGACCTTTTTCCCATGACTAAGACGTGACGTTGACGTGACGAAAACGGATCTTTGAAAAATAAAAAAAAAAAAAAAATAACATAAAAAAAAAAAAAAAAAAAAAAAAGAAAAATATGACGAAAACGGATCTTTGAAAATAAAAACTGACTCAATCAATTTTTACTTTTGTTGACGAGACGAGACGAAAATGTTAGTGGTAGACTAATGGACATTCAAAATTGAATGAATTATTAAAGAGTTTGGTTCCAAAACGCGATAAGCAGCATTTAAAAAAAACACCACCAGGAGTTTGCCATTTGATTGCTATTCAAAGTTCTACATTCAATTTCCGCAAAACGCGACAACTGGCTAGTTTCTCTGCATTATATTATTATATTATTATATTATTCCCTTTCTTTCCAAACTGTGATAAACGCCACGGCAGATTTTCAGCAGACTCAGATATATCCGCTCGGCCAATCACAGCGCGCCATTCCCGTGACTTAACTAGCCTAGTGACAGCTGTCAAAGTCCTGTCAGAGACAACACACACACACACACACACACACATATCGTAAGAGATTTTAAGCGAAATTATTCATTGAATGAAATAATGAATAACTTTGATGGAACAGAGGAGCCGGTGGTTGTTTCTACAGTGGGAAAAAAACATAAACCATCAAAAGATCATCATAGACGGGAGAATGTGAAGAAAATGCGACATTCTGGCGGTGGTCGCTAGACCTTATTAAGACGCAGAAGCGCCTGGTCCACACACACACACACACAGACACACACACACACACACACACACACACACACACACACACACACACACACACACACACACACATAAGACGGACTGTAGTCACGCTGATCAGCTCATTGCTGGTGATCTTGATCAAAACGTCCAGTCTTTCTACGCTCATTCAACTAAAGTTGAACAGGACCAGGCGCTTCTGCGTCTTATAACAGTTAATAAGGTCCAGCGAGGAGGGGGGGCAGGCGCGCATTGTCGGGTTTTTATCAATCAGATGAATGCATCAAATCTTCGCGCAGTATGTCGATCTATGCAATACATCATTAGAAGGATACCCGGTCTGTTGTTCACAGCAGTTCCGGTCATCTTATTTTTTAAATGTGACTAAAACTAGACTAAAATGTTATGAGTTTTCGTCGACGAAAACTAGACTAAAACTAAGAAGGATAAAAATGACTAAATGTGACTAAAACTAATATGCATTTTCGTCTAAAGACTAAGACTAAGACTAAATCTAAAATAGCTGCCAAAATTAACACTGGTGCAAGCACTGTGCCACTGTGCCCCCAATATTGGCCATGGGGCAGTCTAGCAGATGCTGCTAATGCAACACTTATGGATGTTGATTTCCATAAAACTTAACAGAAGAAGAATTGACAGGACCGACTGACCGACTATTTCTGAGTCCAGTTTCCAGCCATTCATGTAAAAAGGAACTTGTTTATGAACAAGTTTTTACCAACTGATTGTTTTTCCATTTCATTTCTACTTTGTGATTGTAATAAAGCAAAAGACAAAACTAGAATAGCACATAGAATTGCTGTGTGGATGTCAGTTGCTTTCAGATCCACATGGTTACAGCAGAGCTTATGTAGTCAAAACCCTACTTCAAAATGTGTGTGTGTGTGTGTGTGTGTGTGTGAGATCATTACAGACAACATGGTCAAGGAGTCAGGAATTGTTCATTCACGCCAAAGCACTGGTTAATACTGTGCGTTCTGTAATATATTTTGTTTGTAAGATATGTTTTTAAACTTCATCACCTCACCTTTCTTCCCCTCAGGTTCCAGTCCTGCAGGAGGCTGCTTGGTATCCATAGCTTGTGACTACCGGATCATGGCTGACAACCCCCGTTATAGCATTGGCCTCAATGAGACACTGCTTGGCATCGTAGCACCTTATTGGTAGGACATTGACATTATGACTGTTGCATGTGGTGTTGAAAGATCATCATCTACTGATCAGCATTTAAGTGCAGGGTTCGTACAAAGTTTGGAAAATGCGTAATTTTAAGTGTGTCGGCTGAAATTTAAATGTCGGCTGAAATTTGAATATATTCCCTGAGAAATGCTTGATTTTCAACACGAGATGGGTGCCGAAATGAAAAGTGTGTTTTTCAGTCCATCACAAGGGCAACCAGCTGGCTAACTATTGGACCTGCTTATCAGCTAGAGAAGATGTGGATTCTGTCAAGTCACGCTATAGTAACAATTGAGATATGATAATAAAGGAGATATTTGATTTAGGTACCTTGAAGTGCTTGAATTTTACTCATAAAAAGCTGTATGAACCCTTTCATTTATATATATTTTTTTTTACATTAAAGCATATAATTACCTCATGCAGAAAATGTGAATTGTCACTCACTGATATTCAAACAAGTGAAGACAGAAATGCAAATCGAACCTGTGAAATATTTAATGAGGAACAATTGCCCTTACTGTCCTACAGGTTTAGAGACACAATGGTGAACACAGTCGGGCATCGAACCACAGAAATGGCATTGGGACTGGGCCTCCTCTACTCTGCTCCAGAGGCCCTGAACATTGGACTGGTGGATAAACTGGTACCAGAAGACCAGGTTGTAAACACAGCCATACAAACCATGGGCAAGTGGCTGGCCATTGACGGTATGAGATCAGACTACTGTCTGGAAAATTATTATTATTAATATCATTTGTTGCAATATCTTTTTTTTTAATTATTATTCAAGGCTGTGTATATTGTATATTATTATATTGTATATTAACGTTGCAGTGTGTAGAATTTAGTGGCATGTCATGGAATAGACTTGGCAGAAATTGAATATAGTAAGTATGTTATGTATTATTTTTGTAAAAGCATGTTATTAATTAATGAATATTCACATGAGAATAAGAATTGTTGTTTGTCTTTAGAATGAGCCCTTTATTTTTACATTGTGAGCGGGACAGCTTCCATGGAGGCCGCCATGTTGCTCCCCTATGTTTCTGCAGTAGCCCAGAACGGACAAACCAAACACTTCATTAGCATACAAAACAGCTAGCAGACATTGGCAATGTGACACAATGCGGAACGTGACAATAATATTTTTTATCTTACGTGTTGGCTATGACCCATTTTTACAGACTAAATAACTAAATTCAATCTCTAACTATCTATGTAAAGGAACCTCATCACTTTCACAGATTCTGGTGATGTGGCTGTAGACAATGACATCATTGAAAGTAGCTATTTGGGCCTGAACCCGTAGTTCTCTTACACTTGGAAAGGTGGAGGAACGGAGGGGGGGGGGGGGTACAGAGAGAGGTATTCAGTTGATTGCAATCTGCAACCTCACCACTAGATGCCAACAAATTCTACATATTGCAGCTTTAAGTTATTGCTGCCATTTCAAAGTAGTTTTCAGGTTATAGTTAACTTGGAGCACAGATTGTTCCATTTGCTCCACACTGAAGATCACTTTATCACATAGTGCAACTCCTTTTAGAGCCTTTTTCTTCTTTTCTTTTCTTTTTTAACCATTGCAGAGTGTTCAGCCATCAATGTTTTTTGTTGTAGGTCTCTTATTAGATCCAACACGAAATACATTGTGGGAAGTAATATATTCCAGGGCTCTAAAGTGTGACAGTTTTGATCACATATGTTATTAACAGTGCACTCACAACAGTCTTGGCTATTTGAACAGATCCCTCCTTGGAATGTGCATGTACATACAGGATTCAGGTTTGTACCACATCCACGGTTTGCATCTCAGAGAATGAGACATTGTGACCGTGGTGTGCGAGTTTACATTGCTTTGGATAATCCCGCAAGGATACGTAGGATGGCATGGCAGTGTCTCCTTGCAGTTGTGGTAGCTCCGCGGAGATTGTGTTTTTTTCTTTACATCTGCACTAACAACATACAAGCGAGATACACTTCTGGACATTAACTTTGGACTACAACAATGTTTCTGGGATACTTTTTCCATCGATCCCGAGCGGCCGGCGGAGATCGTACGAGCGAGCCACAAAAACATCAGTGGCGTCTCCAGGGAAATGGAGAAGGGAACCGAGGGAATGGAGTGGGGTCCAGAACAGGCTGAGAGTCCAGGCCCACGTCCACCTCTGCCCAGCATCCTTCTCACTAATGTCCAGCCTTTCTGGAAAATAAGTTAGATGATGTTAGGGTGAGGATTCGATTCCAACGGGACATAAGAGGCTGTAACATCTTTTGCCTGATGGAAACATAGCTGACTCCGCTGGTGCCGGATCAAGTAATTTGCCCGACCGAGTACTTCTGTCTTCCGAGCGGACAGGACGGAAGAGTCAGGTAAACCAACCAAGGGTGGAGGGGCTTGCTTCATGATCAACAACAAGTTGTGCAACCCGAAGGATATTAACACTCTTTCTCGTTTCTGCTTGCCGAACCTGGAGCATCTGCCGATCTCTTGCCGTCCATCCCCGGGAGTCTAGCACGGTCATCATTACAGACGTCTACATCCCACCAGAAGCGGACACCGACATGGCACTATCGGCCCTACACGATGTTCCATGTCAGCACCAGACCCAACATCCTGATGTGACTGTCAGGCCAATAGGGCCAATTTACAGACAGTCATGCTGAACTTCCTTCAGCACATTACGTGTGCTACCAGGGGAGAAAGAACCACTGCTATACGCCATTCAAGAGAGGCTATAAAGCTACCTCTCTTCCCCTGTTCATGCAGCCATTTCCCTGCTGCCAGAGTATAAACAAAGGATAGTAAGTAAAGCGGTGGTTTGACCAAATTGACACTGATCTTCAGGACGTCCTGATTAACGCCGACTGGGACAATGAATGTTCCGATCCAGTTCCAGTGACTTTATGGACGTCGATGGATGAGCTTCAGAGCAACGCTAGCGGACACCATCGTCCCCATAGTTAAAGTTAGGTCCTTTCCTCATCAAAAACGTGGGTCGATGGATCCATCTACAACGCCCTGAACGCCCGTACTGCTGCCTAAAACTCCGACCTCGTATCCAGCCACATGGACGAATACAAAGCGCCGTCCTACGGACTCAGGTGAGCAGTGAAGGACGTACAGAGACGGAGTGGAGTCGCAGATGGAGCATTGCGATACCAGACGCCTATGGCAGGGGCTATGGACTATCACAGACTACCAGGGCAGATCCCCTCAACTGTTAGTGCCAACGCATCCCTAGCGGACAATCTGGACTCATTCTATGCTTGGTTTGAAGCTAGCAACAACACCGTTAGCGGGACCGTAGCTGAAGTGAGTTCCAATGCTAGGGGCGAGCACACTCTCTCTGTGACTGGGCACGATGTGAGGAGGGCTCTGATGCGGGTGAACACCAGGAAAGCTCGGTCCAGACAGCATATCTGGGTGAGTACTGAAGACCTGTGCAAACCAGCTAGCTCCAGTGTTCACCACAATATTCAACCTCTCCCTGGGTGAGTCTGTGGTCCCAGCCTGCCTCAAGTGGTCCACGATTGTCCCTGTGCCCAAGACTGCCTCTCCAGCATGCCTGAATATCTACCGACCGGTGGCCCTCACCTCAGTGGTCATGCAATGTTTTGAGAGGCTGATCAAGAACTACATATGCGCCTTCTTACCTCTGATGCCAGGACCACAGCCTCATGCTTAGTCTCCAAACTAAGGAGCTGATTGTACACTTTAGGAGGACACTATTACATCAGAGGACCTACACACCACTGGGGATTGATGGGACTGCTGTGGAGCGGGTGAACCGCTACAGGTACCTGGGAGTCCACATCACAGAGGATCTGACTTGGACGACACACATTGATACTCTGCTGAACACACTTGGCACTACACTCCCATTTAGATTTGTTTAGATGTCTTATTCCTGTTGCTCTTTTTGCTGTAAATACTGTCAATATTGTGGATATTCTTATTCTGATCCTCAAATTCATGTTATTTGTATTGTATTGTCCTTTTGCACATTCCGCTGGGCTTCGCCACTTTTTCATTTCAGTGCACATCCTGTATGTCGTATGTGACAAGTAAACGTCTTGAATCTTGAATCAAGTCTTGTTTAACTATAGAAATGCAGCGTCTCGGAATTGTTGAATTGTCAGAAAAGTAGGCCCAGTGAGGTTTCAGACACATTTGCTTATGATGCCCCTTGCTTTATATTGGTTGACGACCAGTGAAATATGAGCCAAGCATGTGACCTGACGACGTTTCTGTGAGAGATTCTGTTTAGGAGGCAACCTATCGGGAGTCAATCTAGATGTACTTCCGGAGTCAGCTTGGCAACGGTTGTATACATCTTGCATACATTCCTGCTTGTTCAGATAGAGCAGGGATTCCCAAAGTGTGGGGGTGCGCGCGAGCTGCCTCTCGGGGGTGCGCGAGAGGAAAAATGTAATGGTGGTCTAACAATTTTTTTTAAGTGGGATTTTTCACAAAATAAAAACATGAATTATAAAAATTTAGAAGATTTAAATTTAAAATTAAAAACTTACAATTTAATAAATAAATGTACCCGAAATGCACTTAAGCTCCTGCCGCCAGATTGTCTTTTATGTACACACTAGCTAGCCTAGCTTGTGCAGCTAACTTCAGCTAACAGCTAACTTCATTCATTCAGCAACATTCATGCAAACAATAATAATAATATATAGGACTTATATAGCGCTTTTTAAAGGTACTCAAAGACGCTTCACAATGAACAATAAACATATAACATAAACGTACACAGATACGGAATACAGAAACAAAAACAAATATAGAGGTTGTAGAGTCAAAGAGAGAGGTGGAGGTCAGATGCTGTAGGCTTTCTTGAAAAGGTGGGTTTTGAGTTGGATTTTAAAAGAAGTGTCAGAGTTTCTGATGTTAGGAGGCAGGGAATTCCAGAGAGTTGGGGCAGCGACGGCAAAGGCTCTGTCCCCCAAGGTGCGGTACTTGGTCTTGGTGATGGGGGTCAGGGGTCAGAAGGTTGGCATCGGCAGAACGGAGGTGGCGAGTGGGGGAGTGGCGATGGAGGACATCTGTCAGGTATGAGGGGGCGAGATTATTGAGAGCTTTGTAAGTGATGAGGAGGATCTTGAAATGGATTCGGTGCAAACATGCAAAACTGGCTGAAATCGGGGAAACGGTCAGGTGGGACATCTAAAGCTATCAGTCATAAAAGAGAGGGACAGAGAGAGAGTGAGGAATCGGAGGCGAGAGAAACGGAGAGGTGCGTTATACTCCATCTCTCACTCTCTCCCCCTCCCTCTCTCTCTCGCTGCAGGCTGAGCCACCTGCGCTGCACGTGAAAATCCTCAAATTGACTCCTTTTTTATCCATATCTGTTTCTGAGCCTATGCATGCGCCACTCTTTGTTCTTTACGTGGTGGATCGTGATGTGTAACTTTAATGTCATTTGATTCAGATTAATGGTGTTCTAATTTCTGTAACCGCTATGTATGGTTAATTGTAAATTAAATGCCTCTGAGCCATCCTTATTGCTCTTTAAGTGACGCCTTGTGTAACTGACATTTATTGAAACTTTGTTGCAGTGTTTGTTTCATTCGAATGTGAGAGCGCATTGTTGAGATCTCTTGATAATTTTGTTACGTGTGTTCTGATCATGTGTTCATGATTAAAGATGATGCATTTAATGCGGCTATAAATAGGCTCTGTTGCGTTTTATGTTTTTTTTTGGAAGGTGTGGGGGATTGGGGTGCGTGAACCCGGTCGGGATGTAGAAGGGGGTGCGTGGCCTAAAAAGTTTGGGAACCGCTGAGATAGAGAATACATCCATCTTTGCATCATGATCTCCCAACTGTTTTTAATTGCCAAAGAGAGATTAAAAACAATGGTGTAAACAAGGCCTACATCACTGCCTCTCAGTCCTTATCCCAGGCCTCACAGTTGGGACCTCCCTTTTTTGATTCGTTTCGTTTTGTTTTTTTCAGAGCATGCCAGGCAGGTGACCAAGTCAATGATGAGGAAACCCACCGTTGACAAGCTGCTGTCCAACAGGGAGGCCGACGTCCACAACTTTGTCAGCTTCATCACCAAAGACTCTGTCCAGAAGTCCCTTGGCATGTACTTGAAGATGCTTAAGAATAGAAAGGGCTAAAACTATCTAACATTGAAAGACACACTGTTTGAGCATAGTGTCAGTTTTTACGATGTAAGACAAATACTGCAAACAAGTTAGTTTTTCCTTGATGTCCTACTAAGCCATCATTTTGGAAGAATTAAACCTACAAACTGTAAATTAATGGTTTTTCATATGTTCATTTGTCACCATTGTTACACATTCATATCGAACTAAATACTCTTTTTATTGTAACGCCATCAATGGCCTCTTTAAATTGTGTATTGTAAACTTGTTTGTATGAGAGATAATAATAATACATTTAATTTATCGGTGAGATTCGGTGAGATGGAGGGGAGGATGATTGTCAGGTGAATGCGAGTATGAAGAGGTGGGTCTTGAGGGCCTGTTTGAAGGAGGGGAGGGTGGGTGATTGTCGGATGTGGATGGGGAGGGTGTTCCAGAGGGAAGGTGCGGCAACTGAGAAGGCCCTGTCGCCCCAGATGTGGACAACCATTGCCAAAACCACCTTCAGAGGTGTTGTAAGCCTGCTTCTACCAGTCTCTCTTGAAAGTCTTTTCAGTCTCTTGTGTGAGGGCTGGCTCTCACCAGGCTTGGTGCATGCTACATTCAATCGAGACTGACTATTGAAAGGAGATTATTCTGCTCAGTTGGATGAAGTTGATGATTTGGATCAAGAAGTTGCAGTGACGACAAGTAGATTTGCAGTTCAAGTGGTTTAATCGTTAATGGTTTTATCAGATACCAGCCAGACTCACAAGACTGAACAAGGTCCAATCCTATGCAAGGTTAACTAATATTTGAAAATGTATTAATGTCAAACAATGGTGATCTACCATTGTATGACATTCATACTGAAATGTCAAATTAGGTCAGAATGTAATTATATGTACATTTAGTGCACTTTTGTTCAAAGCGACTTACAACAAGTACATTTGTGTAAATCATATGCCATGTCTTCCACTAGTCCTTCGCATTCTCTTAATGTATCCACATGGTGAAATGTAATTATATTCTGTATACCACCTATTCATAACAAGGGCACCAGTCACCTCTGTCACAAGCTGACATCTTATACGATAACACATTGAGGATCACTTTCAGACAATTCAATATAAAAAAATATGTAAAGTTGAAATTTGTGTTTGGTCAATTATTACTGTTGTTACAATGCTAATTGGGATTGTATTTTACATCGGTAGAAAGCTTGGTTATTTACCTTTACAATGATGTCCAACTTGTAAGGATCATGCATTTGTGAGATGAGCAGCACAGCTGTGGGTAGCACCCAAGTAAAACTTGTCAAAATTCTCTGCCAATGCTAAACAGTGTATTCTCCTGTTGGTGTTACAGTACAGTGGTGTACAGTTGTTCACTCGTTTTGAGCACCTGTGTGCATGGGGCCTGCTGGGTGCTGCACCCTACTAAAGTGATCACTTGGTGTCTGCTCCAAGCATCGGCATGCCACATTTGTCAAATCTGGATCTAATCTGTGCGATAGGGCAAATTGAAGCTGGTGTTCTGCAAAAACAATTTGCAGCATTATTTTGAGTCAGCCCTGGTACCATCTCCAAACTGAAGGCCACGTTCCATGAAACTGGTGATGTAAAAGACAGACCACGAAGTGGGTGTCCCAGGAAGACAACACCCCAAGAAGACCGGTTCATTACCCTTACAGTAGTCCAATGGGGGACTTCAACATGCACGTGGGCAACAATGGAGAAACCTGGACCGACCAAGTGTAACTGGTACTGGAACACCTTAGGCCAAATATTGATGATCGACGTTGTAGTTGTATCAGCAGATCTGTGGCTGTATGTTTTGGACACTCAAGTGAAGAGAGGAGCAGAGCTGTCAACTGATCACCACCTGGTGGTGAGTTGGATCAGATGGTGAGGGAGGCAGCCGGACAGACCTGGTAAACCTAAATGTGTAGTGAGGATGACTTGGCAACATCTGGTGGAGGCCCCTGTCCATGGGGTCTTTAACTCTCACCTCTGGAAGAACTACTTGTGCATCCCATATCCTTGGCAGAGGTTGCTGAAGTAGTCAAAAAGCTCTTCAGTGGCAAGGGGCCAGGTGTGGATAAGACGCCTTTTCAAGGCGCCTATTCGTGGAGGTCGGGACAGTACCTGTGGAGTGGCAGACTGGGGTGGTGGTCCCCATTTTCAAAAAAGGGGACCGGACGGTGTGCTCCAATTATTCCAGGAATGCTCCAGTAATCACACTTGCTGTGCTCCAGGAATCACACTGCTCAGCCTCCCTGGGAAAGTTCTAGCCAATTGTTGAACCTCAGCTTCAGGAGGAACAACGTCGGAAGTTTGCCCATCTGGTCTACATGTGCTTTGTTGACCTGAAGAAGGCTTATGACCGTGTCCATTGTGGGGGGTACTGCGGGAGTATGGGGTACCGGGGCCGTTGATACGAACCATGCGGTCCTTGGCATGTCTGACTGGGAGGAGACCCCGGGGCAGACCCAGAACCTGCTGGAGGGATTATATATCATCTGGTCTGGGAATTTCTCAGGATCTCCCAGGAGAAGCTGGAGTGTTGCTGGGGAGAAGGAAGTCTGGGGGCCCTGCTTAGCCTGCTGCCACCACAACCCAGCCCCAGATAAGCGGAAGAAAATGGATGGATGGAGAGTTTGCAGGACGTTATGGCATACAGATCTCTGATCAGACGGTGAGGAACAGACTGCACACAGCCAATCTCCAAGCTCATAAGGCTACCAGGAAGCCTGCAATGACTGCCCTTCACTGTCAAGCAGAGATGGGAGTAAGTCACACATGTGCAAGTCTCAAGCAAGTCTCAAGTCTTAACCTTCGAGTCTCAAGGAAGTCCCGAGTCATTTTTGTGAGAGTTAAGTCAAGTCATAGCTTAGGTCAAGCAAGTCACAAGTCAAGTCATAGAAATATAATAAGCTGGAAGACAACCGTCTTAAAGTGCTGGACTTTTATTTGCAACAAATACTTAAATATGTCACAAAATACAGTGCATCAAAGAATGAACTTGAACAAGTATGACTTCTATGTCCAATACTCCTTCAAAGAGGCCTCACTCTTTCATGTGAGAAAAAACCTTAAATGTAACTTAGTGTTTGTGTCATGATTAAGCATGTGTGCGTGTGAGAGCGAGAGAGAGAGAGAGAGAGGCAGAATGTGTTTACAGTGGAGTGTGTGTGCATGTGTGTCAGAGAAACAGAAACAATGTAATTAGGCCTAGTATTTGTGAATGTGTGTGTGTGTGTATGAGAGTGCTGTTTGTGTGTGTGTGTGTGTGTGTGTGTGTGTGAGAGAGAGTGTGAGTGTAGAGGAGAGAGTGCTCTGTGTGTGTGTGTGTGTGTGTGTGTGTGTGGGATAGTGGAGTGTGTGTGCATGTGTCAGAGAAATATAGAAAAAATGTAATTAGGCCTAGTATTTGTAAGTGTGTGTGTGTGCATGTGAGTGTATAGGAGTGAGGGTGCATGTGTGTCAGAGAGAGAAATAGAAACAGAGTGCTGTTGTCAATATTTGTTGGTATTTGTGAATGAGTTTATGTGTGCGTGCATATATGTTCCCCCACACAGAGCATGTTTCATACTCATGCAACAGAAAAGTAATAGGTAAGTAATGAAATTTGACGTGGTGCTGGACCTTGCACACGGCAAATCGTTTTTTGTGTTCAGTCGAAAAGTCTTTGAACCCAAATTTTATAATTTTGGGAACAGCTGTGACAGCAGTAGAACTCGTACTAGCAGCACCTTCCATCTTCCAAACTCCGGCCACTCTACCGCTACAGTTAGTGATGGGTGCGTCACTTGGTAGAGATTACAGGTTGCCAGGTTCGCCCACATGCAACAGGAAACATCCAATCGAAAAAAATATATATTTTTGATAATTCGCATATTAACCAAGACAGCAATGACTTCTCGAGTCATTTCATGCAAGTCTAAGTCAAGTCTCAAGTCATGCATAGCAAGTCAAAGTCAAGTCAAGTCTTTTATCACTGTTGATCAAGCAAGTCACAAGTCCTCAATCTGGCGACTTAAGTCTGACTCGAGTCAAGTCACTGGACTCGAGTCCCCCATGTCTGCTGTCAAGCCCACTTGAGCTGGTGTCGGGAACACCGACAATGGAACCTGAACATGTGGGGGAATGTCATGTTCAGTGATGAGTCCAGGTTCTGTCTGCCAAAGTTGGATGGCAGGGTCAAAGTATGGAGACGACGTGGAGAATCCGATGCTGATTGTTGCATGGATGGAGTAAAAGCTTTCGGTGGTGTAGTGTCATGGTGTGGGGCGGTATCATTGGCAAAGTGTCATCATTGAAGGCCATCTCAATGCAGTGAGTTATCCTGCTGGTCTTTTTTACTGTAAATATTCAGATTTCTCTTCCATATACTGTAATCCTGTTTATGTGATGAATAAACTTCTTGAATCTTGAGATTCTGCAGCCAGTGGCGATCCCATATCTCCACAATTTGGGACCTAACTCCATCCTCCAAGATGTCAACGCTCGCCCCCACAGAGCCAGGGTTATCACAGACTACCTCCAGAATGTGGGAGTAGAGATAATGGAACCTGCCAAGAGTCCAGTCCGCAATCCAGTTGAACACTTCATCAGGGATCAGCTTGGGCATGCTATACATGTTAGAGTGACCAACACAACCACGCTGGCTGACCTGCAATGACCCCTGGTTGAGGAATGGATTTCCATCCCACAGCAACGTCTGACCAGGTTGGTGACCGGCATGAGGAGGAGATGCCAGGCTGTTGTGGCTGCGTATGGATCTTCCACCCACTACTGAGGCTCCTGGCGATGTATTCAATTAATAAAGTGTCAAATTGCTAATATGTCTTGTTTGTTCCTTGTTACTGATAGAGTTCAATCATCCAATCCACCAAACCACTCAAAACAAGTGTGAGTACACTGTTTAGCATTGGCAGAGAATTACCTTTATTAAAGGTAAATAAACAGGCTTTCCAACAATATAAAATACAATGCCAATTAGCATTGTAACAACAGAGAAATTATCCACCTAACAAAAATGTCCAAACTTTTTTTTTTCTGAGTTTATTACAATGCCAAAAAGTACATTAGAATATATTGTAATCCTAAGTAGGTCATATAAAACCACGTCTCAGTTATAATCTTGACTGAATCTCTTGCAGAAGCCAAGTCACATGCTTGGCTCATAGATCACCGGTTGTCAACCAATATAATGCAAGGGGGCTTCAGATGCAAATGTATCTTATTGCTGTTTATGCTGCTACGTCTTTCAGAGATGGTGAAAACCATGATGTGGTACAAATGTAAAATGTGTGCACGCACATATCAAGCGGGGATCCCGTAAACTGTCCCTACGTGTGAACGGGCCGAGACACTTCTGTGAGTGTTCTCCCTTTCATGTAAATGTTGGGTTGAGATACAATATAAATAATTGAATCTAGGTATATACTTGTGTGTATAAACGGTGATAATGTTTTGGTATGAGAATATCAGCTGGTGAACTCAGACATTTCTTAGCAGTGAAAACATTTAACTTTTAATGCTGAGGTTTTGGGTTTAATCCCACAGACTAAAGGGACTGCAGATGAAAAATAACCTGTATGGATAAATCTGGCACATTTACATTAGATTAGATTAGATTAGATTCAAATGTATTGTCATTGCACAGCACAAGTACAGTACAGCGAAAAGAAGTTGGCATCTAACCAGAGTGCAAATGAGGCAGTAAAGTGCATAGTAATATACAGTGTACAGTGGTTAAATAGGATATAGAACAGTCTACTAGGTATAATATATAGGTGTATATACAGTATATTTATGTACAGAGATACAGTGTATTAATAACTTAATGGAGTAGGTATGGGATATGTGCAGATAGGTATATATATATATTCCGGTAAGTATACAGTATCAACAGGTAATGAGCAGGGGTTGTAAATAAATATATATACGGTAAATACAGTAGAAATGTACATGGCTATCATGCAGGTATGTAAACAATAATGTTGTGATTACAGTGCAAGGCAGTAGAAGACATAGAAGGTGATAGGATATAGTCAACAGAGTTCAGAGTTTGTAGGGTGGACAGCGGAGCTTAGAGTATAGGCAAGGTGGGGGGGGGCTGTCATCATGGTACAGAGTTCAGGGAGATGACAGCTGAGGGGAAGAAGCTGTTCCTGAGCCTGCTTGTCTTTACATGATGACTACATGATGTTTATTAATGTGCATTGTCCCTTCTTAAATAAATAAACAAACAAACACATGGCAAGAAGATGTAACTCTAATAACCAGGAAATAGACGATGGCTCGGTAACAAGTGTATTATACATTTACATTTACATTTAGAGCATTTGGCAGACGCTTTTATCCAAAGCGACTTACAAAGTGTACATTTGTTGAAGGAGAGGCAGCAATATATCACTGTGGTACCTGAAGATAAGAATAGAGCTGTTTTCGAGCATTCCTATTTACGAGACGAATAGAACGAGTTTCATAATTGCCAAGTTGCCTGCATAAGTAGCTGGGCAGGCGTGCAATTCTAAGCATGATACAACATCTGAGAATGAACAACAATGCTAAGTGCCATTAATAAGTGTTAAGACATATAAACACGCAGGTTAGTGCTAGGGGGGGGGGGTTATGTAGAGTCCAGGTGAACTCTGAACAGGTGGGTCTTGAGTCTCTTGTTAAGGAGGGGGGTTATGTAGAGTCCAGGTGAACTCTGAACAGGTGGGTCTTGAGTCTCTTGCGGAAGCTGGCGAGCGACTCGGCTGTTCTGACATGAGCCGGGAGCTCATTCCACCACTGCGGAGCCAGAACCGTGAAGAGTTGGGACTTGGAAGAGCGATGTTTGGCTGTTTTTAGTGAAGGCGGTACCAGTCGTTTGGCAGAAGTTGCCGAGCGGAGTGCTCGGGCTGGGGCGTAGGGTCGGACTAATTTTTGGAGGTAGGTAGGGGCGGTTCCGTTGACAGCCATGAAAGTCAGTACCAGTGTCTTGAATCGAATGCGAGCGATTACCGGGAGCCAGTGGAGGTTGCGGAAGAGGGGGTTACATGGGAGAATTTAGGTAGGTTGAACACGAGGCGTGCTGCTGCGTTCTGGATGCGTTGTAAGGGCTTGATTGTTGAGGCGGGGAGTCCAGCCAGGAGAGAGTTGCAGTAGTCGAGACGAGTGATAACGAGCGCTTGGACCAGGATCTGCGCTGCTTCACGTGTGAGGAAGGGCCGGATCTTGCGGATGTTGTAGAGAGCAATTCTACAAGATCGGGCCACAGAGGTAATGTTGGCGTTGCAGGACAGCTGGTCATCCAATACCACGCCAAGGTTCCTTGCCGTGGCTGCAGGGGAGACTTCGATGTCCTCGATGGTGACAAGTAGGTCCATCTGAGGGCAGTCTTTCCCCGGTATGAAGAGAAGCTCAGTCTTGTCGAGGTTGAGCTTCAGGTGGTTGGCGGTCGTCCATCTGCTGATGTCGGCCAGGCATTTTGAGATGCGTGTTGCGATGTGGTGTCTGAGGGGGGAAGGAGAGAAACAGTTGGGTGTCATCAGCATAGCAGTGGTAGGAGAAGCCGTGGGATGTGATTACAGAGCCGAGAGATCTAATGTATAAAGAAACAGAAGGGGTCCCAGTACTGAGCCTTGGGGTACTCCGGTGTCAAGGGTGCAGGGTCTGGACAGGGAGCCCATTCCATGTGACCTGATAAGTGCGATCTGTCAGGTAGGAGGTGAACCAGGATAACGCAGTTCCAGTGATGCCAAGCTCTGCCAGGGTGGAGAGGAGAATCTGGTGGTTCACTGTGTCAAAAGCGGCGGACAGGGTCAAGGAGGATGAGCACGGATGAGAGGGAAGAGCTTCTGGCGTCGCGAAGGGACTCTGATACTGCAAGCAGGGCCGTCTCCGTGGAGTGCGCCGCTTTGAAGCCTGACTGTATGAGGGTCGAGCAGGTGTTCTCGGGAGAGATACGATATAATTGGGTGGAACAGACAGCACGTTCTGTGGTTTGGAAGAAGGAATGATAGGAGAGCACAGGTCTTAGTGTCGGCTGTGCAGGGTGCGTGTTTCCCGTGCGGCGCGTTCGGTTTGGCGTCTGGTGTCTCAGGTGGGGTTTTCTTAAAAGGATAGCATACTGCATTCTGGCGGCCTTGAAGGCAGTCGAAACAGGCCCGAAGTGATGGAGTGTTATTAGGGTGCAGTGAGGAAGGGAAGGATTCGCCCGAGATGTCTGAGAAGGAGAGGATGGATCGGGTTCAAGGGGGGAGTGGTGGCATGGTTGATGTCACAAAAGCCTGTTGACTCTCAGAAAGGAAGAGGGGGTAAAGCAGGTAAGGCTGGTAGGGGTGGGTGAAGGGGAGTGGGGGAAGAAGCAGGGGTGAAAGAGGTAGGTAATGTCTTCACCTTCTTGTAAAGTAGGTGGCAAAGTCATCTGCTGAGAGGGAGGAGGGAGAGGAGGGGAGGGAGGGTTGAGGAAGGGAGGAGAACATGGAAAAAAAGTTTCCTGGGGTTGGAGCGGAAGAGTTGATCTTTGTAAGATAGAAGGCAGATTTGGCTGCTGACACAGTAGAGGTGAAACATGAGAGGACGTGGAGGTAGTGCAGAGATATCATCAGCAAGGTCAGATTTTCTCCATTTTCTCTCAGCTTGCCCGCACACTCTGTTTCCTATGAGCCCGCAGAGTTCGGGCAGCCAGGGAAGGATGGACGGAGAGGGCTCGTGCCGGTTCTGGAGATAAGTGGACAGAGTGAGTCGAAGGATGGAGGAGAGAGAAGAAGTCAGAAGTGGGAGAGACGCTTTCCTCTACTGACAAGAGGAGAATTGTTGGGGGGGGAGGTAGTGAGGAGAGGACAGTTGCAGAGAGAGTAGAGGGAGAAGAGAGTTTTCAGGTTCCCTACGGGAGGTGACAATGTGAGGCGTAGCAGGTAGGGAGGTGGGAGATTTTAGGGGGAGGGAGAAAGCGACAAAATGGTGATCAGACACCGGGAGGGGGTGACAGAGAGTGCCGAAGTGGCGCAGGACCTTGTGAAGACAAGGTCAAGTTGGTTCCCGGCTCTGTGGGTGGAAGGAGAAGGAGTGAGCGCCAAACCGAATGTGGCGAAGAAGTTGATGAATTCGGGTGATTGTAACTTCTCTGGCTGGATGTTGAAGTCGCCCAGAACGACAAGTGGGGTGCCATCTTCAGGAAAACAGCTGAGGAGGGCATCCATCTCGTCGAAGACAGTCGCCAAGACAGGACCCGGTGGGTCGGTAGATCACAGCAATGTTGAGCTTGATCGGAAGGGTAACAGATACAGCATGGAGTTTCAAGTGCCAGATTCTGGTCAGGTTGTTATCCCAGGGAGGAACCTGGTAATGACCACTTTGGAGAGATCGCAGGAGCTCCTAGATTCACTCCACCTCGCCCAGACAGGGTTCGGGGAGTGTGTGCTGAAAGAGTAGCGCTCGATGGACAAGCGGCGCGGCAGGCCGGTGGCGGTATGTACTTCCGGGAGTGAGCCAGGTCTCTGTCGAGAGCCAAGGAAAGTGGAGAGACTGGAGGGCGGCGTAGGCCAGAATGGTCGTCAGTTTTCTTGACCCGACGATTTGGCAATTCCAAAGTCCCCCTCTCACATCAAGTCCTGTGTAGGTTGAAGATCGTAGGGGTAGAGGAGATTGGAGGGGTAGTGGGTCTTCGGTGACACCTGCCGCGGGGTAGGATGTCCAGACTGTAATGGATTGTAGGCACATGGCTAGCACAGGACGGAGGGAAGGTGTAGGACTAACCTGTAGCTGTAGGACTCCCTGGAACGGACTCCCACAGAATGACTCCCCTGTCTTTGTTCTGGGTCTTGACTTCCCACAGAATGACCTCCCCTGGTCTTTGTTTCTGGGTCTTGACTCCACAGAATGACTCCCTGTCTTTGTTCTGGGTCTTGACTCCCACAGAATGACTCCCCTGTCTTTGTTCTGGGTCTTGACTCCCACAGAATGACTCCCCTGTCTTTGTTCTGGGTCTTCGTTCGCAGGGCCTGACGCTACAGCTGACGCTAAGATACTAGCTCTGTATTAATAGCTATGTGCACAAGGGGGGGGGGGGGCTCATGCAGGGTTAAGCTCCTCCTTGTCGTTACCTCAATTGACTACAGCTGAATGCCCGAAACTGGGTGACTATCCCTGGGCGTGTCCACCTCTTAATATGCTAATGATCAAGTTTGCAACACCAGCTCTGTGATAAGTGAATTTGACCAATATCTCTGCCAACAATACTACAACAAGGTTCCTTTTTACCAACACTACCCCAACAAATCAACACTGTTATCCAAGTTACTTTACGATAGATACCTCTACCAACGCTGCTACAATAGGCTCATATTTAAACCTGTCTTTGGATGTGTTGAAATACGTTTTGACTCGTTAAAATGCTTTCAAAATAACTCAACTGATTGCTTCTGCTTTCCTTTCCTGCTGTCGTCTAAGAATAGGAAGGCTGGTGGGAGCTTAAAGAGAATTGTGTCATGCCAACAGAAATGAGTCAAAAAGTACAATTACCTTGTAATGCTTTGATCAAACTTTATTTAAAAGTCAAATAATTGCGTTGGGATCCATGAGTTATTCCTCACTAGCAGAAACAACATTTGCAACCATCAGGTAAAAGTGTACATCTTGTCCAGTGCTGCTGTGCTCAGAGACTGTGGTGTCTCTAAGTGGTCAGCCTCACCTCCACAGGGAAGTGATCACTCACAGCTAATGCCTGAGACAGAGAAATAGTATTTGGTCAAACTGTCCTTCAGAAAGATTAAAAAGTAATAGAGTAGCAGACCTGTAATTAGTGTTATGAGCTACATGTGTTTGCCCTATGATGACACCACTGTGAAAAGGGTCTACTGGCTGAGCTATGAAATAATTGTTGACTTGGTTATTAAAGACGGTGAGGGAAATCTCACCTTTTCCTGATCGAGGCCAAGAGCAACCTTGTAGTTATACATTGCAGCACTGTTGCTCACTACTCGAGTCAGCATGTCGGTTGTGGATACAATCCTACAGACCCCCCCCCAAAATAGAATTATAATCAGTTATGTCCAAGTGTGAAAAATATAGATTTGAACGACGACATCATTCTTTATCGGTGGACTTTCTAACATATCTTGTGACATTATGGGAGGGTGGTTAATTTTAGGCATATAAGAAGAATACATTTTTCCATTTGGTTGTGTCCATGAATAAAGTGTGTGGCCACATTGAATACGTAGTCTTGCAGAAAATGAGCATTGAACATGAGTAGAGTCAGTGATCAGGGGTCTCATTTATAACCGTTCGGTACATTTACATTTACATTTAGGGAATTTGGCAGATGCTTTTATCTAAATCGACATACAATAAGTAATTGTCCGCCTTCTATCTATGCGCCGGACAAGTCAAGAAGGAAAAGCACAGTTGAGAGGGACGAGGCTCTGGTGTCACGGAGGGACGGAGTTACCACGAGCAGGACCGTCTCAGTTGAGTGTGCAGCCTTGACGCCTGACTGATGGTGATCTAGCAGGTTGTTTTGAGAGATATTGGGGGACAGAGGGATACAGGTCCATTGTTCCGGATGTCAAGGATGGGTTTCTTGAGGACCGGCCAGAAAACGGGGTCATAATGATCTGTCGAAAATAACCTTGATGCGAGAATGAATGCACCTTTTCATAAACTCTGACCCATGCGTACAAACATTTTGGAGACGCAGATGGTGAGGTGGTGAAATGAAGCCAGATTGTAAAACAATGTAGCCTCATGAGACCGTTCCAATCTTGTGAGTTCACATTCTGTTTCTCTCAAGATTGACAAACCATCCGCCAGCTCAAGTTAATAACAATGCCCTTCACACATTTAATTTCACTTAATATTAAACGTTGATTATAGATCCACGTTATCAACATTCAAAATAGCAGCGTTATTTGTACTGCGCTTTTGATCCATTACAATTCCATAAGCACCTTTCAATTTGAAAAGATAAAGCCTAACAAGGTTCAGTTGTAGAATTCCAAGATTACAGCAAATAGTTGGAAGGAATTGCAGAACGGAGTGCCAAATACTGACAGTATTCAAATACTGTGCATATATCACCAACTAATCTTAGCTGTTTTATAGTTTTTGTGTGTGAAATCACTGCAGTAAATACGACTGTGCCGCTAGGCGCACTGGAAATACCATGGCTGCCACACTGCCTCCTTCAGTATTCACCACCTTCACAATTATCTCACAATTACGATTAATTTTTTGATTTTCTGATCCACATGCACATGTCTGATTTCTTTGGGGGCGCATGCATAGACTTATTATGGATCCCTACGCACTATTTTATAAATGAGACCCCAGTTGAGTAACATCATTTCACTTTGCATTGTGTGGGTGTTTAGTACCTGTCATAGGCACATTTTCTGCCCGCCACTGTGGTGTCTACATCATTTGAGATGAGCCAGTGGAAGCTCTTGTCAGTGAAAAGGCGAATCTTCTTCCAGTCCTTTTCCTTCACATAAGCGCAAGCTGCATTGAAGTCTCCCAGGAGCAGAATATCCTACAGGGAAGACCATTAGGGCTTTGTTATAGCATTCATCATGTTCAATAGTGATGTGCTGTCATATCTGCACCCACAAGACTAGAATATGACCCCAATGGTACCCCCACTTTGGTGTCAGTGATAAGGGGTACATTGATGAACCTTGCTTGTCAATCTGAATGCAATAAATGCAGCTCAATGTCAAAGGTCATACGAATGCAATGGTGTGGGCTGAGCATTGCACAACGAGGGTTTGTTGGATGAGAAAGTTGTATATTGGTGCTTAGTGCAGCCTACAGTAAGAGAGTACACACATTGGTGGCCCATTTAACTTTGATGTCCATCGCCACATTCCACAGGGCGTCCACCTCTTTAACAGCGTTTGTTGGTTTGGCGTGCAGGGGGATCAGGACAAAGTTCTCATCTGCTCAGACACAACAAAGAAATGAAGCATTAATCAGGAATATAACTGATTTTAGTGTTTGTCTTTTCAAATTAGCTGAAATTAAAATGGAAATTTGAGTGATAAAGGCAAGTGAAGGTTAAATCAGAGAAATACCATTTGGTCAAAGTAGAATAATGCCACTTTTCCACTACATAGTACCGCCTCAACTGCTCTCGATACTTAATAGCCTATTGAGGTTTGTGCTACTAAACTACATTCATAGAATAATGATCACTATATCTGTTCTATGTATTGATCTTTAATCTTTTCTGCGCTACAAGCCTATGTTTACTTGTACTGCTGTGGGTTGCTTTAATAACATTATGGTTTATTTTAGTTATGAACAAACATCCTCATAAGCTAAAGTCTCCAAAACATGGAACCCGCCCCCCAGATGCACACGTATTATCAGTGGTGGAAAGTAACTAAGTACTGTACATTTACTCAAGTACTGTATTTAAGTACACATTTTAGTTAATTGTACTTTACTCAAGTATTTCTATTCCGCTACTTTATACTTCTACTCCACTACATCTGAGAGACAAATATTGTACTTTTTACTCCACTACAATTATCTGACAGTTTTAGTTACTTTGCAGATTAAAATTAACAATACAAAACGAATCTAATCAATAAATGAATTAAGATATTATTATATCAACCAGGCATTTTTTATTGCTTCACATTTATCAGCTGCAACATTAAAGCGATTAATACATTAATGCATCAATAATACTCCAATTATATAATATTATTATTCAGAAATTAGACATTTTGCATAATGAGTACTTTTACTTTTGGTACTTTAAATATATTTTGATGCCAGTATTTTGTACTGGCATCCTGGCATCCTGGCACCCTAAGTAATATTTTCAATGCAGTATTTCTACAGTGTGGTATGACTACTTTTACTTAAGTAGAAGACTACTTCTTCCACCACTGTGTATTGTTTTATTACTTATGTCCCCCTCATCCACGAACTGTCGTTCTCTACACTATTTGACACATGATTAACAAGTGAAAGTCCAAGCATAGCATTTTTCTCAATGTCAGTATAATGGCATTTTGACTAAATAACAACAAAACGTGTATTTCAAAGCAGTGGTTAAGTGATTCGATCGTTTTATCTGTCTTTCTCATGCCGTGTACTGGCGCCGCAATCAGGCATCCGACTCAGGAATTTGACTTTGTTTTCGCTTGTCTTCCCCCTGGCTACGAGTGCTTTAGTTAGTTTATGAGTGCTTTCTAGGTTTGTGCTTTCTGCTCCACATAGCCATGGCAAGTCCTTTACAAATATGGAAGAATATGTACAATTCCTTGTCACAAGGGTATACAAGCTGCTTATGCGCTAAATTAATAAACTAATGGTAATATTGTCATTGTGTTCAGATCTCCTGAAACCTTAGTGTGTGCTTCGTATCCCTACTACGTATGTAGTTTTCCAATCGGTGCCAGGAAATTGTCTCTTAGCGACAATTTAGTCTGGTTTCACTTTTGTGTTTTCGCCTGTAATTTGTTCCTTTTTTCGATTGAGCAAAGCCATGACAACATAGTCTACAGACAGATAACACTTTTTAACTTAATCCCTTCCGGTCTCTGGTCAGACACAACACGTTTGTTGTAGTAATGCCGGTCTGGTTGTTTCTCCTCGAGACTCTGCCCCCGGGAACATGATTGGTTGAAACACATTTAAAGTGAAAGAGAGTGAATGCCCGACACAGATTCAACCTTGTCTGCCATCATCTAAAGTTTGATTTGTGAGACTAATCAGTACCTTACCTTGGTTCTTGATAGAGAACATGACAACAAAAGGAGGCCTGCTGAAGCTGGCTGTACCGGGGTAGGTGTAGTTCTTGACGACAGAGACGGCGGCCACCCTGGAAATAACACGCAAGCACGATAAACCATTAGCTCTGTAATAAGGTTCACATGGGTACGTAGATACAACATGAACATATGTTTTGTATTTTTTACGTTTTATCCAAGAAAGCAAGTGTTTTTTATGTACTGTATGCCTACCTGTACAGAAAAAGGTATCTCTCCTTGTATGTAGTCTCACCCAGAGGTTCACTCACAGTGTAGTTGTACTCACCTGGTACTGCCCTTCAGGACACACACACATGCACACACATTACAAATTATTTTTTTGTTTTTTTCGATGTATGTGAAGGAAATGGCATATGTTTTACATGCATAAAAATCAATGAGTTTCCATTACAGGTTGATACGATCCATGATTTTTTGGGTTACAGAACCGTCAGCATCTAAGATTTCTTGGATAAGAATGATGTCATAGCGATGGACGATCTGAAAAGTCCCAGAAAAACACAATGGTAATGAGTGGGAGCAGTTTATTATGAAGGGAATATGTTCCATTGATATTAAGCTTGACCCAAAAGTTGGGTACAGTTACATGGCTATAAACAAGCTGGGTGGAAAAAGTAGGAAAGGAATTATTCATGTTTCGAAATATAAACATAATTTCTTTCTGACTTCCTCTCTCACCTAGTCTTCAAAAGAACAGCTAAAACCAGCCTAGATAAACTCACCTCTCAAATATACAAAAATAAATACAAATGCTGTGTTTAGAAAGTGTCAAACCAGGTTCTTTTTCCTCAGGGAATTAAAATACTTTATGCTGTTATGTGCTTGGGGTAACGGTATTATTACATAATACTGTACTGCATACTTAATATTACTTATCCTGCTCCAAGCAAAAAAAGTACTTTTTACTTGAATACTTCGTATTCCCTATCCCCCCGTATGCTTGCTATCTTTGGCATATATTAACATAGAATAACAAAAATAGCCATAATGGAAACTATAGTGGAATAGTGTGCTAGCAGCGGAATCCACATTGTTCCACATTGTTCCTCCTGAAGCTGAGGTTCGACCGGAGCCTCCTTTCCATCACCCTGGAATAAACTTTCCCGGGGAGGATGAGCAGTGTGATTCCCCGATAATTGGACACCCTCCGGTACCCTTTTTTGAAAATGGGCACCACCACCCTGGTCTGCCACTCCACAGGCACTGTCCCCAACCTCCATGTGACAATGAATAAGTGTGTCA
This sequence comes from Coryphaenoides rupestris, assembly GCA_002895965.2. Classification (NCBI taxonomy): domain Eukaryota; kingdom Metazoa; phylum Chordata; class Actinopteri; order Gadiformes; family Macrouridae; genus Coryphaenoides; species Coryphaenoides rupestris. The sequence continues at coordinate 82,239 of PIJE02000729.1, forward strand.
GACAAGACAGCCCAACAATGTCCAGAGCCTTCACCATCTCAGGGCGAATCTCATCCACACCTGGCGCTTTGCCACTGAAGAGCTTTTTGACTACTTCAGCGACCTCTGCCAAGGATATGGGTGGGGGTTCCCCCGAGTCTTCAGACTCTGCCTCTTCCTCAAAACACATGCTGGTTGGATTCAGGAGTTCCTCAATATGGTCTTTCCACCGTCCGACAATATCCTCAGTCTAGGTCAGCAGTTCTCCTCCTCGACTGAGCACAGCCTGAGCCAAGCCCTGCTTTCCCTTCCTGAGTTGCCGAACGGTTTGCCAGAACTTCCTTGAGGGCAGCCGAAAGTCGTCCTCCATGGCATCCCCGAACTCCTCCCACACCCAGGTTTTTGCTTTGGCGACTGCTGAAGCCGCTGCCTTTCTGGCCTCCCAGTAACCGTCTGCTGTTTCAGGAGACCCCTAGGCCAACGAAGCCCGAAAGGCCTCCTTCTTCAGCCTGACAGCTTCCTTCGCCACTGGTGTCCATCAACGGATTCTTAGGTTGCCGCCATGACAGGCACCGACAGCCTTTTGACCACAGTTCCTAGCCGCAGCCTCTATAATGGAGGCTTTGAACATGGCCTAATCTGATTTCATGTCCCCAACCTCCCACGCGATGCACGAGAAGTTCTTCCAGAGGTGAGATTTAAAGACCTTACAGACAGGGGCTTCGACCAGACGTTCCCAGTTCACCCTCACTACATGTTTGGGCTTACCAGGTCTGTTCAGCAGCCTCCCCCGCCATCTGATCCAATTCACCACCAGGTGGTGCTCCTCTCAGCTGAGTGTCCAAAACATGCGGCCGCAGATCTGCTGATACAACTACAAGTTGATAATCGATCTTTGGCCTAAGGTGTTCTGGTACCAGGTACACTTATGAACCACCCTATGTTTGAACATGGTGTTCGTTATGGCCAGTCCATGACTAGCACAGTCCAACGAAAAAGCACCACTCTGGTTCATCCCAATCACCCCCCCTCCAGGTTTCTCCATCTTTGCCCATGTGCGTGTTAAAGTCCCCCAGTAGAACTATGGAGTACCCGGATGGAACCCTTTCCAGGATGCTGCCCAAGGACTCCAAGAAGGCCAGATATTCTGAACTGCTGTTCGGTGCAAAAGGACACACAACAGTCAGAGTTGCAGTCGCATAGAGGCGACCCTCTCATTCACCGGGGAGAACTCCAACACAGCCGGGGAGTTGTGAATATCCCCACACCCGCCTGGCGCCTCACACCCTGGGCAACTCCGGAAATGGAGAGAGTCCAGCCCCTCTCCAGGAGTTTGGTTCCAGAACCGGTGCTATGCATGGAGGTGAGCCCAACCGTATCTAGTGGCTCCACCTCCTGCACCAGCTCCGGTGTATTTAGCTGTTGCTTGTATGTGTTTGTAATTTGTCATGTTGCGCCACTGTTGGGGAAAGGGTTGTTATCGGGAGTGACCCCAGGTCGGCGTTGTTCATTTGAGTGTGGTTGTGGCCGTTAATAACCTGGGGTTGTACCTGGGGTCGTGCGGTGTATGGGACACAGGGCCACATAAAAAGTACTCCTGTCGTCTGAGACTTGGTGTTCATTCCAATCGCTCCTTCCGTGGCGCTCGCCACATTGTTGTCAGAAGTGGGATATGGAGCGAATGGAAGAAGAACGCTGCGAGCTTGGGGACGCGATACAGGAGCGTGACAACTATATTACTTGTGACTAAACTTAATTAATCCTAAAGAAAATTCTTGATTCATGATTGGAGAAATTGAAAGTGTTACAACTAAGCCATGTTGCAATCATCCCCAGTCTCCGCTACCTTAGAGTTTGAAAAATCAAGTTGCAACAATGTCCTACTTCATTTATGTAGCCCATCAGTTCGTTGTCTGAAGCCTTTGTGTTGCCAAAGGATTGGATGTTGAAGGCCCCCAGGAAGAGACCATTCCCGAGCTGCAGCAGAGCCCACAGCAGGCCACAGGTATAGATCACGTGCATCCTGAAAGCATTAAAGAGATACACCGAGATATCTGTGAATTTACATTTGCCTGACTTCCCAGATTCAGACAAAGCGTTTCATTCCAAATTCATCATATTGCATCCAGAGGGAGCGTTCGCCGGGTTAGCATTTGCTTTCCCATTTAGCCACTTCCATTGACTTGGAGCAGTACATTAGCCTAGCTCTGGTTCATGTGGGGAATACACTTTTAATTTCTTTCCAAAGATTTCCAATGTGTTCAGAGTAGCCACTTATTGAAAACAAGTGGCAGTAACAACGCAACAAGATTCATAGTTTGTCTACAAACACACAGATAATGGGGCAATATATTCAGCGTTGTGATTTAGGCTGCCTGTGATGCACTACTGGTGCAGTTTAATTGTCAGCTGTCCTGCGCTGGAAGTTTTGCACATTTGGAAGCTATGCCTGTTTTGGCCCAGAAATGTAATTTTGTAATGATCTTATTTTTTTATAAATAGACAATAGTGGCTTGGACAGGCTTGGATATATTATATATTTGTCAGTATGTATCTGAATATGATGTATGTTAACAATAGTTATTATTTATACATATCTATTAGTTCTATACGTATAAATATAAATGATGGTGTTGTAAAATCAACCAAAGAAACCAAAATTCAAAGCTGATGCAGTTCTGCACTACACACTCCAACTTACCTGCCCAAATATTCCACGAAGCCAGGCTATGACGAAGAGCTGCCAAGAATGAAATGTTGGTACACTGGGGAGGTCCGGGAATGACATTGAGAACAGACAACACCACAAGAACACATTAAGAGCAGCGGGCGAGATTCAATCATGGGGAAGCACAGACACAATATAAAAAAAACACGTTATGCCCGACCAACGAGGACAATTAGGGCAGCTCAGGCACAGCTCTCCAACCCATAGACTGTATAAAATATGGACTTAACATTCAGGCAACAATGTGACCCATTCGTTTCAGCAGGGTTACTTTTTATATTTGTTTTCGGGGGGGCACCATTTTGCAGCAAGGTGGGGGTTTTGTGAGGAGGCAACAGGGGCTTCCAGGCAGAGCTGAGAGCCTACCTATCAAATTGCTGTGCTGCTAAAGCTAACATCTTGGCTCACACTGAAAAGAGAATGCTAACATTTGTGATTATTTTCCTTTTTCTTTTTTGTAAAGCATAACATTGTTGCATTTACTAGTATTTCCTACACAAAGAAAACAGTTTGCATTCACTTGTACACCAGATTTATTGTCAACAACACCAACTGAACAACAAATATATTATATTCATCTAATTTTCTGAGTATTCATACTCTCAGAAAATGTGAATATGTCCTAAATATTCCTATCAGTACGAAGCATATATTGTATTCATGTGTCAGTGTCTCAGGAGGTAAGAGTGGTTGTCTGACAACGGGAAGATTGCTGGTTCGATCCCCTGGCTTTCCCTAGCTAACTGTTCAGGTGTCCCAGGTGACACCTAACCCTAACTGCTGCTGGTGTAAATACAATGCAATCCATTTACCATATGTACATGAGTTATACAACACATTGTCATGTAACCATAATATACTAGAAAACAGTGTTTTGACTATTCATTACACACAGTGATACAAGCTATCGGTGGGAGTGTGTGTTGGGTGGCTGGCCCCAGTTAGAGTCTGGGGGAGTGGGGCTCCACGCCTGAGGTCCATTGGCTAATCAGTGCACCACAGGTTAAGTCAGCCACCAGCACACACACTCAGGGAGTGCTAGCATGTCTGTATGTAAAGCGAAGCAATAATCAGAATGAACTAACATCATAATCAGGGTGTGAAATACTGGGGGTCTCGGTGATCCCCTTGATTGACACTTGAGACCCCCTGAAAGCCTCAACAGCTACATGGTTCTAATCATCAGAGGTAGAAGATACAATAATGTGTTCTGCATTTTGCGATTGGGAAGTCTTTATTTCAAATATGAACAGTCCTACTAGACTTCCTTAATCAAACAACCCTCCTACTTATCTCAAGTGTAGCCGGACCAATTCCACACACACCTGGACAAACATAGTTGTGTGCAGGGATAAAGTTGATAGTTTTCATATTTTTGCAATTAACTACTTGGTTTATTTCTTTTTGGGGGGGTGGGGGGCGGCATAACTCATTTACCAAACTCATTTGGTAAATGGAAAATGGATTGCATTTATATAGTGCTTTACATTGTCTCACATTCAGTCAGGAGCAGTTAGCCTGGTTTATAAGCAGCCTCACCTGGCCCAAAGCCCCATTGGAATGGTCCAAAAAATACGTTCTAAGTGCTTTCCTAACTACTTCACCTTAACCCCGTCGTGAGGTCAAGGAAAGAAAGACTACTGTGCTGCTCAGAGTATTGGAACAGGGCTCACATCAGGCTGAGTCTGGGGCTGGGTGAGGCTGTACACCTGTGGTCCATTGGCTAATCAGGTTAAACCAGCCATCACCACACACACTCAGGAGAGAACTGAGCACACACAATTTACCACCTGCATAACATTTCAAAACTACAATAAACCAGTTTACTCATCAATTTGCTGGGGTGTTGGAGGAGCCCAGAAAAGCCACTTACGTGGTGTGTAGCAAGCAACTATTGCTACATCATCAATTCCATGTTACCAGTTATTTAATATGAGGCATAAATAATCATTACTAAATTATTATTTTTTTACTGCCATTGATGCAACCGGGGAAAAATGACATTGTATCCATAATGGTTGCAAGGTTTTGAGCCCTGCACAATCAGAGATGAAATACAAAGATGAAATACTCACAGTTGAATAACAGCTGATCTGAGTGTCTGCCAAGTCACCCTGTCCAACTGTTTCCTACTCATACATAACCATCAGCCAAGCAAGGGTTTTATATATACAGGCCATCTGTATCTGGCACACCTTTCTTTAGAAGAGGGCGGCTCTTCTAAAGAAACTGCCTGATCATTTGTAGTTAACACTTCCTCTTTTTAACAAACCTAAAACAAAAAGACTCTTACAAAGAATAATACAAAACAGTAAAAGTTAATCAATGAAACTTTTAATAACAATGGAGTTCATTTGGCTCACAGAATAATATTTTATTTGATACATTCTTTTAGCTGGAACATCACTTGTTTCCCAATTTTCTCCATTCTCAATAGCTGACCTTTCTGCAAAGTGTGTATCGTGCTTGAAAATCGTCCCTTACTACTTCAGAAATTAAACTCCTAATGTATGAAGCTGGTCCACAGTATGCTGGAGCAGGCTCTGGGGCTCCAGTATGCCCCCTGATGACAGGAGACTGAAGAGGATGTGTGAGGGATGGGTGGAGTCTCAAGGAGAGCCAGCCCAAACACACACACACACACTGGGAGTCAACTCTTAATGAAATAAAACAAGTGCTAATAATGATAATAATAATAATACACAACAGTGCAAGCAAGTGAAGTGACATTTATTAAAGAAGTATACTGTATACTGATGTATGACCTGTCTCTCCTCACTCTGCAGGGGATGGATTTGAATAACCTGGAACAGCTGTCAGGTGCTGCTAGGATACTTATGAATAGCCTGCAGCTAGGCCTATTGAATCCCTCTGATTCTCCTTTCAGGCACCCATTCTGGTATTGTTTATGGTTATGTTGCCTTAGTTGGTTACTTTGCCCTTATACCATACCATTCCCACAACCATATATACAAACACGCATACCCACACACATTACCTTCAGTAGCTCATCCTTTCATTTGGTTGAATTTTCACTTTATTTAGACATGGCTTAAAAAACTTCGACTTGACTTTTATTATGCCCTATGGTTAATAAAGATTTTGTTTTGTTTCAACGTTCATCATGGTGGGTCTCCCTTTTCATATGGCCACTGGAGCCAGGTTGTAAAAAAACGGAAGATTAGTTTGTAAAAAAGTTTGTTTGGTGCCATGGAGAGTGTGTGTGTGCGCATGTGTTTATCAGTTGAGCTGACGTACACAAAACGTGGGATTTAACCATTTGTTCTTGGCTCGAACATGGAGCGCCTTTACTTTCTGAGGAGAGTCAAGAAGTTTGGCAGCAAGAACCCTCACTAACTTTTACATGTGCAACATTGAGAGCATCCTCTCTGGCTGCATTACTGTCTGGTTCGGCAGCTGCTCCGCTGCTGATCTCAAGGCCCTCCAGAGGGTGGTGAAGACAGCGGAGCGCATCATCGGCTGCCATCTCCCAGCCGTGCAAAACATCTACCACACATGATGCCTTAGGACAGAGAATCATAGAAGATTACAGCAGCCCAGGCAATGGACTGTTCACGCTGTTGCCGTCTGGTAGATGTTACCGGAGCATCCAGGCACGGACTACCAGACTCCAGGTCATCATGCTTCTCTACCAGAAACAACATTCTACTTGATTATATTGATCACTTTACATTTACATTTATAGCTTTTATAATATTTTGATGATTTAATTACTTCTGGATACATATGCTATATTCCTTATGCTATATTTAATTACTTTGGATACATGCTTCTGACACTTTTATCTTTATTATGTATATGTCTGCTATTCCATGCCATTTGCCATATTTCTGCTACTACTGCCCTCACTTGTGCATCTGCCCTTACTTACATTCATAGGCTATATTGCTCATTCCTACATTCTCTAGAAGAGTTGATAGTGTTTTCTTTTTTATCTTTATTATGTATATTATGCTATTCTCTCTCTATATATATATATTTATGTATTTTTTGCCGACTTTTGACATACGCCTACATTGCGAGAAAATGTAAGCACAGCTCTGACCATGCCTACGCACAGCATTGCATATCCTGTATTTTCATTGCATATCCTGTATTTTCATTGCATATCCTGTATTTTCACTGCATATCCTGTATTTTCATTGCATATCCTGTATTTTCATTGCAATTCCTGTATTTTCATTGCATATCCTGGCCTGGATGAGAACTCTCCACCCATAAGTTTTTGCCTACTGCCACGTTTCAGTGAGAGTTATATTATAACTGCCATTTCACAGCCCTCGCTATGCTGTTAAATGCCTGCACGGCACTTGACGGATCATCACTTCATGCACACAGCAGCCTACTGTTTTTCCATAGACCACTGCGCAACAGATGACATAACGATATAAAGAGGGACTTCCAATCCAACATTTACTAATGTCATTGGAGCTATAGACTCAAACACCATCCACAATTAATTCAATCACATAGCTATGTTATGCTCAATAGTTTCTGAAAAGAAAGTGGTATTGGTGGACTAGGATTAGTGCTGGTTTTGGTATTAAGCCGTTAATCACTGACGCTGTTGTGTCATTGGTTGGTAGTGACAAGCGCGTTCCGATTAAGCTGTTCCGTGACACAGGTGCTAAACACTCGTTATTGTAGTCATTACATATTGAGTCAGTGCTGCCTTTTTCATCTGAGACAGAGACAGGGGATTGTGTTATGCAGGGATGGAGCTGGTTCAGAGCATAGTTCCTGTTGGGGTGCACCCCACGTTGCCACTTGACAATGTGGTTATGATTTTGGGTAACTCCCTGGCTGGCAGTGCTGTGTGCTGTGTGGGCTGATGTGTCGCCGTCTCCTGTAGCTGCTTGCATCTGGGGAGCCAGATGAACGCAGTCTGGGATTTCCAGGATTTCCAGCTTGCGTTGTGAACTGTGCAAAGTAGTAAAGTGTCAACTCCTAACCCACCTGTATTGGAGTGTAGTGAAAGTATGGTTATATTGCCTGATCTTCCTCAAGCTCTTCCAAGGGACGATTTTGTGAAGAGTCAAATGGCTGATCCATCTCTGTCTCTTTTGTGGGAGAGGCGTTGCTGGTTGACAAGGTTAGGGACATTGCCCAGAGTTACTTTGTTCAGAGAGACCTGCTGGTGCATAAGTGGGTGCCCTGTGATGGAGACTTTGTTGGGAAGGAGATTTTACAGGTTGTGGTGCTGAGTAATTTTTGTGTTGTGTTGCAAACTGACACCTTTGAGGCACGTGAAAGTTGGCCCCACATTGAGTTGATTCTGTGCTTTCCTGAAATGTTCTGGTAGGAAGTCCTTATGGAAGCTGGATAATGTGTTGGGTCATTTGCCTGCATCACAGAGAGCTGAGCTGATAGGGTTGGTCAGGAAGGTTCCAGTACTGCGCACAAACCTTATCGAGCATGATATTAATGTAGGGGATAGTCCTCCTGGTTTTATCGTTGTGCCGCAGACAAGAGCACGACATTGGAGGCTGAGGTAATTTACATTATATGCTGGATAATCAAATTGCAGTACAGTCATCCTCCAGCTGGTCGTCGCCGAGCTTGCTTGTAGGGAAGTCAAATCGCTCCCCACGGTTTGCAATGATTAACATAAGGTTAATATGGTCATGAAGGTGGATTCCTATCTGTTACCGTGAACGGAGGACTGTATTGATCCGGTGGGCTCAGCAAAATTCGTCAGCAAATTAGATTTTTTTTGTTGGTTCCTTCTTAAAAAAATGTAACTCTTGTCAACTTAGCTACTCGACTATCAATAAGGAAGCATTGGCCCTGGTCTGTGCCCTACAGCACTTTGAGGTGTATGTTGGTTCTGGAGGTGGCCCTGTGATGATTTACACCGACCGTAATCCCCTGGCTTTCCTCTGCTCTTTGAGTTGTCCAAACCGTTGCTTGATGAGGTGGACCATGTTCCTTCAGTCCCATGGTTTGGACATCAGACATATTCAAGGCATGGGTAACTTGCATGTGGCAGATGCCCTAACATTTTAGCTGACACCCTAGCAGGCTGCTTAGATAGCATCCTTGTTGTTGTTGTTGTTGTTGTTGTTGTTGTTGTTGTTGTCTCTAAGCTAGACTCTAGCGTCTGGTTTGCCAAGGTACCTGAGAGCTGTAGCAGCAGCAGAAAAAGCAGTTTTAGAATCACATGATTTGGCAGGATATCACCTTGTCTTCACAAGGTCCTGCGCCACTTCGGCACTCTCTGTCACCCCCCTCCCGGTGTCTGATCACCATTTTGTCGCTTTCACCCTCCCCCTAAAATCTCCCACCTCCCTACCTGCTACGCCTCACATTGTCTCCTCCCGTAGGAACCTGAAAACTCTCTCTCCCTCTACTCTCTCTGCAACTGTCCTCTCCTCACTACCTCCCCCCCAACAATTCTCCCTCTTGTCAGTAGAGGAAGCGTCCTCCACTCTGACTTCTTCTCTCTCCTCATCCTTCGACTCACTCTGTCCACTTATCTCCAGACCGGCACGAGCCTCTCCTCCACCTCCCTGGCTGTCCGAAACTCTGCGGGCTCATAGAACAGAGTTGCGGGCAGCTGAGAGAAAATGGAGAAAATCTGACTCTGCTGATGATCTCTCTCACTACCTCCACCTCCTCTCATGTTTCACCTCTACTGTGTCAGCAGCCAAATCTGCCTTCTATCTTACAAAGATCAACTCTTCCGCCTCCAACCCCAGGAAACTTTTTTCCATGTTCTCCTCCCTCCTCAACCCTCCCTCCCCTCCTCCTCCCTCCTCCCTCTCAGCAGATGACTTTGCCACCTACTTTACAAAGAAGGTGAAGGACATTACCTCCTCTTTCACCCCTGCTTCTTCCCCCACTCCCCCTTCACCCACCCCTACCAGCCTTACCTGCTTTAACCCCCTCTCCTCTGAAGAAGTCAACAGGCTTGTGACATCCAACCATGCCACCACCTGCCCCCTTGACCCAATCCCATCCTCTCTTCTCCAAGACATCTCGGGCGACATCCTTCCCTTCCTCACCACCCTAACTAACACCTCCATCACTTCGGGCCTGTTTCCGACTGCCTTCAAGGCCGCCAGAATCAAGCCACTCCTTAAGAAACCCACCCTGGACACCACCGACGTCCGACACTACAGACCTGTGTCTCTCCTATCATTCCTCTCCAAAACCATAGAACGTGCTGTCTCCACCCAACTATCATCCTATCTCTCCGAGAACAACCTGCTCGACCCTCATCAGTCAGGCTTCAAAGCGGCGCACTCCACGGAGACGGCCCTGCTTGCAGTATCAGAGTCCCTTCGCGACGCCAGAAGCTCTTCCCTCTCATCCGTGCTCATCCTCCTTGACCTGTCCGCCGCTTTCGACACAGTGAACCACCAGATTCTCCTCTCCACCCTGGCAGAGCTTGGCATCACTGGAACTGCGTTATCCTGGTTCACCTCCTACCTGACAGATCGCACTTATCAGGTCACATGGAATGGCTCCCTGTCCAGACCCTGCACCCTTGACACCGGAGTACCCCAAGGCTCAGTACTGGGACCCCTTCTGTTTTCTTTATACATTAGATCTCTCGGCTCTGTAATCACATCCCACGGCTTCTCCTACCACTGCTATGCTGATGACACCCAACTGTTTCTCTCCTTCCCCCCCTCAGACACCCACATCGCAACACGCATCTCAAAATGCCTGGCCGACATCAGCAGATGGACGACCGCCAACCACCTGAAGCTCAACCTCGACAAGACTGAGCTTCTCTTCATACCGGGGAAAGACTGCCCTCAGATGGACCTACTTGTCACCATCGAGGACATCGAAGTCTCCCCTGCAGCCACGGCAAGGAACCTTGGCGTGGTATTGGATGACCAGCTGTCCTGCAACGCCAACATTACCTCTGTGGCCCGATCTTGTAGAATTGCTCTCTACAACATCCGCAAGATCCGGCCCTTCCTCACACGTGAAGCAGCGCAGATCCTGGTCCAAGCGCTCGTTATCACTCGTCTCGACTACTGCAACTCTCTCCTGGCTGGACTCCCCGCCTCAACAATCAAGCCCTTACAACGCATCCAGAACGCAGCAGCACGCCTCGTGTTCAACCTACCTAAATTCTCCCATGTAACCCCCTCTTCCGCAACCTCCACTGGCTCCCGGTAATCGCTCGCATTCGATTCAAGACACTGGTACTGACTTTCATGGCTGTCAACGGAACCGCCCCTACCTACCTCCAAAAATTAGTCCGACCCTACGCCCCAGCCCGAGCACTCCGCTCGGCAACTTCTGCCAAACGACTGGTACCGCCTTCACTAAAAACAGCCAAACATCGCTCTTCCAAGTCCCAACTCTTCACGGTTCTGGCTCCGCAGTGGTGGAATGAGCTCCCGGCTCATGTCAGAACAGCCGAGTCGCTCGCCAGCTTCCGCAAGAGACTCAAGACCCACCTGTTCAGAGTTCACCTGGACTCTACATAACCCCCCCCCCCCCTAGCACTAACCTGCGTGTTTATATGTCTTAACACTTATTAATGGCACTTAGCATTGTTGTTCATTCTCAGATATTGTATCATGCTTAGAATTGCACGCCTGCCCAGCTACTTATGCAGGCAACTTGGCAATTATGAAACTCGTTCTATTCGTCTCGTAAATAGGAATGCTCGAAAACAGCTCTATTCTTATCTTCAGGTACCACAGTGATATATTGCTGCCTCTCCTTCAACAAATGTACTCTTTGTAAGTCGCTTTGGATAAAAGCGTCTGCCAAATGCCCTAAATGTAAATGTAAATGTAAATGTATTGGATGACCAGCTGTCCTGCAACGCCAACATTACCTCTGTGGCCCGATCTTGTAGAATTGCTCCTCTACAACATCCGCAAGATCCGGCCCCCTTCCTCACACGTGAAGCAGCGCAGATCCTGGTCCCAAGCGCTCGTTATCACTCGTCTCGACTACTGCAACTCTCTCCCTAGCTTGACTCCCCGCCTCAAACCAATCAAGCCCCCACCTACAACGCATCCAGAACGCAGCCAGTCACGCCTCGTGCAACCTGACCTAAATTCTCCCATGTAACCCCCTTCTTTCCGCAACCTCCACTGGGCTCCCCGGGTAATCCCGCTTCGCAATATCGATTTGAACACTTTGGATACTCAGACTTTTCATGGCTGATCAACAGGAACCAACCGAGCCCCTCACCTACCTCCAAAAATTTAGTCCCGACCCTAACGGCCCTCAAGCACCAGAGCACTTCCGCTCGGCAACTTCTGCCAAACGACTGGTACCGCCTTCACTAAAACAGCCAAACATCGCTCTTCCAAGTCCCAACTCTTCACGGTTCTGGCTCCGCAGTGGTGGAATGAGCTCCCGGGCTCAGTCAAGAAACAGCCGAGTCGCTCGCCAGCTTCCGCAAGAGACTCAAGACCCACCTGTTCAGAGTTCACCTGGACTCTACATAACCCCCCTCCTTAACAAGAGACTCAAGACCCACCTGTTCAGAGTTCACCTGGACTCTACATAACCCCCCCCCCCCCTAGCACTAACCTGCGTGTTTATACGTCTTAACACTTATTAATGGCACTTAGCATTGTTGTTCATTCTCAGATATTGTATCATGCTTAGAATTGCACGCCTGCCCAGCTACTTATGCAGGCAACTTGGCAATTATGAAACTCGTTCTATTCGTCTCGTAAATAGGAATGCTCGAAAACAGCTCTATTCTTATCTTCAGGTACCACAGTGATATATTGCTGCCTCTCCTTCAACAAATGTACTCTTTGTAAGTCGCTTTGGATAAAAGCGTCTGCCAAATGCCCTAAATGTAAATGTAAAAAATATCAGGCTCTAACCCTATTGGTACCACCAACTGTTTTTTTTGGCAGATTTTGGAAGCCACATTTGTTAAGCTTGCTGCTCATGTATCCCCTTGCATATTTATTTCACTTATCTCTGTCAACTTGTTCAATTCCCGCCACATGGAAATGTGCCAGTGTTACCCCTCTTTTCAAAGGTGGAGAACCGTCCTGTGTTCATAATTATCGTCCAATTTCTATTATTTGTACTATTGCTAAAATCTTTGAGAAACATATGTTTCATCAATTATCACAGTACATCAATCTGTTCAATATTTTATCTCGGTCCCAATCAGGCTTTAGACCACATTTTTCTATGACTACAGCTCTTCTAAATCACACAAATGATGCGTTTTCTTCCTTTGATAAACTCACAGGTGGAACTTTTTATCGATCTTTCCAAAGCTTTTGATACGATTGATCACTAACTCTTCCTCGATAAGCTCTATTTGTGGGAGAGGCGTTGCTGGTTGACTAAGGTTAGGCGACATTGCCCAGAGTTACTTTGTTCAGAGAGACCCCTGCTGGTGCTTAAGTGGGTGCCCTGTGATGGCGATTTTTGTTTGGGAAGCGAGATTTTTACAGGTTTGTGGTGCTGAGTAATTTTTGGTGTTGTGTTTGCAAACTTGACACCTTTTTGAGGTCACGGTGAAAGTTGCCCCACATTCGAGTGATTCTGTGCTTCCTGAAATGTTCTGGTAGGAGACCTTAGGAAGCTGGATAATGGTGTTGGGTTCCAGTACTGCGGCCACAAACCTTATCCGCGCATCGATATTTAATGAGGGGATATCCTCCTGGTTTTAATCGTTGTGCCGGCACGACCAGACACGACATTGGAGGCCTGAGGTAATTTACAGTATATTGCTCGGATAATTCAAATTGCAGTAGCAGTCATCCTCCAGCTGGTCGTCGCCGAGCTTGCTTGTAGGGAAGTCAAATCGCTCCCACGGTTTGCAATGATTAACATAAGGTTAATATGGTCATGAAGGTGGATTCCTATCTGTTACCGTGAACGGAGGACTGTATTGATCCGGTGGGCTCAGCAAAATTCGTCAGCAAATTAGATTTTTTTTGTTGGTTCCTACAAATGTAACTCTTGTCAACTTAGCTACTCGACTATCAATAAGGAAGCATTGGCCCTGGTCTGTGCCCTACAGCACTTTGAGGTGTATGTTGGTTCTGGAGGTGGCCCTGTGATGATTTACACCGACCGTAATCCCCTGGCTTTCCTCTGCTCTTTGAGTTGTCCAAACCGCTGCTTGATGAGGTGGACCATGTTCCTTCAGTCCCATGGTTTGGACATCAGACATATTCAAGGCATGGGTAACTTGCATGTGGCAGATGCCCTAACATTTTAGCTGACACCCTAGCAGGCTGCTTAGATAGCATCCTTGTTGTTGTTGTTGTTGTTGTTTGTTTGTTGTTGTTGTTGTCTCTAAGCTAGACTCTAGCGTCTGGTTTGCCAAGGTACCTGAGAGCTGTAGCAGCAGCAGAAAAAGCAGTTTTAGAATCACATGATTTGGCAGGATATCAGGCTCTAACCCTATTGGTACCACCAACTGGTTTTTTTGGCATACAAAGATCCACTCTTCCGCCTCAAACCCCAGGAAACTTTTTTCCATGTTCTCCTCCCTCTTCAACCCTCCCCCCTCCTCCTCCCTCCTCCCTCTCGGCTGATGACTTTGCCACCTACTTCAAGTTTCAAGTTTCAAGTGTTTTATTGTCACTTCACAGTTTACACAAGTATAAGCAGTGAGTGAAATTGTTACATGCACACGCCCGACAGCCGACTTTTATAAAAGAATACAAATAGAAATAGAAATAGAATAGAAAACTATATTAACAAGTTATAAAAAATCTAAACAAAAGAAAACTGTATAAGATCAAATAAAGTGTCCAAAAAATATTAAGGGAGCAATACAAATATAAATCAATGTAATAAAATATACATTGTTATATTTTGACATTCACAGAATGTCACAGAATACTTCCTCAGACAGTCACACACGAACACACTGGAAGCAGTGGTTCTCAACTTTTTTCTGTCACGCCCCACTTCGGAGGAAGAAAAATGTTCATGCCCCACCGCCCCAACAAAATTGTAACAAAATGGTCCATGTTGAATTTTTATTGAAATAACAACATTTTGAGTCTGTCTGTGCTTTTTCAAATAATAGAATAAAGAAAATTGCAATCACTTTCAAGTAAACCAGATTGCTCCATCAGACAAAAACAAATAAAATGTGCAATCACTTTGTTAGAACAATGCAAATAAAGGTCTGTGCAAAAAAGAACTAATATTTGGCAAAAAATAACTTATTGTGGCTGCAATTAACCTGTTTTGCACTGAATATCTTTTCAAGATAACAACAATAACGTGCAACCTGTGCAAAACAAAACAAAATTAGTGCAGATATGTGTGAGCCATCAAGTTTTATCAGTATTAGTGTCTGCAATGAGCCTGCTTTTCACTACAAATGTTTTTAAAATGGGGTTGCACCCTTTTTTTTGCTCTCCTATGGAGAGTAAGACTTTAACTTGGTCCAAAACTGGCTTCATAACACCAAACTCATATTGAATAAGAAGAAGTCCTCAGTTGATACTACCTGTTATTAACTATGCTGACATTGTTTATCAGAACACATCTGACACTCATCCTTGGCCCCTTAATGTTGTTGTAATTATAATTGGTTGCAGCCTAAATCTAGAAGACAATTACACTGGTTTCAGTTCATCTTTAAATGTGTTTATTTTAATTGTCCTTCCTATTTGAAACAGTTTCTTTTTCCATGTAGATGAGACAATCTTCCTCTTTCTCTGAGATCTAGTACCTCTTTCTGCTGTTTCAATATTTGTATTATCTCATCTCAAAGCAAACTGTTTATCCTTTTAATTTGTATGTAGTTACAATTTTTCCAACAGTTGAGGTTGTGGATGGGAGATGGTAAGCGGACTGTCTGTATCCATGTACTTGCAGTTTTAGTTTGGTATGTAATACTGTTTGTGTTTTATTTTGTATCTGTATGTAGGACCCCCTCGAAAATAAGATGCTATATCTCAAGGGGCTATCCTGGCAATAAATTCAAATTCCTGAGCAAAAACTGCACATTTGTCAGCAACAAGATGTTTGAGGCATTATACAGTACAGTCTTGCCAGACATGGCAAATACCACAGAGAAAGGGTGCACTGTGCTTAACCATGCTCATCTTCTCCAAACAGCTGAGGAAGGAGCGCCACATGATTGTGTTGCTGCAATAAAAAAAGTTTCCTAACAGGAAACACCAGTACCAAATGGGGAACTAGAGTTCTTTGTGGACAACTCAGCCTCAGTGACCCACAGACAAGATGCAAGGGTTTTCACACAATATGAGATTGTTATCGCTGAGTCACTCCCATCCAACTTTTTTGCACAGTTAGCTGAGTTAAAGAAGTTATTTAGAAGCAGAGACAGTTTCTTACATCAACCGGCAAAAATCACAAACTGGTGGTTGACTTACTAGGGGCTGTGCTGCTCCCGAAACAAATTGCTTTGTGTAAATGTGCTGCTCACACCAGAGAAAGATGTTGCTTCACAGGGGAATGCAGAAGCAGACAAACAACTAACAATGTAACATTAGCAGTTGATTTCCAGGACCTCCACAGCAGAGCCACACCAGGCTCTTTGGAAAAATCACATGCATGTGAAAGATGTTGTATGGCATGGGCTAAATGCCAAACCATGTCTATGCAAATCTGTTTCCTTTCTAGCTTAACTTGACACATGGAAAGATCATATGTCAAACAGAGGGATTCAGACAGGAAGTAACAGACATAAGTTCACTAAACACTAAATTTTTGTGTGCTACACACAATGTTGGAAGAGGACAAAAAACCACCAGATGAACCTTTGAGACATAATTCCCTGGTGGGGAATAGTGTGCAAAATCAATGGTCCACATTTTGTAAGCACTGCTTTGAAAGCAGTGAGTGAGTACATGGGGCAGAGGTCTCAGTTGGACAAAGCACCCCCCTGGTGTCAATGCATATAAGAGCAAGGGTAAGAAGCAGAAGAGGGTTCATTCCTTTTTAAATTATATTTGGACGGCCATTGAACACAGGGGTTGGGCCCCAGAAATGCAGCTGCCAAGTACAGCCCTATGTGATGATTAAATGTTGCGTTATCATGCAATCCTCTTGACTGTGCTTTGTGAAATCCATAAATGCAGAAAATCATCTTTCAATGCCAGCAACAGACCTGGAAACTTTTGACACTTTTGAAACTTTTAGACTCTTTTGTCATAGTATGATGTTTACTGAGACATTATACATACTAGTTGTAACACACACACACATGTGCACTGCACACACACACACTCATGCACGCACGCACACACACACACAATGTTACACACGACACCTAAGTGTGTGTGTGTGTGTGTATGTGTGGGTGGGGGGGGGCGGGGGGGGGTCTTGCTGCTGCTGACCTGATGTCGGCAATATCGGCTTCTTGTTCATCCATGTCTAGTTCTTGCTAGTTACCTTACGTGTCCCTCTTGTATTTTATTCTTAAGTGTTTCGTCTTGTTACGTCTGACATCACATGCGTGAAATCAGAGCTCCTCTAACGCGGATGGATACGCCAAGCGTCTCTTCTATGTGTTGTTGTCCATCCATCCATTTAGGTTGAAATCGGTCTTGATGTTGGGAAGGCGTGCAATCATGTAAAAAAAACCTGACAATTCCCCTCAAATGCAATAAAACTAAAGTAACGAGTCCCGTTTTGAAAATATAAGGAGTAGAAAGTACAGATATTTGTGTAGGGAGTAAAAGTAAAAAGTTGTCAAAAAAATAAATATTCAAGTAAACTACCTCCACCTCCTCTCACGTTTCACCTCTCCTGTGTCAGCAGCCAAATCTGCCTTCTACCATACAAAGATCAACTCTCCCGCCTCCAACCCCAGGAAACTTTTTTCCATGTTCTCCTCCCTCCTCAACCCTCCCCCCTCCTCCTCCCTCCTCCCTCTCGGCTGATGACTTTGCCACCTACTTCAAGTTTCAAGTTTCAAGTGTTTTATTGTCACTTCACAGTTTACACAAGTATAAGCAGTGAGTGAAATTGTTACATGCAAACGCCCGACAGCCGACTTTTATAAAAGAATACAAATAGAAATAGAAATAGAATAAAAAACTATATTAACAAGTTATAAAAAATCTAAACAAAAGAAAACTGTATAAGATCAAATAAAGTGTCCAAAAAATATTAAGGGGAGCAATACAAATATAAATCAATGTAATAAAATATACATTGTTATATTTTGACATTCACAGAATGTCACAGAATACTTCCTCAGACAGTCACACCAGAACACACTGGAACAGTGGTTCTCAAACTTTTTCTGTCACGCCCCACTTCGGAGGAAGAAAAATGTTCATGCCCCACCGCCCCAACAAAATTGTAACAAAATGGTCCATGTTGAATTTTTATTGAAATAACAACATTTTGTGACTGTCTGTGCTTTTTCAAATAATAGAATAAAGAAAATTGCAATCACTTTCAAGTAAACCAGATTGCTCCATCAGACAAAAACAAATAAAATGTGCAATCACTTTGTTAGAACAATGCAAATAAAGGTCTGTGCAAAAAAGAACTAATATTTGGCAAAAAATAACTTATTGTGGCTGCAATTAACCTGTTTTGCACTGAATATCTTTTCAAGATAACAACAATAACGTGCAACCTGTGCAAAACAAACAAAATTAGTGCAGATATGTGTGAGCCATCAAGTTGTATCAGTATTAGTGTCTGCAATGAGCCTGCTTTTCACTACAAATGTTTTTAAAATGGGGTTGCAGACTACGGCCACTCTCAATTCATGCTCAATGTTGAGCTTAGATCTGTATTTTGTGTTGAGAGAGGCAACAGCAGAAAAGCCGATCTCACAGAGGTAGGATGTGGCGAAGGGAAGCAGAATGCCCACAGCCCTCTGTCCGATGAGTGGATGCTCCCTCTCCACACCAAGCCAGAACTCACTCAGTGTTTGAGCTGGAAACCTCAGCCTCCGGGTAGAGTCGGCCGTCATCTCAATAAACTGGTCCTCTTCAGCAGAGCTGAATTCAGCAGGTGCTGCTGCATTGAAGGGATCTCTCACCCAGTCATACTGAGCACTGTTGTGTGGGAAGTATTTTTGAAAGTATCCTCTCAGGGAAGAGATGTGCTCTTTGAGACAAGGAATCACTGTGGTGGCATCCAAATCACTGGTTTCAGCAAATTCACTCAGCTTCTCAAAGGAATCAATATTCCCTTGATCAAGTCGCCTGTCCCACATCTCCAGCTTCCGAGTGAAACCGCTGATCTTGTCTGCCAGGTGAGGAAGGTGCTTGTTTCTGCCTTGAAGATGAAGATTTAATTCATTCAGCTTTCCAAATATGTCACTGAGATAGGCCAGTTTCATCAGAAATTCTTCATCAGCAAACTTGCCTGCAAATTAATAATTAATATTAAATTAATACATTTGACTCCAAAAAGTATATGCATGAGTAACGTTACAAAGATAAAATAAATGATAAACCACCTGCAAAGAGGAGTCCACCTCCTCTTTGCAGAATAATATGTGTATGGATAATATGTGTACAATTTCAATTGTATTGTACTGTCCTGTATATGACATATGTCATATGTATATGATGGATGTTTAACGTTGTAAAAAAAAAAGGTGAAAAACTTGCCTGCAAATTCATCCATACGTCCCTCCTCTTCCAGAAACACCCGAATTTCCTCTCTGAGCTCAAAGACTCTCGACAACACTTTACCTCGTGAGAGCCACCGAGCTTCGCTGGGAAACAGCACAGCTGAATGTTCCGCTCTTACTCTGTATCTGATCACAGATGGTGTGTGGTTTCTTGCACTGCGCAATTTTGTATGCGATCTTGTATGACGCCAGTTGTGCTTTGTTGGTTACTGATGCCACTTTTACAAAATGATTTGCCTGCTTGTGGTATTCACCAAGTTTCCTCTGAAAGAACTCCAGTGGCTTATTGACGTGAGTGGGGTGTCATGTCTCCAAGTGTCTTTTTAATTTGTTGGGTTTCATACTGTCCGCTGCCAGAGTTTTCAGACATAAAACACAGACTGGTCTCTCCGCATCTCCTACCGCATTCACTGTGAACCCAGAGCAAGATAGGCGCCATCATACTTTCTTCTTGGCATCTTGCTGGTTGTCTCGGATGCATCGCCTGCCAAATGTCTCTTCATGTTGCACACTAATGCTACTTTTCCACCGCACAGTACCGGCTCGACTCGACTCGACTAAGCTACACGTGTGAGTCGCCAAGGATCTTGGCCGTCGCGCATGCGCAAGCGTAACCTGTTTTTACCGCCTAACGTAAACATTTACACAAAAGTACAGGCATTTCGCCATGTATTTATTAATGACTTAGTTTTATGTCAATAAAATTCTTGAAATAAAAAAATTCGTAAGTCTTTTTGAATAAAAGCGTCTGCCAAATGTCCTAAATGTAAATGTAAAAGTAAAGTACAGATACCTGAAAAATCTACTTAAGTACAGTAACGAAGTATTTGTACTTCATTACTTCCCATCACTGGGAAGGCACAATCACAGAGAAATTATATTTGGTCAAGCTTACATGTCTCTAAATTATACATTGAAAGGTCTCTATCTTCATCCTCCTCAAGATAAAAAAAAAATATGTATGCATGTATGTATGCAGTGCTGTGTCCAGGCATTTCGTAAAAATGCCCCAGAAGACCAGAGGCACCCAAGGCAATTTAGGGTTGTATATACATCCACTAAGCATTCAAACAGGTCAAAGGCCATATATGAGCGGGAATTTCCTTCAAGATCAATGAAGTTTTATCTTATCTTTTATCTTATTCCTCAATTGATCCGTAACCTTAACCAGTGGCGGCTTGTCAATAGGGGGCGTGTAATATTCTTAATATTGTTAATATATCATATAATAATATATCATATATATGATCATATATCATGTGCAATATTACCTTTCAACATCATGTGGATTTTTCCTCAGTATTAACTGCAATATTAATGTAACCAGTGGGACCAATCGCAGGCTAATTGAATGTAACCAGTGGGACCAATCGCAGGCTAATTGCACTGATGCCACCCTTTTACATCTGCATATAAGCTAGCAGTTCAGGCATAGTGTTGGACAACTATTGCCTGGGTCCCCCACTACTTCCTGTTCACGATAGCTAGTGGTGGTATGTTTGTTTGCGCGTAGCTTCAAGATAAGCCTATGTTTGTTTTAACGATGCATCATTATCTGTTTGTAGTTCAAATGATTGAGAGAATATGGCACGTTTGCCGTGCCAGTGAGTGTTTGCACGGATGCACTGAGTGAACGAAGGTAGGCCGATGTTGAACATATGCATTTGAGTATATGTTTAGGCTGCTCTTGATTCTAAGAAACATCCGCACTATGTTTAATGATGAGGAGGCTAATTGTACGTTTCCTTAGAGATTTCCTTTTGCACATTGCTGTCCAGCTGCTGTTCTTTGATAGCGATTCCTGTGCTGCTACTTGTTTTTATTTTATGTTTTTCCTTTTAGGCATATTTGCACAAGGCCATCCTATAGTTGGCATAACTCTAGGCCTACAGGGGCGGTATACTGGAACACTAGATTTGCACTTATTTAATTACTGTGCCCTATCACGTGTGTGTGTATAAGGCTTGTAGCCCTTGAGTGACCATGTTTGCAGTGATTGATTTAAACACAAGTGTGTAAAGGCGTTGTTATTTTGTGTTGGCTTACTGCTAGCCTAGGTGTAGTACTCATCTGAGCGAGTCCATGTATATCCCTCTCTAATGGTCCTGTTTTTAGTCATGTCCAATTTTAGGATGATCTGTAGTTTTTATTGTTTCATTACAATGACGAAGAGTTTTTAATACTTGTACCTTTCTCTCAAACCAACGGCTAAATAAATTGTTTTTGTATCTTGAAACCTCTGTTCATTTAAACTGAACACTTAACTTTGGGGAAGTTGACAAATTACTTTACATCTCGGGTCTTCCATCGTACATTTGGGAGTGGCGTTGTCACAATATATGTAACAGGAGCACTAGTGCTCCCAGGGGGTTACAATTGGCATTGTCGGCAGGATCGTTTCTTGTTTTGCCGTTCGTTGGAGAACTGTACATTGTGTTTACTATTTGCACTTTGTCATTTGCATTTTGTCATGTTTTGTTACCCCTGTTTTTAAATGCCCGTATGACACCCATTGCACTCTGAACCATCCCTGGAAGGAGGGATCCCCCACTCTGAGGTTCCTCCTCGAGATTTCTTCCTTGTTAATTAAGGGAGTCGTTTCTTGCCCTTAGGGGGGCTTGGGTTAGGGGGATGTCATAAATCACTTTTGGCCCATAATAATCTGGCCTGTAAAGCCCTTTGAGACTGTCTTGTGATTAAGGGCTATACAAATAAAATTTAATTGCATTGTAGTAGCAGCACAGTTTTTTTGTAGAAACAGTAGGTTTTGTAAGGGATTATAAAGAACAGCAGTTGGCAGTGAAGACGGCACCCCCAGCGGACTAACAGCACCCAGTTTGGTGCAGCTTCGCCAACTGGTGGCCCTCCCGTTGGACTGTGGTCAGGGCAGACCATCTCATAGGTCTTCCTATGGAGGAGGAACTACAGAGGCTGCGAGAGCAGATGGCCCAGCTTCGAGCTGAAAATGAGACTGTCAGGCCAAACTGTAGATATGTCCAGCCAAGCATCTGGATCTACTGGTGATGACACACTGTCAAGCCAAGCATCGGGACCTACAGGTGCTGTACCCCCACAGAGGAGAGAACAGACTGTTTACCTCCCTAGGGAGAGGAAATGCCCCAAATCTTTGGTTTCAGTTGCTGGGGCTTTAACGGTGGATGAGTGGGTGGAGGAGGTAGAGTTGTTTGAGGGCAAGACACATGTCCCAGTTGGACAAAGCATTGTTTGTTTATGATCATTTAGAGGGTGCTGGACAGTAAAGGAGGATGCTGGACAGATCATTGCAGTATTACAGGAAGTATATGGGTGTTCTAAATCCTACATGTCCTTGCAACAGAAATTCTTTGAACGAAAGCAGAAAGAAGGAGAATCATTGCAGGATTTTTCCCATGCCCTAATGACCTTAATGGAACAAGTGAAATTGTGCAACTCTCAAGCTATGTCCAATTCACAGATTTTGCTGCGAGACCAGTTCTGCGAAAATGTGAAAGACCATATGCTACGCAGAGAGTTAAAGAGGATGGTGAGGCGAAATGGAGAGCTGTCCCTACTAGACGTTCACAAAGAGGCGATCCGATGGGTTGAGGAGGGTCAGCCCATCAGGGATAAGTATGTATGCCCCCTCCCACAAACATGCGAAGCTCAAGCCACCGCCACTAGTGAAGCGGTCAGTGTAGGCAAATCTGAACTCACTGAGTTAAAGAGCGTTCCTTAAACAACAAGCTCAATTAGATATAATCACACAGACATTAAATTCTAATAAGGGGGCAGGTAGAGTACATTTTTCCAGGGCTAGCCGATTCCAACGAACCCCTGATGGCCGACCAATTTGTATTAAGTGTACGCAGCCAGGTCACTTTGCCCGTTACTGTACACAAGGGAATGCACCCCCAGAGGCTATCACTGCCACTACACAGGCCACACAGTCGGAAAACTAGAACCCTCCAGTGTGCAGAGTCACACACTGGGAGGGGGGTCCTCAGACTCTAATTCTGAATGTGAAGAGGCATTGCACAAGTTGATTGGGCCATGCTCTGCGGTAGTCGTGGTCATGGGTGGAGTGGAAGTCCCTTGTTTGTTGGACACCGGTTCCATGGTCACTACCATTACAGAAAGTTGTTTTGTTGAACAGTTCTAACACTTGTCCAAACGTGAACTTCACGAATGCAAGTGGCTGGGTCTTAAAGCAGCTAATGGGTTGGACATACCTTACCTGGGCTACATTGAGCTGGATGTTAAGGTGCTAGACAGGTGTTTACCGAGTAGGGGTATATTGATTGTGAAAGACACACCTGATGGTATCATCAGGAGTCGTAAGAAGGTCACCCCTGGTATCCTTGGCATGAACATCGTTCTTGGTTGTTACCGTGAGCTATTTGAACAACATGGCTCCAGGCTATTTCAGAGCCCTGCTGTACAGTCTGCTGCCCTGGAGTGGAAGCGTGCCCTTCGTCACAGTCAGAGGATTGAGGCCGTTGTAAGTTCATCTTTGGCATTTAAAGTGAGGGTTCAGGGTAAGCTTCCCATACGTGTTGCTGCTGAAACACTCTTAATGGTCCCTGTTACTTGTCCCCAGGTCCCCCCTACAGAGTTTGGGCCATTGGATGGTTGCCTCCCGGAGGGCTTACTCGTCTCCCCTGCATTAGTCTACACTGAGAGAGGTACCCTCTATGCCCCTGTCACTAATGTAGGCCAGTCTGATGTATGGTTAGCACCCCGTAGAGTGGTAGGGACGGTACAGATGGTTGATGGTAGAGATATCTGTGCGGAGTTGAAGAAGCTTATCGCCTAGCAACCACAATTAAAGTACAACAAGTCGTGGCGGGGGCAGTCACCGTCGGAGCGTGTTCAGTTTTTGCTGGCAGAGGCGGACAGATTGATAGAGAGACAGAGAGTGCACGTGAGAGAGTGGTGGGGGGGGGGAACAGAGTGCACGTGAGAGAGTGGTGGGGGGTGGGACAGAGAGTGCAGGAATAGTTGAAACAGGTGGAATTGGGAAAGCATTTGGAGAAGAGAGACTGGAAGAGGAAGGGTGAGATTAAGAGGGGGACGGAGGGCAGACAACCGGCTGGACAGGTATGTGGACGCACTGGTGCTCCAAGCTCAGGTAGCCTCTTAGTGTGTGTGTGTATGTGTGTGTGTATGTGTGTGGCTGCGTGCATGTGGCGGCGAACGGAAATGACGGCGTATATCATGGTCTAAAACTTGGTTGCTGCTTCAGTCTCTGCCTGTAGGCGGGGAGTAGTTGGATCGAGCGGTGATCTGATTTGCCGAACGGTGGGCGGAGGAGGGACTTGTAGCCGTCCCGGAAGGGGGTGTAGCAGTGGTCGAGGATCCGCTCGCCCCGTGTGTTGCTTGTGATGTGTTGGTAGAACTTCGGGAGAACTTTCTTCAGGTTCGCCTTATTGAAGTCCCCCGCCACAATGAAAGCAGCCTCAGGGTGAGCCGACTCCTGTTCGCTGATAGCCCCATAAAGCTCCTTCAGCGCTATGTCCGTGTTGGCTTGAGGGGGAATGTACACAGCAGTCACGGTTACTGCTGTAAACTCCCGCGGTAGCCAGAATGGTCGGCACATGAGCATCAGGTACTCCAGGTCCGGGGAACAGAAAGACTTGAGGGTCTGCACATGACTCTGGTTGCACCAAGATCTGTTTATCATGAGACATCCACGATCTTTACCAGAGAGAGTCTTTGTTCTGTCCGCGCGGTGGACGGAAAATCCTGTCGGCTCGATGGCTGAGTCGGCAACCCCCTCCGACATCCATGTCTCCGTCAGGCAGATTATGCAGTTGTCCTTAGTTTCCCGGTGGAATTGTATACGAGCCTGTAGCTCGCATAACTTATTGTCCAGAGACTGTACATTAGCCAGTAGAATGGTGGGTAGTGGAGGTCGATTGGCACGACGTCTCAGCCTGACTAGCACGCCGGCTCGCTTCCCTCTCCGTCGGCGACGCCTGCGTGTGATCGCGCCTAAAATGGACGGAGATAGTCCAGCCACGACTCCGGGCGGGACGTCCGAGTCGAAAGACTTGAAAAACTCCGGTAGGCAGCGAGCGACTGTCGTTCTAATCTCCAGAAGTGTGCAACTGTCATAAGTGAACTTGCTGCTAACTTCCTGTGCAAGGATAGTTGCAATTAAAAGAATAAATAACAAAAAACTGCGTCGGCGTACGAGAGCTCGCAACACGGCAGCCATCATGTACGTCATGTCCAATACATTACCTTTCAACAGTATGTGCAATATTCTTAATATATATCCTTAATATTCTTTCTATCAGGTCCAATACGTCCCCTAACCATTATTATTATCTATTCATCAGTATTTTGTATCAGGGGTCAGCAACTCACTCCCACTCGACGTCCCCTACACACCACGGAGGGGAACTTATTCAACTCACATTTCCACTTACACTTCAATGGTATGGCAATATTGGAATGTTTACCTACCGTTCTGCCTCTATGCACTATGCTCATTGTGGGCCCTGATCTCTTTACTATTATTCTTTAATATTTGACCACTGACCTTGCCTTATTTCGTAACAAATCCTGTTTATGCTCTCTCGCTCTCTGATTGCTCTTTATGTCATTCTAGTATGACCTCCATATTGTGCTCTTCATAGGCTCGATAGCTCTGTATGGATCGTATAGCGCACACCTCTGGACATCGATAGAATTTCCCTTCAAACAGAACCAATTAAATAAACATCTCTAACCATAAGAGCGTAGACGCAATTTTTCCTGAGCTTCTCACCCAAACACTCATGACTAATCTCTTCCCTCATCCTATTTCGTTGTCCTTTCATGCCTGCGTTACTCTCATTCGTCCTATGGATAATGCATCTCCCTACGCCTCTACACAGTTCCGTTGTTGGTTGTGAGAACAGAGAGGTGCAACCTTGAGAGTTCGAGTCTCTAAAAACCCACTGAGAGAACATATTAATGGGTAGATAACCAATCAGATTTTCTAACTTTATATATCTGTAAGTTAGATTCTCAGATATACAGTGTTAAGATAAGATAAGATAAGATAGAACTTTATTAATCCCGTTCCTGTTGACTAGGAATCGGATACTCCAAGCTACATTCGACTTGGTCATGCTTAAAACCTATAGAACTTACTGGATCTGGACTAAACAGATTCTCAACCAAATGCGCAATGTCAAATCTCTAGAAATATTAGGCTCATAGATATTACACGTCAACCTTGCCGTGCATCACTCGAAGTTGAACGTCTGGTATTCATCCATTCCTGGGGACGGTATTTGACCGGCATAACACAAATCGGGAATATCAGCAGCATACTGTTGTGTAATGTATCTGGCGCCGTACCGTGATGGCTGCCGTGTTTGCGAGCTCCTGTAAGCCGACGCAGTTTTTTGTTATTTATTCTTTTAATTGCGACTATCCTTGCACAGAAGTTAGCAGTAAGTTCACTTACGACAGTTGTCACACTTCTGGAGATTAGAACGACAGTCGCTCGCCGCCTACCGGAGTTTTTCAAGTCTTTCGACTCGGACGTCCCGCCCGGAGTCGTGGCTGGACTATCTCCGTCCATCTTAGGCGCGATCACACGCAAGCGTCGCCGACGGAGAGGGAAGCGAGCCGGCGTGCTAGTCAGGCTGAGACGTCGTGCCAATCGACCTCCACTACCCACCATTCTACTGGCTAATGTACAGTCTCTGGACAATAAGTTATGCGAGCTACAGGCTCGTATTCAATTCCACCGGGAAACTAAGGACAACTGCATCATCTGCCTTACGGAGACATGGATGTCGGAGGGGGTTGCCGACTCAGCCATCGAGCCGACAGGATTTTCCGTCCACCGCGCGGACAGAACAAAGACTCTCTCTGGTAAAGATCGTGGAGGGGGGGTATGTCTCATGATAAACAGATCTTGGTGCAACCAGAGTCATGTGCAGACCCTCAAGTCTTTCTGTTCCCCGGACCTGGAGTACCTGATGCTTATGTGCCGACCATTCTGGCTACCGCGGGAGTTTACAGCAGTAACCGTGACTGCTGTGTACATTCCCCCTCAAGCCAACACGGACATAGCGTTGAAGGAACTTTATGGGGCTATCAGCGAACAGGAGTCGGCACACCCTGAGGCTGCTTTCATTGTGGCGGGGGACTTCAATAAGGCGAACTTGAAGAAAGTTCTCCCGAAGTTCTACCAACACATCACAAGCAACACACGGGGCGAGCGGATCCTCGACCACTGCTACACCCCCTTCCGGGACGGCTACAAGGCCCTCCTCCGCCCACCGTTCGGCAAATCGGATCACCGCTCGATCCAACTACTCCCCGCCTACAGGCAGAGACTGAAGCAGCAACCAATCGCTGTGAAGGAGGTCCAATGCTGGTCGGACCAATCGGAGTCTATGCTGCAGGATTGTTTTGATCACGCTGACTGGGACATGTTCCGGGTCGCGTCGGACAATAACATCAGCGAGTACGCGTCCTCAGTCACCGGGTTCATCAAGAAATGCATAGATGACGTTGTTCCTACTAAGTCGGTTCGGATTTATCCCAACCAGAAACCGTGGATTAATGGCGATGTTCGCGCTGCACTCCGCACGCGTAACGCCGCCTTTGACTCCGGGAATATGGTGGAATATACGAGAGCCCGCTACGACCTCCGCAAGACCATCGGCTCTGCCAAGCGGGAGTATAAGAACAGGGTGGAGGACAAATTCAAGAGCCACGACGTGAGGGGTGTGTGGAAGGGGCTGCAGACAATCACGGACTTCAGAGGGAGAACCAGCGGTGTAGAGAACTCCTCTACCTCCCTCCCAGGCGAGCTAAACACCTTCTTTGCTCGGTTCGACGTGAACGGCAGCCCGCCGAAGTCAGCGCTGCCTGAGGAGACCAGCCTGCTGAACATCTCAGAGGCTGACGTGCGCAGAGCCTTCAAGCGGGTGGACATCCGGAAGGCGGCGGGCCCAGACCACATCCCGGGGCGCGTCCTCAGAGCATGCGCAGACCAGTTGGCAGGAGTCTTCGCAGACATCTTCAACCTGTCCCTGTCCCAGGCTGTTGTTCCCGAGGGCTTCAAGATGTCCATCATTGTGCCTGTCCCTGAAACACCCCAAGGTAACCTGCCTGAATGACTGGAGACCCGTAGCCCTCACCTCGATTGTCAGTAAATGCTTCGAGAGGTTGGTCAAGGACTTCATTTGTTCCATGTTGCCTGCCACGCTGGACCCATGGCAATTTGCGTACCGTCAAAACAGATCCACCGACGACGCGATTGCCATGGCACTTCACACCGCCCTCTCTCACCTGGAGGGGAAGAACTGTTGTGTGCGAATGCTGTTTGTGGACTTCAGCTCAGCGTTCAACACGATAGTTCCTGCCAAGCTCGACACCAAGCTCAGGAGTCTAGGCCTGCACCCGACCATGTGCAGCTGGATACTGGACTTCCTGTCGGGCCGCCGCCAGGTGGTGAGGATGGGCAGCACCACCTCAGAGCCACTGACCCTCAACACTGGAGCCCCTCAGGGATGCGTGTTGAGCCCTCTCCTCTACTCCCTGTACACCCACGACTGCATGGCTATGCACAGCTCCAACGTCATCATCAAGTTTGCTGACGACACGACAGTGTTGGGACTGATCACCGACAACGACGAGACAGCCTACAGGGAGGAGGTCGGATCACTGGCACAGTGGTGCCAGGAGAACAACCTCGCCCTCAACGTCAAGAAGACCAAGGAGCTGATTGTGGACTACAGGAAGCGGAGAGGAGAGCACGCCCCCATCTCCATCGACGGGGTTGCAGTAGAGAGGGTCAGCAGCTTCAAGTTCCTCGGCGTGCACATCTCCGAGGACCTCACATGGACCACGCACACCACACACGTGGTGAAAAGGCCCAACAACGCCTGTATTTCCTCAGGCGACTGAGGAAATTCAACATGTGCCCCCCCATCCTCAGAACATTCTACTCTTGTACCATCGAGAGTGTTCTCACAGGATGCATCATTGTCTGTACGGGAACTGCACCGCACTGGAGCGTAGAACACTACAGAGGGTGGTGCGGACGGCCCGAGTACATCGTTGGAGGTGAGCTTCCCTCCCTTTGGATACCCCCACGTTGCAGCCACCAAACAGAGCATCAAAGACTACAAACTGTTCACCTTGTTACCGTCAGGATGGCAGATACCGCAGTATCAACTCCGGGCGGGACGTCCGAGTCGAAAGACTTGAAAAACTCCGGTAGGCAGCGAGCGACTGTCGTTCTAATCTCCAGAAGTGTGCAACTGTCATAAGTGAACTTGCTGCTAACTTCCTGTGCAAGGATAGTTGCAATTAAAAGAATAAATAACAAAAAACTGCGTCGGCGTACGAGAGCTCGCAACACGGCAGCCATCATGTACGTCATGTCCAATACATTACCTTTCAACAGTATGTGCAATATTCTTAATATATATCCTTAATATTCTTTCTATCAGGTCCAATACGTCCCCTAACCATTATTATTATCACAGTATTACACTTCAATTATGGCAAATTGTTTTTACCGTCTGAATATCTTATCTTGCCTATATATTTTAATATTTGACATTGTGCATTTGTAAATCTGTTAGTTTAGTTTATTTTTATTATTCTGTTGATTTCCATATTGTTTTATTGTACTGTATTGCTATGCAACCTGGCACAAGAATTTCCTTCAGGATTAATAAAGTTCTCTCTTATCTCTTATCTTATCTTAATATTCTTAATATTGAGTAGTATTGCACATGATATTAAGAATATTGCACACGATGATGAAAGGTAATATTGCAAGGTAATATTGAAAGATAATATGGAGAAGTAGTATTGCACATGATATTAAGAATATGGCACATGATGTTGAGTAATATTGAGTAATACTGCACATTGTGGAAATTGGGGGCAACCCACGTCGCGATGAACGCCCGAGCCGCCTCGGTGGATGTCACTGATGACAGCGGGACAGCTTCTGGCCACGTGTGGTCCTGTCAACCATTGTGAGGAGGTAAGTGAAGCCCTGGGAGCGGGGTAGCGGACTCACCAGGTCCATGTGAACATGATCGAACCTCCTTTTCGGCACAAGGAAATGTGCTCGGGGTGCTTGATGTGGTGGTGCACATTTGCCCGCTGGCAGACCACGCAGGTGTCAGCCCAATCCTTTATAAGTCTGTGCCAGACGAACTTGGCTGCCACCAGCCTCTGCGATGCCTTTTTGCCCGGGTTGGAAAGGCCATGGACCACATTGAAAACCAGCTGCCACCACCTAGTGGGAATGATGGGCCGGGGCTGGCCTGTGGAAACATCACACAGGAGAATGGTGCCAGCATTGTCGAAAGCCACATCTTCCAACTGCAGCCCAGTACCAGCCGACCTGAGTGCCTGCACATCCAGGTGGGCAGCCTGGTCCGCTGCCATGCAGCTGTAGTTGACGGCCCCAATGATGGCCCGGGACAAGCAGTCTGCGACGAGACTGGCCAGCAACATGCTTAATGTCTTTGGTGAACTCTGAGATGATGGAAAGCTGTCACTGCTGGCGGGCGGGCCACAGCTCAGCCATTTTGGCCATGGCGAACGTCAGCAAAATGCAGTGAACCGCCGGCCCTCCAGCAGGGAATGGAAGTGGTGAACGGCGAGCTAAAGGCCGAGTAGCTCCCGGTCAAAAGTGCTGTAATTCCACTCGCTGGGGAGCAGCTGGCAGTTGAAGAACGCAAGCAGCTGCCAGGCTCCGCCCACCCACTGCTCATACACCACACCGACAGCATAGTCTGATGCATCAGAGGTGATGGCGGTTGGAGCCTTGGGAGACGGGTATGCCATCGTTAGTCATCGTAGTTAGTTGGGTTAGCCATTAGTCATCGTAGTGTCCACAAACGCATCATCTCTCTCCACGGACCAGTCCACCAGGTGTTTGGGGGCCTTACATTTCAAAGGCTCATACAGGGGCCCCGTAAGTTGAGCAGCACTGGGGATAAATCGGTGGTAACAGTACACCATTCTGAGGAACTCCTGCAGGGACTTGACTGTGACCGGACGTGGGAAAGTCGTGACGGCGTCCACCTCCGACGCGAGTGGAACCACCCCATCCTTGGTGGTCCGGCCAAATTGGCACATGGCTGGGTTTACAATCAGGCCATGATGGCTGAGCCGCTCAAAAAGAGTCCGAAGGTGGGCCAGGTGATCCGCTTTGGAGGTGATGACGACCAGGATGTCATCCAGATAAATGAAAAGAAATAGCAGGTCCTGCAACACAGTCCATTAGCTGTTGGAATGTCTGTGCAATGTTCAGGCTGAATGGCATGGGCAGGAATTCAAACAGCCTGAAAGGCATGATTTGCGGCACCTGGTGGTATCCACAGACGAGGTCCACTTTGGAAAAAAATCCCTTTCCAGACAGAAAAATCCTGGCCGTGAAGGACTGGGTAGCGGTCAGTGAGTCAGCGGTAATCGGCCCACGGGTGCCACCCACCGCTGGGCTTCAGTGCGATGTGGAGGGGTGAAGCCCATGGGCTGCCAGAACGATGAACATGGCCGAGGCACTCCATGGTTGCAAACTCTGCCCTGGCTGGGCCCGGGCTTAGACCGGTGGGCCAGTGGGTGGCTATGTGGTGCTCCACCCCGTGCTTGGCAGCGGACAATAAGTAGGTGGGCTGCATGAGGACCGGGAACTCGGCCAGGAGTTGGAGATAGTCATCCGTGGCAGAGAGCATGCTAGACGGCCTGCTGGTGTCTGCCCCAATGAGAGTGCATGCATATGAAGAGAAGGTGACAGCGTCGATTAAACAGCGGTGTTTGACATCCACCAGCAGTCCATAAGCACACAGGAACGGAGAGGAAAAGCCACCTTTGCAGTGACAAAGTCCCAGCCAAACCACTGCTCTCCAAAACACAGCTCCACGAACCTTGTGCCATAAGTGCGGATGGGGCTGCCGTTAGCGGCTTCCATGGGGGGACCGTGTCCATTGGTCAACATGTCCACCCTAGATGTGGGATAGCCACTCTGAGCGCCGGCCCCAGCGTTTCCCACCCTGCTGAACAGGGAGCGGCAACACTTGGCTTTGGGTGATGAGCATCGTGTCCCCAGGCAGCGGTGAAATGGCTGAAATGACAAAACGTTGCCGCACAGTGCTGCTGACACGGCATGAAAAAATTATCAACCTCCTCAGCAAGATCCCAGCAATCCATGATGCCGTTGGCCAAATCAGCCAAAGTTGGACGAAAAGGAATTCATGCTTGTGCTTCACCAGAAGACCCAGCATCTTGTCTTGGATACGTCCAACCCCAACACATTTTTTATCACCAGCCGCCACTGAGTTTAACAATATCAGTTATCACATTATAACTTGAAGCGTTTCACGTCATAGTGTATTAGGGCATTTGCCAGCCCATTACCCTGTCATACCCTGTGGGTATGAGATAACTGCTGGCTTGGTTATTAAATACAGTGAGGGAAGTCTCACCAGGCTGTGGCTGAGGTGGAGGTCCACCATGTAGTTATAGACTGCAGCACTGCCATGTACTACTCGCCTCTTCATGTCAGTTGTGGCCACAATCCTACAGAAAGACATGTACAAAAAGTACAGACAAAAGTATAGGTTTGAGCTATTTGCACTTGACACAAGACATGATTTATTGTAGCTCCACTACATTAAAAGCATAGATTTTTTTTATCTTCTTGAAAATACAAGTGTATTTTGACTTTTGACCGTGGTATAGCAATACATGTATTGCTATTCTCAATACTTCAATACTCAGTATATCATCTCATGTTGGTATGTGGGTGTTTATCTAGTACCTGTCATAGGCGCAGTTAGTATGTGAAACTGTGGTGTCTGCATCATTTGGGATGAGCCAGTGGAAGCTCTTGTCGGTGAAGAGGCGAATCTTCTCCCAGTCTTTGCCCGAAACATAGGTGCAGCCTGTATTGAAGTCTCCCAGGAGCAGAATATCCTACAGGGTAGATCATTAAAGTTGCTGTAGGTAACATTTAGGAGCCATTCTTTGAGTGTAATCCATGAGAAATCGCATTGCCTAATTGCATAATTCGGATTCCTATCTGAATCTCCTTCAACCAGTTTGTGAATGTTCTTCTTTTCCCCAACCTCAAGTTGCGTTGCATTTGTGATGTCGAAGTGCCTCCGAAAACGAACCTGGACATAACAACGAGCCGAGAGAGTATGCTAGCACCCCCGGTATGTGCAGATGTGTCTGTCTGGGGAACAATTAATGATGTTGGCTGCGTCAGAGATGGGGTTAAGCTTCTCAGACACTTGTAGCGTAATTCCATGGTGTGTGGCATGTTTCATAGACATCGCTCATTATAACTCGTACTTCTCAAGGACATGTTGCTATGAGTGGTAACCATGGGGATAACATGCCCCCTCATACCTACAACTCTCATCTGTGTTCTTGGAATTTGAGCTGACACACTTATACTCATAGCAGAGTCATGTGCAATAGTCATCTGCCGTTTTTTAACAATGCTCACCTGCACCCACAAGACCAGAATGCAGCTTTGGTGTCAGTGACAAGGGGTAGACATTTATAAGCATTGAGGTTCATAGACTGAATTGTTTCATAGATTTATTAACACATCTTAAGGATGTCAATATTGTGCCCTATCTCCTTCTGCAGTCTTTACTAATCCATCTGAATGCAACATAAGGCAGCTCAATGGCAAGGTCCATAAGTGGTGAAAGCTCTATTTAGGTCATAGGGATCTTATAGAGTGGATTGAGCTTTGCACAATAAGGGTTAATTGGTTTAGGGCTCGGCGGAAAGTTGAAAGTTGGCCATTGTGTCTTAGTGCAGCCTAGAATAAGAGTACACACGTTAGTCTTCCAGCGGTTGCGGACATCAGTCACCACATCATAGAGGGCGTCCACCTCCTCGATGGCACAGGCTGGTGAGGTGTGCTGGGGGATCAGGACAAAGTTCCCACCTGCTCAGACACAACAAAGAATTAACATAGCAATCAGTGTTTGTTTTATTGTCTGAGAAAAACACAAAGAGTAGAAAAAGCACCATCGATTAACTGCTGGCATCTAAAAACTGGCCATGCAAGATTAACCCCAATGAGATCCAGCCTAACCCGTTCAAAGATACATCAACATAAAATGTCATGAAAATCAGCAAGATCTCTCACTTTACACCACTCGGCAACATTCAGCGTCATACCGCTGTTTCTGGAGGAGAACATGACGACAAAAGGTTCTCTGTTGAAGATGTCTGTACCACATGGCTCGCAGCCATCATCATAGGTGTAGTTCTTCACTACGGACACAGTGTCCACCCTGGAAATTACACACATCAGCATTGCAACAATTCCAGAATATTCCACCTAGTACATGCTAATCACGGTGAGATTAACGGAACATTAAAGGATTTGATGTCCACTTTGGTGCATTTTACAGAAAGCAAGTGTTTCAAGATTCAAGGTTCAAGATTCAAGTTTGTGATTCTTAAGCCTACCTGTACAGGAAAAGGTATCTCTCCTTGTATGTGCTGCGACCCAAAGGTTCACTCACAATGTAGTTGTAATGGCCTGGTACTGCCCTTCATGTCCCACACACACAATCAGCAAATTATGTGCTAGATAGTTAGCAACAAACATGTGTTTATATCTGAAGGAAATTCCACCTTTCCAAGAGCTATGTGTAAAAGAGGCATATGCTTTTAAAATCTAAAAACATTGGACCTCATTCACGAACGCAGTTAAGAAAAAGTTAAGAAATTTCTTCTTAACTCCACTTACGAAGTTCCTGCGACAATTTTGGCATTCAAGAAAGTTTTCTTATCTGGGATTGGTTCTTAGCTAAGAACAGGATTTGAGAACGCGGAAAAGCAGTCGTAGCGACCTATTTGGAGTGCGCCCATGTTCTTAAGGGCTGAATTTATGAGAAATCATTGGTGATTGCGTTCACATCAATTCTACAGACATCCTCGGATTTAAATAATTATAATAATAATAAATACGAGAATATTTGTATCATTAACAATTACGTTTCACATGCATAGTCATGATTCTATGAGGCATCGTGATGTCCTAAAATAAATAAAAGCACGACACGAACACTGCAAATGGCAGTGAATAAATAAATAAGCACTAAACTCAATCGCGTGGATATAGCCATAGGGGAATAGAATTGACACATCTACATTCTGTGAATGAATGTGAATATCCATAACTAAAATATATCATATGGGCCTACATAATATACATAATATACATAATATACATAATATACATACTATACATAATATACATAGGGCCCAAGGACGTATTGTTGTTTTGGACATTGTTATTGCGCCAAGGATGCGCAATTACGCTCCCGTGAGGCGCGCGTCGGGCTCCGAGTCAGCTTCTCTGGGGGGGGGGGGGGGGATATCGCTGGATATTGGTGGGGACATGTCCCCAGCGTCCCCCCCGGTGAGGACATGTCCCCAGCGTCCCCACTAAATTCTACGCCCATGATAGGCCCTATCAAGATCCACAAGTAGCCTACTCATGTATTTAACTCAACTGTACAATTGAATCTGCTCTCAGCCGTCTTGTTCTCTATTGTTATTTTTCATTGTTGGTTCTATTTTCTTGACCTTGCTTAGTGTGTACATTGTAAGAGCCAGTGGAGAAACATTCCACTGCTCATCTTACTGGTATGATGTTGCATGTGACATGTGACTGGTTTGGCCGGTGCACCATCGGTTTTCACTTTCCGCTTTGGCATGATTCTGTGTGCACACGGTCCTGTTGTTGCCCTTATAAGGAGCTCGCGGGGCGTGTCTGTATGCTAATTCAGGTGTAGAGCACGCGCGTTCTATTTGAGAATGACTGGCATTCCTCATCGGGGGCGCGCAGCTGAGAACACTTGGCGGTTTAAGAACACATTTCCCCGCGTTCATGAATCAGATTTCTTAAGTTTGTTCTTACGAAGTTCGTAAGAAGATATTTAAGAAGACACTTAAGAAAATGTTTGAGAATGAGGTCCATTGAATTTCTCTTACTTGTTGATTCGATCCATGAGGATTTTGGTTGCAGAGAGATCACTGTCTCTGACTTCCTGGATAAGAACGATGTCATAGCGATGGACGATCTGAAAAGTCACACAAATCACAAAACACGAAATAGCAATAAATAGGAGCACTTGCTGCTATATACTATGATGGAAATTGGATGTTTAAGCTGAACAATTTAGCTCAAGTTGTATTGTTACTTTGCTCAGATTCAAAAAGTAAGAGTAAGAAAGAGTAGGGAAGGAATTATTCTTGTTTATGCCACAGCATTAATACTTGATCCTGATTGGTCAATAACATTCCAAGAGTGTGCATTACATGATGTGAATTACAGGATAACTCCCTTTTAAACCAACTTACGAGTCCAACATTGACACCTTACTGAATTAATGCTTGCACCCAACCCTTGACAATGGTCAAATACATCCGTCAACCAAATGTTTCCATGACAACGCAAGAACAAAAATGTGATAATGTTGGGGATGAAAGTAACTAATATATAATCATTGGTTCTATAAGCAGAATAAACCTATTCCTTCCTTAGAAATATAACATTTCTTTATGACTTGCTTAATGTCTTCAACAGAAAAGGTAGAAAAAGAGGGCACATCCACAAAGAAGCCTTTAATTATTACATAATATACTTAATGAATTAATACTGTGCTTATGATTTCCATCAGGGTGGAGTTGGAAGCTTTTTTGTCTCCAAAGGATTTGATGTTGAAGGCCCCAAGGAGGAGGGAACTCCCCAGCTGCAGGAGGGCCAACAGCAGGCCGCAGGTATAGAGCACACGCATCCTGAGGGTGGGGGAAGCAGTGGTGTCAATGTAGACAGACAATGCAGTCCCATCGCAAACAGGGCTCATCATGATAGATTATAAATGCATAATAGGTGTAAAAAATAGAACAGAGAAAGAACCAACTCCTAAAAGAAAATGTTAAAAAGCTTCATGAAATTGACCAAGATGGCACTCTCTCTCACCCCGCTGTTAAGTCATTAAGTTCCTATGCTTAAAATATCTCTGTGAATCTCTCAGTGGCTTAAGCAGTAAAGCATTAGTTCATACGTTACTAATCAGACTAATAGGTTGCGTAGGTCACATTTTGTGTTAATTCAGTTGTCAATCATGACAACAAAAATTTGCCTCAGGTACAGGGAAGTTTTGCAAGTTAGGAAGCCATGCCTGTTTTGGCCCAGCAATATAAGCACCAAATATGAAGTACCTGGGCTAGTCTGAAGCAAATTTGGTGTCATTAGGATTGACGGTTAATTTTTCAAGATGTTTTTCAAAACGTTCAAGGTAGACAGACC
The DNA here is from genome assembly GCA_002895965.2 of Coryphaenoides rupestris. Classification (NCBI taxonomy): domain Eukaryota; kingdom Metazoa; phylum Chordata; class Actinopteri; order Gadiformes; family Macrouridae; genus Coryphaenoides; species Coryphaenoides rupestris. Next base: position 119,823 of record PIJE02000729.1, read on the forward strand.
TTATGCGTCCTTGAGGCAAAAACATTCAGCATGCAGATAAGGCCCAGAAAACAATAATTGTAATTTATTGTATCTTGTAATTGTAGTTAAATATATTAGAGGTTTAATTAGAATGGTATTTTGTTTGTTATATAATACATTCAAATTCACATTTTCCCAATGCCAGAACTACAAGACCGAATCTGATACGAAATAGTGAAATAAGATTAAAAAAAAAAACTATGGTATTGTAAAATCTGAGATGTAAATCAACCATGAAACCAAAATTCTAATTCTAAGTCATAATGCAGCTCTGCACGAATTCAGTTTTAATGCAGCCTAACTTACCTGCCTGAGTATTCCACAAAGAATGCAAGGCTATGGTGAACAGCTGCAAAATATATTCTTCCTACCAGGTAAAGGGTGTGCCTTATAGCTAGCAAATTACAGGGGGCTTTGATAGCAAAAGTGCGCATGCCATTGAAGCCTTTTATTTAGCAGGTAGTGTTGCCAGTTAAACCGGACGTTGGCTGGGACAGCTGAGGTAACAGGTGAAGTGAGGTAAAGGTAGAGAGGCCTTGAAAATCTCCTCGCAAATAAAGTAACAAAGAGATCTCAACTCTTTCCAATTTTGTGATGAGCCAAATTGTCAAATTTGTGATTTGTAAATATAAATACTAACCGTGTTATTTGAAAATACCAGCATATCCAACATCACTAAAATGTTCACTATCCTACATTCAACTAAGTATATTTTTAACTAAGTATGCTAGCTGATACGTATGAGAATATGACCACATGGTCTGAGAAGGTGATAACGTTCAGTGTTTGGATTTCTCAGAACCATTTGGATTGCTGTTAAGCTTTAGATAAAGGTGTATTATTTTTAATGCAGTATTTGGTGGAACTAAATACAATTCAATAATCCTTTAATAAAATGATTATAGTAGATGTAGTATTATAATTATAGTAGATAGTAGTAGTACATTTGTTGCAGTATATTCTGAAATATGTATGGTACTCTTTATTAGGTTAGCATGTTATTAATAACAAATGTAGAATATATTGCTGAATACCACGAATTGATTGGCCAGGGCTTTTTCATTCATGTATCAAACAGACATGACTTGGAACATACCACAGACACTAAAGTGGGTATTGTATGTGTGCCTGCTGTATTAGCATAGATTCAGCGATTCATAATCATTCTTTAACATCAACTATTAAAAAAAGCATTTTGTACAAAATCAGTATATCACAATATTTATTTGATTGCATGTCAAATGATCCACATGAAACCCCGATCTACCTTACACTCAGGCGGACCACTTAATAGATCCCACCTACAGAACAAATATGCTCAAATAAGTCCCCATTCTGGTCCTTAAAATCTTTATTAAAAGATACATGATACTTGACTAGTTTTGACACATTTTTAAACGCAGCGCATAATTGTTCCAGGAAGGGAGTTGGTCACACAGCCAGACAACTCTGCTGTTTGCTCTTTTACGCCCACCGCTCTGCTAAATAAAAACCCTACAGATACATTTTCTACATTCATTTGTGTTCATTTTTTTGTCCTTCTTTTCAATCATTTTAAAACACAATGTGCAACAGAAAGTTGTAAGAAAAATGGAAGAAACTCTTGGTACACCATGCAACACCCAACAAGCCAACAATTATTATTCTTATAACCATCGTAAATGCATTTCAGTACTCAATATCATAATCAGTGACAATGACAATATCATATCCAAAGTCTGTACACCATATTTATTCTCTATCATTTTGAAAACCTATTGAAGTGAATTTATGTTAACTTCCATAATTGTTGGACGAGAGCATCATGAACCATCTACCATAACACTAATACCTTACTAAACTGAATACATGTCATAATATTCATACCTTGTGTCTTAGATATACCTGCGGAATTCAGTAGGGTTCCTTCTTATAATTTTCTGCTCTTTTTAACTGAGGAAAAAATACATCCATGCAATTCTTTCTGCAGTATTATACACATAGTCTGAAACATGACATTTGGGGACAATGTTTTTCAGTTCAGATTGGATGTCCATTGAGAGAAAAGGTAATTTTGGGTTTCTTCTTTTCCTTTTCATCATTGTAATGTCACAGTATGAAAAGGTCCTCAAAAAAACAAAAAGATATTACAAAAGTCACTTGAAAAAGTAGAAGTAACACCTACAAAGAATTGGGGGAGGGGGATGAAAAGATGATTTGTTTTTGATTTTACCATTGAATCAGATGATTATAAAAATTTAACTAATTTTTTTTTTCAAATCTATGATATTATGCAACAAAACATTAATTCCATGAATGAGATACAACAATATCTGTGAGGTACTCTCATTTGTAACCTTTCTTTGACATGATTTGGCCCTTCCACGCAAGGAGCAGAGAAAGAATGAATTCAAAGAAAGAGCTCAAACATGAGTTTGAGCTTGTTGGATGGACATTATCGGTGGTTAGTAGGGCCTACTATACCAACTACTATAGCTAATTCTTGTACATTGGAAACGGGTGAGTCATGACTGAACCACAAGTTCCCCAACAGATGGACATTCTAGAGCAGGTGCAGCTCCAGTAGATAGCGATGTTGTATTGCATAACACAATGTGTTACTTATAATGTAGGATGTAGGGGGGGACTATACTACATCTCAGTGCGTTGTCTACCTTCTCTGTGCTTAAGGTTTGGATCAGTAAAGTTCTCAAATAAAATGTTGACCTACAACCACCCAGGTCCTTCCCTACTCTAACAACCCCTCTGCCTCTAAACCTGTGAAATATGTTGCCTAGATATTGGTTTATATTTGTTTAGAGTTAATATGTACAGCCAGCTTGACAGAAAACAGAGGGAGGAGCAAGAAGGAAATTAGTCAGCAAATACATTTTTAAGAGGAGTTGCATATTAGGACTACATTACTTACTCAATATTTGTAAAAGAAATCCACATGAAAAATGTTACTGTAGCCTTTCAATCTGTTTGACATACCCACTAGAAAGAATACCTGTCTGATTTCCGTTTAGAATGTATTAGTTCATATGTACTTTCAGAGGGCAGCAAATTCCAAAATAATATGAAGAGTACATCTCCTTATCTGTCACACAAGCCAGGTTTCCCACATGTGACCAGAGAGAGGACACTCCGTCACCTCCACTCACCTCCTATAACCTCAATAGATACAGTAGGTATGACTGGAGTGACAATTGGGAAGGTTGAAGTAAAAGAGGATTAAGAGACACAACACAATGAAATAACAGCAGGCTATGTTACAAGATGGCGGTGGGTTGTTAAGTTTAAGATGTGTTGATGTTTTCCCTTACATTTATGAAATGAACAAATAATCAACTCTACGGTTGTCACAGCCTTCAACAGATTTGAGCTATGCAAACAGGAAATAAAAACCAAAATGGAGGGAACATACATGTCAAAAGAATTACGCAGAGACAAAGGTTTGCTTTATCTATTTATCTCCCTCTCTCTGTCTACTCATTCCAGTCCTTCTTGATGTTCAGGTTCCACTCCCAGGACAGGTGGCTGGTCTTATCGTCATCAGTGAAGCAGGACTTGATGTGGTAGTTGCCACGGACCAGCATGCCCTTGGGCGCTTCTTCCACTGGGGTCATGAACTCATGTTCCTCGGTGCGGGGGCCATAGCTGCCAACCATGGACCTCGCCTTGTCAACTGAAACCCCACACACACACACACACACACACACACACACACACACACACACACACACACACACACACACACACACACACACACACACACACACACACACACACACACACACACACACACACACACACACACACACACTGTATATCTACATTCTGAAATGCTTCTGTTAAGATGAAAGGCACACACATCCATAGAGCATCTGTAATACATTTCCTGTCATTTGGACCAGTGGTAATTTAGATTAATTTTGAAAGCATTCCCAAAACAGAGAAACATTTTGGGGGCTGTTGGGCTGAGTTTATATTTGACCGTGAATGATGGCGCCCCCTATAGGCGAAGTGATTCCAAACTCTTTGAGACGTGCTTTACAGGGATATACATTATAGATGTGACAAAGTTGAACATTTTGAACTGTCAGAGGCTGTGATAAAGGTCATCTTTGTGACTTTGCACCCCCTGTGGGCGAAGTGGTGCACTTACAAAAATGTACCCTGTGACATCATTTTTTAAATATCTACAGAGAGATTCAGTCTAGCCAAAAAGCGGCCTGGGACAGAGACCGGCCCACCACCCATACGGTTCCTGAAGACATATATATGTTTTAATTTAAGTGTTGTCACTTTGTGCACCTGGTCATTGTAATGCTGCTTGCCTACAGGTGAATTAATGCATATAATAACTCTTGTTAACTGTAACTATTGTGTACAGATGCATTGCTGAACCTGTCATAGTCAACCACAAGAAAACAACTTACCCTTCAGTCCTTTTCTGTATGTCACATGTACATACTTCAGGCCAGCCACAATATCTCTGTTCACCTGGACACACACACATTCATGTTAGGCGATGACGTCTACAGATCATGTTTCAGATAAATTCTTAAATACACCCCTGAACCCCTTGATACAAGTCAGAATGAGAGATTATTAGAGCATAGTAATTACTGAGTTTAAACACACACAATCGTTGACTGGTGTGTGAGGTTACTGCAGTATCATTGTCACACCAAAAGGTGGCGTCACAGTAGAGCTGTGATTGTTGAACTTTGTGCGTGTGTGTGCTATTTGGTCATTCTCAACACATCAAATTCCCTTCCCGGCTCTCTCTCTCTCTCTCTCTCTCTCTCAATGAATTCCTAATTATGTCCTTTACATTATGCACACAGATTACATAAAATCTCTCTCTGAAATCCTTCAAAATATTATCGGTATTCACCACCAACTGAGCCCAATACAAATCCCTCACTTGAATTAGAATGAGCTACAGACTGAATGTCCAAGAGAATTGGCAACCAAGCTATTAGAGAGACACACGTCTATCTGGGAGGGTTCTGTAATCAGTTGGCTTGGCTGCTGTGTAGCAGTGATGAGTGTGGTGTCTGTGCTGCAGGCAGAATACAGAATGCACATTCGTGCTGGTAAATCCCACATTTGATCACTGTCATTAGGATATTCAGCAATTGTTTAATGTTTATTGTTTAAATTTCCATTTATTGTGGGATTTTGCCTTGGAATCCTATAATATTGTTGTTACTGTTTTGATTAGATCCCCAAGTAGTAATAATGATAAAGAAATTATATTAATTAATAATAATAACAAATGCAAAGAAATGCAGCTCAAAGTGCTTTACAATATGCCATTAAAACAGTAGGAAGAAAAATGTACAGCTTTAATTTGAAGGACCAAAAGATTTGCAGGGGCTTGCTTGCTATAGATCTGTTCTTTTCTTTCACATGAACTATTATGATATGAGTAATGCATTCTAAGCATATTATGGATGCTTAGTGGAGGGGCCAGCGATTGTATCATGGCCGCCATAGGCCCCCTGGTCACCCTTTAGGGGCTCCACTGGAGGGAGGGGAGTGCTAACTGCTAAATGGATGTGCGCTTACAGTGCCTTTAAGCATCCTGTTACTGAGCTGGGCACAATTCTCTGTAGCTTTTCATTAAAACCCTCCTCTAGGAGTTCAGCATGGGAAAATATGCTGGTTAGAAAAACAGACATGAATGCAGACATGCAAGCATGCAGGCAGACGGACAGATGAAGAGATAGATAGATATACAGTAGATATCTATCTATCTATAGATAGAGACAGACAGACAAAGAGATATATGTACATATATAAATAGATACCTTGAAGTGTATCTTGATTCTGTAGTCCACCCCCTCCTTCAGGGTGAAGCTCTGCTTCTTCAGGGCCTCCAAGTCTCCTGCACAATGACATCACCATGACATCAGACAGGGCTGGTGACGACGGGTGACTTCACCCACTATTTCGGGGAACATGAACCTAACGTGATATCATGATAACCTAACCCATCGGTCTGTCTCTCTAATATAACTTTTGCTTAAAATCGAGAAAATTCAATGAGCTAATATTAGTATTATTATTACAGTTGAGGTGGATATTATTGACAGTATATGCTATAAAGAATGCTCTTTAAATGTACGCATATATATATATGCAGAGTCATTTCTAGGGCCTCTGGAGAGACTATGAGACTATGAGACTGAGTGAGGAAAGGAAAATGCATCCAGCAGCATGGCAGCAATCAGGGAGACATTCAGTGGCTAATCTCTTTATATCTCAATATAAAGACACAGAGTGCTACACTAATGGACAGGGGGGAGAGGGAGAGAGGGAGAGAGAGGAAGAGGGAGAGGGGGGGAGAGGGAGAGAAGGAGAGAGGGAGAGAGGGAGAGAGAGGAAGAGGGAGAGAGAGAGAGAGGGAGTCTTACCATAATAATGATGATAGAGGGTCAAAGATATTTGTATAAACGTCTTTATATAAAAAATGTTAATGAAAAGACAGTTTATGTATCGTTCTGTAAGAACTTACATGGTTACCCCTAGGTCACCATATCTCCCAACTGTTCCTCCTGCCCTCCCCTCCCCCTCTTCTCCTCATCTCTCCTCGCCTCCTCTCCTCTCCTCCCCTCCTGCCCTCCCCTCCTCTCCTCCCCCTCTTCTCCTCATCTCTCCTCGTCTCCTCTCCTCCCCTCCCCTCCCCCTCTTCTCCTCATCTCTCCTCGCCTCCTCTCCTCTCCTCCCCTCCTGCCCTCCCCTCCTCATCTCTCCTCGTCTCCTCTCCTGCCCTCTCCTCTCCCTCTTCTCCTCATCTCTCCTCCCCTCCTCTCCTCTCCCTCTTCTCCTCATCTCTCCTCTCCTCCCCTCCTGCCCTCTCCTCCCCTTCCCTCATCGCTCCTCCCGTCTCCTCCTCTCCTCTCCCTCTTCTCCCCTCCCCTCCTCCCCCTCTCCCCTCCCCCCCTGTCCTCCCCTCTCTACCTGGTCTCTTCAATCTGTGTACAAATAGCAACTTGACACTTTATAATTGTGTACATATGCCACAATACGATTTTGTGTGCATGAACTTTGGTGGAGAGCTGAGTCATAAGACTGGCCCGTTGATAATGTTATCTGATCATTTCAATAGTTCATAACAGAGAATAACATGTCAGCCATTTTGTCTTCGCAGAGAGAAACTTGAGTCGTTTGGATGCTCTCCACAGCAGTGAATGGAATCACCTGCATGCAAAAGTGGATTTTGCCGTATGCACTGCAAGCCATTTGAAAGGTTGTGTAAAGCCTCGCCTCTTCAAATCTAATTTACAATTGTCGATTTACAAATGTACAATTGCAGATATTCTATAACAAAGAAATATGTAAACAAAGCTGCAATATTGCAATCAAATGTATAAATATGAGCTAAAATATACTTATAAAGAACTAAATATATACAGGTAAGTAAGTCAACTTGAAAAAATGTAATATAAAAAAATATATACAAAATATAAAATACTCTCTCTCTCTCTCTCATTGTGGAATCTTACCAACAGCAGATTTAACTGATGATTCTGAATGATGTATGGCCCCTAATATGTGGAGACCGATGGGCTTGCTATAGTCTATAGTCTATCTTCTATATGACTTTTTGCCCATATTGTCTAGTTTTGTATTTCTATGTGTATTACATTCCCTGTCTTTTCTACGTGCACCATGTGTCCTCCTGTCTGCATCAGCTGTGTCTCATTTCTGATCACCCCCCATGTGTCTCCAGTATTAGACTTGCTCCCCAGTCAGTCTTTGTTGGATCACTGTTTTCTGTTATGTTTTCTGCTATGTGTCTGTTTTAGTTTGAAGAGCTCTCATCTGCATTCAACCGTGTTACCTTATCGGGTTTAATCACCACCTGCATGTGGGTGCTCACCGCCACAACCACCATAACATACACCATTAATGCCCTCTACTTACATTATATATATATATGTATCTTTTATTGTTCATCCAAATCATATGGTGAGGTGGAGAGGGTGATGTGACGTGTGCGTAACTGCTGGGTCACTGCTGATGAAGGCCTTGCTCAGCAGAACAGAGAGTAAACAATGGCTCTGCGCAGGAGAACTCTATGTTAATGACCACATCGGGGGGCACATTATGCTCTTTGCTGTGGAAAGGCCTTTGGCAGCCGGCCATCTCCAACAGTATGGGCATACGTGTTGAGCAGCTATGTGGAGCCATGGCCTCACTCAGCAGCTACTCACCATGCTGTGGCATTCTGGGTATTTTTAACTACTAAGGCTCTCATACTACATCATCATGACTTAGGCCAACATCCCTGTCAAACAGGCCTATTTTTATATTATTTTCTTGTAGATGCAGAGTGTGTGTGTGTGTGTGTGGTTGGTGGCTGGTTGAAGCAGCCTCACCTGGCCCGAGTCAGGCTGATTAGACCTGTGGATTGCGTTGGCCAATCAATGCACACAGGTTAAACCAGCCATCATTACGCACACACACATACATACAGTCTACACACACACCACGTTGGCATGTCACACCACCTGCTCTGCCTACTAACTACTGCATCTCTACAATAAACTGCCTTATCATCCGTGTCCATTTCCTGGTTTTAAAGGCTCCGTTACGGTAAAGTGATGACATTTTCTGAACTCACCAGACTGTTCTTGCTGTTGTATTATTTGCCTTTACCCACTTAGTCGTTATATCCACATTACTAGTGGTTATTTATCAAAAATCTAATTGTATGAGATTGGAGTTTACAAAAATAGGCTTTACAATGTGGTTATTTTATATAGATATACTTACTTATTGAAGTATAAGAAAACATGCTCTATTGTGACATACAGTATATCCTTATCAAGATATTTAATGACCTAGATCAGGAGAGCTGATTTTGTCCACCTTTGTTTTTACTGGGCTAATAGCTCAGTTTCAGTGTAGGCGTAGTTTCATGATCTTACCTTCCACTGTTACACACCTCCTTGTTAAAAGCCATGCCTATCATCATTTCACTGGCAAATTATTAGAAGGCCCCTAATAATAGATATATGACTTTTACAGTATTAGAAATGTAGCATTGATATTTATTGAACAAATGAAGTTAGTGGTGGAATAAGAACTTAATAATCGTAATCATACACAGCATTCTCTCTCTCATATTTATTTTTTACGAACTGATTTTCTTTTCCTCTCTTTTTCACGCACACACACTCACAGAGTTTTGAGTCTTAACGAATTCACGCACACGCCACACAGTAATCCAGTCCAGTATAGATGGGGCTGAGAGCTGCGTGCGGTGCTGTTAACAGTGTACATTGTGTATAATGAGCTCTGTAATGCGTTGGCTCAGCGATGCTAAATGCATTGCGTGCGGCACAGTGGAGCCGTCTGGCCGTCACACTGCAACACGATACAGCAGCTCCATTACACGGCTGCCCACGCTCTGACGCTCTCTCAGAGGAGAAGATGCTTTTCTTCACCATTCTACCATGTGCCCTGCTTTTTGGAATATTGAAATATACCGGGAATAATATGTGTCATTGTTAGTTCTTTAACATGAGATAAGATGGTACATACAAAATAAAAAATAAACTAAATACAGAAAATGATCGATGTAGACAATGAGTAGTAGTGATGTAAATGTGTAAAAGTAAATCATATCTTTACTTTTCTTCTTCATAAAGTCACTGTAAAATGTATTGCTATGTCATCCTACCTTACGAAGCACCATTGACCCTTGACACCGTTCACGCTGACTGGGTTCTCGCAGAAAGAGAAGAGATTTGAAGGATGGGCTCAGCATAACAGACCAAACAACCTATGATCACCTACCCGTTACATGCTAGTACTGGGAACCCCAAACACAGACACACAGTACCGGACCATTACTGGGCCACTCACACAGTGTTGTATTTCATATATACAGTACCTCAGGAGTCAACAGGAAGGTTACTGGTTCGATCCCCGGGCTCCTCCTAGCTAAGTGTCGAGGTGTCCCTGAGCAAGACACCACCTAACCCTAACTGCTCCTAATGTGTTGGTTGTTACCTTGCATGGTTGGCGGTGTGTGTGTGTGTGTGTGTGTGTGTGTGTGTGTGTGTGTGTGTGTGTGTGTGTGAGAGACATGTGGGTATTGTGCTGAGAGCATTGCCACGTGTATTCATTAACAGTCTTATCCAATGGGGCCAGACTTTCCACAGACGCTCACTTCATGGCAGACTGCTTCTGCATCACATCTACTGCCGGCTCTTATAGTTAAGAGGATGTTGGGCTCAATAATTACAGCACACTCTCCTCCCTCATCTCTGCTCGCTTATCTCTCCTTTCTCACAAGTTCTCTTCCCAATCACCCGTGTGTGTGTGTGTGTGTGTGTGTGTACATGTGCATTCATGCATGTGTGTATTTGGGAATTGTGTTATGTATGATATATGTTTATAATAATAACCAGATGATCATGCAAAGAAAGACCCTCCCACTGACATAGCGCTGACACAGCCATCTGCATTTTTGCCCCGTCTATCAGACACACCCAGGCAGAAAAGTAATCTGCAGGTAAACACACACACACACAGCTCAATTCTACCCCACCTTTGTCTCCCCTTGTTGATCGCTACAAGGGATGACATCATTTCCAAGCAGCCACTGGCATTTATACCTGATTTCCATGTCTCTCACACACACACACACACACACACACACACACACACACACACACACACACACACACACACACACACACACACACACACACACACACACACACACACACACACACACACACACACACACACACACACACACACACACACACCTCTTGTGCCGCTCTTCCCCTTTGTCACTGTGCATCACTGCATCTCCCTCTCTCTAGGAGGACAAGTCAATACTGCCCAGTAAGCAAAACAAACAGCCTATCTTGCTCTCTTTCCCTCCTGAACCTAACCTTGTTTCAGCAAACACAGGATGCTTAAGAGTCAGTTTGCCATGCACCTTGTTTGTTGAAGCCAGTGCACTTTCAGTCTGACTGTTTCTCAGCCCACCCTCTTAAGCCCTCACAGTATCTGTGATGGATCTTCTTCGCACTGCCCTGTGTTGCTAAATCCTTTTGGAGAGAAATCTACATTTCAAACGCCCCTTCTATAACCATACTTGATGGAAGTACTTGATCATCCGAGCATCTGTCATATCTGCAAAACTTAACTTGATAAAACTTCGGTGGTGCTCCATACTATCTGCGTGGCAACCAGCTAGATACAGTGTGAGGATATTGTAATTGTCACGTCTTATGACAACATCCTTCCAAAATATTTTTGACAATAACAATCACAAAAGCACATTCCTTGTTTGTAAAGACTAAGGCAATAGAGTTGATTCAGAATTAAGTAAATTTAAGTATTAAGTAAAATCAATGTCTCAATATAAAGTGATGAACCAAACATGTTATCTGTCAAACTGTCCCCCACCATTAGACGTCAACATGCAGGTTGTCATGGTTTTGTGTGGCCTTCAGTAACCCACAGCTGTGATTGTGATGACAAGAACAAGCAAACAATGAAAAGTGACTTACAGGAGGCATTAGTCCGGTTCAGACTGGTTTAGTGCACAGTGTGAAGGAGGTGTGGTCTACTACCTGTGAGGTCCATGGTGATGGGATTGGGGGCCTGCTCACACATGAGGGTCAGTCGTGTCACCTGGACGTTGGGAAGGGACAGATCTGAGGATAGAGTTAAAAGAGAAAAATCGGTCTGATTATTTCTTGTCGCCTCCTGCATTCATTTGATTCTATGATTTTCTAATTTGTTTTGTGCTGGGTTCCTTGATGATACCAAGGAATGTTATATTAAGAGTTCCCAAACCACAGGGACGGTATTTAGACACAATCTCTGTTCAGTTCAAGGTTGAAATTGCAAAGTAATTTTGTAACGTGTGTAGGTAGAACCCAAATGCAGCATGGCACACCACAGGAACGGTTGGAAATGTCTTTTGATAATCACTTTGGCAGGTAAGCAGGTACAACAGAATCAGTAACAAGGCTTAGTCCAATGATGGGGAAAACAGTGTCGCGGGGCTTGGGGAAAGCTTGAGGGCTCGGGCAGGGGACACTGTGCAGGCGAGCAGGTGAGTGGAGCAAGGTGGGAAAGCTCACACACACACACACACACTACGAGTCTGTTGGGGGGCAACGGCACCGGGAGGGAGAAGGCAGAAGATGTCATCGAGGCAGCAGATCCAAAACCAGGTAATCAATCAGCGAGGCAGTACCGGGAAGAAGCAGGCGACGCATGGTCGGGGACAGGCGGAGGATCGGGAAACCGGAATGCAAGGAGAACGCCAACCAGCCACAAGGACGGGCAGACAGAAACCAGGATGTGCAGAGGCTGAACTTGTGGTCGGGGAAAGAAGGCTGAGGCGTTTACCGGGATTACAAGGAGGCACGGAGGTCGGGGACAGGCAGGGCCGGCAACGAGAAATCAATCTGAGAAATGCTGGAGAGTCTTGCATGTCAAGGCCAAGAACAATCAGTGAGGAAGTGGAACGGGGAGCTTATATAGTGACTTCATTGGTAGCCCAGGTGGAGGTGGTGTGGCTGATGAGGTGGGAGTGGCTAGCTGATAGAGTAATTGGGAGGCGGGGAGAGTGGAAAACTACCAAGTAGTATGGAAAAATATTAATATTAATAGTCAGACATAAATGTGTCATACACTCATGTCATGTAACAGACATGTACAATGACATACATGTACAACTCATCTACAATACAAACTTTCCTCATTGAATGCATTTTCCCAAAATCACAAGCCAAGGTGTCTTTCTTTTTACCCTGAATTTAAAATATTCTGTTCTCTTGGCACATGTCACTGTGTTGATTGTGGTGAACGGATTCGTGTATCAATGCGACAGTGTTGTAAGAGTGTCTGAGCTATTCTACTGATCTCTGAGCTGACTCCCATGTCCTGATACTGTCACAAAAGCAGCTGTACATCTGAAATGCATGTATGTGAGTGCGCCTGCATGCATGTGTGTGTGTGCATGCGATGAGGCTAGACATGGCTTTAAACATGGCATTAGGCATGGCTAGATATGGCTTTGGCCTTTGCTAGACATGGCTTTATACATTTTCTTTTTTGATTTAGCAGACCAATTTAACATTTATTTGACAGCCGCCTGATCTCTGGTCTAGCGTGGAGTAATGCATGTGGCTGTGTGGGTGTTTCTCTGGGTAAATGTGGGAATCTTTTCTCTTTCTACATGTAGAGTATGTGCAGGTGAGTTCAGTTTTTGCAAGAGATAGATCCGATATGGCTGTGTAGCTCTCACTCAATAGAACGACATGCCGTATGAATATATCCACACAAACGCCCTGTCTAATGCCATGTGTAAAGCCACATTTAATGTCATGTGTAAATCCATGTCTAGCCATGCCTTAAACCATGCCTGAGGCATGAAAAGGCATGCAAAGCCATGTCTAAAGCCTTGTTTAAGCCATGTGCAAAGCAATGCATGAAGCCATGTACTAAGCCATGTCTAAAACCACATGTTAAGACATGTGTAAAGCCATGTCTCAAGCCATGTGTAAAGCCATGTGTAAAGCCATGTCTCAAGCCATGTGTAAAGTCATGTCTCAAGCCATGCATGAAGCAGTGTGTAGAGTACCTGCCACGATGGGCACGGCTCCCAGCAGAGTCTGCTTGTATTTGTTCAGGCTCTCGTCCTCCTTGTCCAGTTCCTTGATCTCGTCCAGAGACTTCTGGGCCGGTGGGGTGTAGTTGAGGGCCACCTCATCCTCTTCCTCTTCACAGATGGATTTTGCCTCCTTTTCAGCCATCAGACCTACCCCCAGAAAAAGGTAAATGTCCAATTATAGACAACTTTGTAATGACGGTATTCACCACAGAAACGTAACGTACAGCAGTATTGTAACAGTAGTGTTTAATAACCCTGTGTTGACCTGATTCATAAAGAAACAGCTCTGGATCAACCTGATCCACACGGATCTGGGATGAGGTAATTCAACGAGGGGACACATGGCTGCAGAGACACATGAGGCTGGTAATGCAAGCTGAAGGGTTTTACGATGGCCAAGAGACAACCCAGAGATACACAGCATAAGCTTGCAGGGCTCCTTTGGTTAGTCTGACATTTGTGTTTCATTTAATCTATTCTATGACTGTTCATGTATGGCAAAATGTGGGTGTGATGGTTGGTATGTGCCATGTGTGTGTGCGTGTGTCTGCATGCGTGTGTGCGTGTGCACACACACAATAATTATTTACCGAAGCACCCCACCCTTCTTCCCGTCGCCATAGCAACTCTCTCTCTCTCCCTCTCTCTCTCTCTGCGATGACATCACCTTTAGTAAGGTTCCTTTTTGTAGACGACTAAGTGCGTGAGCTACTTGTGTTAGAGGGAGATGCTTTGGCAGCTACATTTTCTATCTTCCAGCTGCATCAAAACCCCATGTTTCCCAGAATAGCCATAAAGAAGAAAACAAAATGGCTAATACATTTTTGCTCATAAGTTTTTATTTATTCATATACAGTATATCTGTGTGTGTGTGTGTGTGTGTGTGTGTGTGTGTGTGTGTGTGTGTGTGTGTGTGTTTATATCTAGATCTATGGATGGATGGATGAATGGATGGACTATACTATATACTGTCCATATATTAACTAACAGATGACTATGTGTCACTTTACTCTAATTTATTATGTGTCGAATATTGTTGACATACTGCAAAAAGTTGTGCAACCACAAGTACCAGTACCATGACATAACCCTACCAATTAGTAGTAACCATGACTGTACTCTCCTGCTGAACCCAACAGCATTTTAAAGGTGCAGTGTGTAGGAGAACTACTGTGCCAGTAGATATGTTCAATGATGTCATCGTCTGCGACCGCATCGGCACATGTCAAGTGATGACGTTCTTTTACATAGATAGAAAATGAATTTAGAATTTAGACATTTAGACTGTAAAACTATAATTCAGAGTGTGCATGTATGATAGGGAATAATATTGTTGTTGTTGTTACTGTTGTTATTATTGTTTTATTGCCAATGTTATATTGCCAATGTCTAACCCAACACTGAGAGCCAGTGTTGGGTTTGGGTCACAAACACTGACTGGGGGTCACTCTAGGCAGCACACCTTGGACCAATAGTGGCGCAACATAAAATACATACAAATCACACCACATGTATCACGATTAGAACATGCAAACATCGTTTCTTAACCACAATTCCCACACAACATGTTCCCCCATAATCCTCTTAAGTTGATTAGTATGTGATGTTATGAAACAGCATTACTGGCATGCTTTCTCAATACACCAGCAGTGTTCATGGCAATACACGTTGTCCCTGGCGGTGAATCCATGCAATAATTTATTTGTGGTCCCTAAATTCAACATCTCATGAGTGAAATTACATTTTTCTTTCTGTGTTTGGCTGCAGCACACTGGTCAAAACTTCCCTGGTTGGGTTAGATGTGCTTCGCGCCACAATATTCCCCTTACTATTATAAGTAGCCATTAGATTTCCTAAAAGGTGAAGACCTCTGAGCAAGCTATTGTCAAAAAATGACTACAGTTTCTGAGATCCTCCTTGCACAAAGCTCATTTACAAATCATGAATATAAAAAGGCCCCTTCATTCCTCTTCAAGCGAGGTTGTAACTGAGGGGCAAACTCCGGGTCTGAATAATGAAGGCAATATGGAAGTGCCTTAAACGTGCATTCCTTCTACTGGTCAGCAGGGATGAACTCCACTGGTTGCTAAAAGAAGACTAATTGAATGGTTGTGGATAAGAAAATGACCCTACTTCTCACTTAATTTATTCACATTTAATCACTAAACTTTTTCCATGAGTTTATGGTCTTAATCGCTAGTTTCAAGTCTTCAACACATCATGATTTTCATTTAGTAAATGATGGACCTATTTAGGGTCAAATCGATGATGAGCACGGTATGCTTTAGGGCGTGGCTAGCAGCCTGTCAATCAAGATAGAATGCTTATCCGTGGCACTGTGTACATTTAAATAGCCGTGAACTTGTTTTTGGTTGCTGTCCGTGTTTTCGTCTTAGAACTTTGACCCGTTCGGTTAGACTGAAAGACCCTCCACCCTCTCATCCACATATGGTCACTTCAATCTGCTGGTTGCAAAAAAACAAAATGGCGACGGCCAGATGCTAAACTCATGCTTCAACACGGTGGTCTGCAAATCAATGGCCGACATCACGGTGATCATGTCCATTTCTTATGTATAGTAGATGGTTGTAACATAAGATGCTCTGGCAGGGTTGTGCAGTAGGTCTGCAGTCCGAAATCTGGGTAGCTGAAGGAGCATTAGTTTGGTCTTGCAGAGACCCTTTCCTGTTTTGTCGTGCTTTCAAACACACACACCTGTACAAACAACTTTTGTGGTCTTTATTATTATTATGAATGTAAGCTTTTTATTCACAATTATTACCAATAATAGTAATGTTGTAGAATCATTTTGGATGCAACAATGGCTGCAGCTGTAAACTACGCTATGAATCAGGCAGCTGTTAACGTTAACCTCTCTAGTGGCCTCCCTCTGTGCTCTCAGTGCACACTATAAGACACTAATCCCCTTTTTGAATATGAAATATGTTTGATATGAATGTTGCTGATCAATAAAGACCAGAAATAGTATGCCACTTGAAACACCGCCCCTAGGACCTAGGCACTACAATATTAATCACAATGCTGAATCATCATCATCATCATCAACAGTATAATATTAGTTCAGAGAAGGAAAACATTTCTGGTTTGGTGTTGATGAAGGGGTATTGATGTGGCACTTAAGAGGATTTTGATATTAATATTTTATAATATGAACTGATGACTTTTGGTTGTTGTTCTTCTCATGTCATTTATATAAGCATTAAAATGATCAAACAAGTTATATGAAACACACACATTATGTGTTGATACCTGGGTGAGGGAGCCAGCACACACATGTGCACACACACACACACCTTGTAGATCAGGGGAGGCAGGTTGCCTAACTGATTGACTAGGTCTTGTGTGTGTTCGTTCATCCATACAAGCTCATTCATCACTACCGGTTGGCTAACATGACAGGGGTATGAGACAGATGAAGAATATGGACATGGAGGGAGAGGGAGAGAGAGAGAGAGAGAGAGAGAGAGAGAGAGAGAGAGAGGAGAGAGAGAGAGAGAGAGAAAAAAGAGGGGTGGAGAGAGAGAGGGGGGTAATGATGCCACAAATATGGATGAAAAGATAGATAGATGGTAAAAAGACACAAAAAAGTTTTCTAAAACAGAAAACTTTGTCATATATTTTCAAAGCTTGCTCAAGCTTGAACACTTGACTTCCCGTAGTCGAGCTCGATGGCTACAGGAAGAAGCTAACAAACTCAGTACTGAGTAATTTTTTAAATAATGGTGTCTCCATTATATACACAAAATAGCAAACGCATCCTTATCCAGCATAAGGTAATTGGAAAGGGACCCTAATTAATTCCCTATAGTTGAAATATAGTTCCTTGAACTTATGCACATCAAATAATTATTGTGCTCCACTCTGTCACACACACACACCTGTATGACTAGGGGGAACCCCAGGGCTGCTCCACCATCTGGAACAGCTTGGTGATACTGCAGTGTTGGTGCATGCATCCTCTTCACACACGCACACGCACACGCACGCACGCACACAGAATAGAAGGTGTGATCGATGCTTATGCCATTTGGCTTTTCTTGGCTGCGTTTCATTTAATTCATTTAAATATCCACACCCGACAAGAGAAATATTCACACTCATGGACGCGCACACACACACGCCCGCAACACACACACACACCAAGGTGTGCCCCAAAAAGCTTGCACAAAGACCCTCAAACCAACAAACACGCCCACGCCCACACACAATGATCTTACCTCTGTAGCACATGGTAAGCCATAGCAGCTCCAGCACCTGGCCCCCAAACTCGCACACGTCCAAGCCCAGCATGGTGCCTCAACCGGAGAAGCCAAAGCCCTTCGCAGCTTAAATAGAGCGGCACGGCGTCGCGCATCCAACAAACGTTTGGAGAGAGTGAGAGTGGAGCGGGTGGGGGTGTCAGGCGAGCATCACCCGACCCACACACTACACACACCAAACGGAGGCTTTACTGTGATGCTGTGGGTGTGGATGGTGGATAACACCGGAATGGAGCCGGTGAGCGTAAAAGCGCGAGTGAGTTGGTGTGAGACCGGCCGGGCGGGGGAATGGGTGGGGGGGGGGGGGGGGAGAAGGAAAAGAGAGAGAGAGAGAATCAGTCGGTCAGTCGCACTAGAAAGGCGGCACCACCCCTGCTCCTCCTACACCACCACCACCTCCTCCTCCTCCTCCTCCTCCACCACCTCTCTCCCTTGCCATCAGCCCACAGACTGCAATGAGCTCATCTATATCTCGTCGCTCCGAGCTCGCCTGCTGCTTCATCACACAGAGACCCCCGATCCCGCGTCCATTTCCCGCGCTACAGACACTGTTTTTCAATTCGTTCCGTTCCGTTCGAGTGGTTTTCTTTCGTTGCACGGCCACTTCCATTGTCCTTTTATATTGTGTGCGGTGCCGTGTTGTAACTTGTTGTAACTGTTCCTCTTTATTGCTCTCTTCATGTCATACATCACGCATCACGCCTTCCAGAACGGAGCTGTACGCCAAGACGTCTCAGTCGACAAGTCTACAGCATCTCCGTCTCTCATATGACCACACCCTGGCAGCAACGTGTTTCAATCGCGACTCTCAATCCGCTATCGCTATGTGTGTATGTGTGTGTGTGTGTGTGTGTTGTGTGTGCGTGCGTGACTTGCTTTGACTTAAAGCTTTGGTTGACCGTACAAAGCCCTGCTTTTATTAAGGAGCCTCTATTTTCCACCAGGTGTGAGTGTGACCCAGATGGATGATGAATGGATCAGCCTACCACTTAGTACTGGGTAGGCTGCCTGGACACATAGGTTGCGCTCAATAGTTTCTTTTTTTATTATTATTAAGGTTCCTAACTGAGTAAATGACCCGGAAGTATCTAAATAGCAGTCAAATTCTCTACATGCTCAGGAAAGGTGCTCCAATGGTTCCTTTCTTATCTCACGACACTAGACCATCCTTTAGGAAAGAAAAAGAGATAATGCCATCCCACAATTCCTTGTGGCAGTAACATTTAAAGTGACGCATCATTTGGCCATACACAAAAACGATATACATTTACTGTATATACAGTACATATACGGTAACACTGCATTGACTGCGATACATCAATGTCGCTGCCATATTGGCGAGGCCAAGCCTGGTTTGTAAATGGGTCTCTTGCAGGATAAAAAGCACTATAACAGTATAATATATATATATATATACACACACATACACACACAGTATATACTGTATATGGGGGGGTTTTTTCAGAAAAAACGTAAATGTAAACTTGTTGAGGCCAGTCTTGACCTCTCCAATTTGGCAGCGATGTTGACGTAGAATCCCAGGCCCAATGCAGTGTCTATATATACACGTCTATGGTTAAACTGATCATCATACATCTGGCATCCCTTGTGACTAGGGGGTAATCACATGACAATTTTGAAACAGCTCATAATGGCTAATCATACTCACACCTGCAAGTAAAATATGGGCTCCAATTCAAATTGAATTGAGAATTTACATTGTGGAGTGTATGTGGTTTGTGGCTTAAGCAGCCTCTCCTGGACCCAGCCTGATTAGACTCTGGGGCCATGGCCATGCCCACGGGCCAGTTGCTTAATACATAATATGCTTAACTACATACTAGTATGCATAAATGCTTCTATTAATACTAATGCTAGTCATCTGTTAATGTAGTTCTATTAATATTTGAAATCACTTATTTTGATTATGGTTGAGTAATTCATGCACAGGTTGTACCAGCCATCACCACACCCTCAGGGAGAGCGCTCGGACATGTCAGCATTTTACCACCTGCTCTACCTGCAGGGACATTTTGCCAACTCTACAATAGATTGGTTGACAACTTTAACCTGTCTCCTGTGTATCGGAGGAGCCCAGGGAAGCCACCTAGGTGGCGTGTGGCTGGGTCTGTTGCTAAATATAAGCCTGTTATTTCTTCAGAATACTAAATGAAGGGCATGGTAAAGGATAGAAGAAAAACTGAAGGTGGGGGTGAGTGGTCTCTCAATGACCGTTTTTGCGAAAGGTCATTCAGGGCGTTCAGGCCAACTAGCGAGCAAACTTAAAATCAGATAGAACTAATAGGTGAATAACCTAAATGAGGAAAACGCCAGCCAGCCAGGCAACATAAACACACACACATACAGAAAGGGCCAAGTTAAATAGACAGAAACTCAGCTATACAGGGTAAACGATAAAAAGATGACTAACAAGGACCTCTACAGGACAAAGCTGGAACTGCACATGAGAGAACACCAAATTGTTTCAAACTCACACTTTGAATGAGAAAGCTTCCATCGGTAGATTGCAACCATTTGAGTTTAAGGTAGGGTGAACAGACATCCCCGTTTGTTGGGTCATATCAGGTTCACACCTAAAGTGAACTGAACCAGAATAGGCTACATTTGGAGCGGACCAAGATCCCCATTTCCAAGTGGACCACAGTTTGGCTATTTGGTCCACACCTGAGTTTGAATGAACCGTAATATCAGGCAAAACACAACAGGGTTCCATTAAAATGGACCCAAACCGCTCAGGTGTGAAAGGCTGCTAAATGTGCACTGACCGACGCATCAGGATTCATTTAGTTAAAGGACTCCTATTATAACACCAGGTTTGAGCGTGCTTAGCCATTCTATGAGATTTCCAAAAACTGCCATCATCTCCGGTTTTTGACATTACAAGTGGGAGTGTCTACCTAGAAGTATGCTGGATAGATCAGCTTGCCAGCCTACCCAGTGGACTGTAGCAACTGGTAGGCTGATCTATCCACCATATATCTGGGTGGACACTCCCACTTGTGATGTCAAAAACTGGAGATGAAACCGTTTTTTGAAACTGCTTGTAATGGCTAATCACACTCACACCTGATGGTATAATAGGAGTCCTTTAAAGGTGGCAGTTCAACACAATGGCTTGGAATTTGTTCTGTGTGACGAATTGTGTGAGGAATTCCACGTAAATAAAATGTCTCCAAAATCGTTTTTTGGTATCACTGACAACAAAATGGCCGAAAGTTAGGCCATTTTGTTATATACCAAAACATGATTTGTCAAACCGTTAGCAAATAGGATGTGAGGTTTGTTCATGCTTCCTGTTTTAGTCTGCCAAGAGAGCAAAGGGGATGTCAGAAGAAGGAAGAAGAAACACATAGATTAAACATATCTAGTGCAGACCTTCTTAGTTGATTTGTTTTCCCCCCATTGTAAAAACGTATTTCTACCCAGCATATTGAATATTGTTTAGCCATAAGTATAGGCCTACAGTCATTACCAAATGTAAAGTATAGTCTATCGGCTATTGCAGTCTTTCAGCCATGCTTTTCATTATATATTTTTTCCTGAACTGTGACCAATAAATGACCTTATTAGGAAGAAAGCCAACTTTAAGTTTAACTTCATGGTAAGCCTACTTCCTCTTCTTCTCTGAAACCAACCATTTTGTGTAATGAACAAAATGGCCAAATGGCTGTCATCACTCAAAACAATTCATGAAATGCTCAGATTGTGCAGAATTCTATGTTAAAATGAATGCAAATGGAATTAAATGTTATAATTAAAAAAAATGCAAATACAAAGCAGAATGCCTATTATATCAAACATTGAAATGCATTATGCATGATCTCATGAGAGAATAAGCTGCTTTACTCATTTATCTCACACACACACACACACACACACACACACACACACACGGTTGTGTCTTGATAATTAATCTCGAAAGCAGAAGTCCAATGCTATAACCGCACCACTTTAAATGTTACTCTAAAGTCTGTTTTGAGAATATCATGATTGTACATTCCTATTAATTATAACCAGCATTAAGTTACAGGAAAACAAACGAAAATACAGAAAATACAAACACAAGTTAACAAAAGTTTTTGAATTAGTACTCAATGAGCTGAAACTAATTCATTTTGTTGGTCTGGCAATCGGGCAATCGGGCATACAATAGTTGCCGTTACAGGTGTCAAACGATACGGTTGGATTGCTGAGGTATCAAACTAATCGATATCACAATTAAAATGTCTTACCTTTCTTGATGAAAACGAATCACAACTACTTCTCTGTTGGAGACCACAGGTCACAGCTTCCTCACGAATCAGGAAATATTGAGATCGTTGACTACGCCTGCACAATGAAAGCATCCCTCTGAGGGTTACACTCCACGCATTGGGTTGTAGGCATACGTTTAGTTTACTAGCGCAGACTGTTAACTTGTACGTGTTTCCAGTGGTCCGTCTCCCACCTAGTGGTGGTTGACATTAAGTGAGCAGAGTGTGGATCTGTGGACGTACAGTATATTGTTTGGCAGTTGTAACAGCTACACATTGTTACGGTCGCGACCGTGTCTCCGGGCTCCCGCGGTTGGTGGGCGTGGCTCCGGGCTCCGGTGCCGCCCCTGGATGATTAGCGGCACCTGCGCTGCGTTCACGACTGCCGTGAATGAACAATCAGTGACAGTATAAGGACTCCGGCTTTCCACTGACTAGTTGTCGGGTCATTGTTACAAATTACTTGTTGTTGTGTCGCTACTCTGTGTTACAAGTCCTGTTGTTGATCCTACCCGTATGGATTCCTACCTACCTACCTACCTACCTACCTACCTGCCTGTCTGTCTGTCTGTCTGTCTGTCTGTCTGTCTGTCTGTCCCTCACCTGCCTGCGTGCCTGTATGTCCCTCATCTGCCTACCTGTCTCACGTAAATAAACACCAGTAAGTATAACCCCGAGTCTGAGTCTTGCGCTTGGGTCCTCCTGCTCACCTCGTGACTGAATGACCCGACCACAAATGGACCCAGCAGACTCAGGCTTGGGGTTAATCAGCCTTTGGCAGTACTTTGCCAACCGGGTCCAGCCGCTGCCTACATTCGAGACCCAGCCGGCGCCGAGCTACCTGGGGACCCGCCTGGCCCTGGGGGGGCCTCGTAGCGTCCAGCAGCCTCACCGGCGTCGGGGCAGGCAAACCCCGCCACCCTTGCTCCCCGGTCCCGGCTGGACCGCAGCAGCTCCTGCCGGTCCCCGCGGCCAGGTCGCAGCCATCCTGGGTCCTGGTCCCGGCTGGACCGCAGCAGTTCCGTTGTCCCGCTGCTGGGTCACAGCCACCCCCGGGTCCCGGTCCCGGCTGCACCACCGCAGTTCCTGCCGGTTCCTGCCTGCCAGGTGGCAGCCATCCCGAGTCCCGGTCCCGGCTGGACCACCGCGGCTCCTGCCAGTCCCTGCTGCCAGGTCCTCAGCCACCCTGAGTCCCGGTCCCGGCTGGACCGCCACAGCTCCTGCCAGTCCCTGCTGCCAGGTGCCAGCCACCCCGAGTCCCGGTCCCGGCTGGACCGCCGCAGCTCCTGCCAGTCCCTGCTGCCAGGTGCCAGCCATCCCGGGTCCCGGTCCCGGCTGGACCCACCGCAGCTCCTGCCAGTCCCTGCTGCAAGGTCTCAGCCATCCCGAGTCCCGGTCCCGGCTGCACCGCCGCAGCCTCTGCCGGTTCCTGCTGCCAGGGTGGCAGCCACCCCGTGTCCCGGTCCCGGCTGCACCGCCCGGCAGCTCCCTGCCGGTTCCTGCTGCCAGGTGCCAGCCATCCCGGGTCCCGGTCCCGGCTGCACCGCCGCAGCTCCTGCCGTCCCTGCTGCCAGGTGGCAGCCATCCCAGGGTCCCGGTCCGGCTGGACCGCGCAGCTCCCCGGTCCCGGCTGCACCGCCGCTCCCTGCCGGTCCTGCTGCCAGGTGCCAGCCGTCCCGGGTCCCGGTCCCGGCTGCACCGCCGCAGCCCCTGCCGGTCCCTGCTGCCAGGTGCCAGCCATCCCGGGTCCCGGTCCCGGCTGCACCGCCGCAGCCCCTGCCGGTCCCTGCTGCCAGGTGCCAGCCATCCCGGGTCCCGGTCCCGGCTGCACCGCCGGCAAGCCCCCTTGCCGGTTTCCTGCTGCCAGGTGGCAGCCACCCCGGGTTCCGCCGGTCCCGGCTGGACCGCCGCAGCTCCTGCCAGTCCCTGCTGCCAGGTGCCAGCCGTCCCGAGTCCCGGTCCCGGCTGGACCGCCGCAGCTCCTGCCACTCCCTGCTGCCAGGTGCCAGCCGTCCCGAGTCCCGGTCCCGGCTGGACCGCCGCAGCTCCTGCCGGTCCCTGCTGCCAGGTGCCAGCCGTCCCGAGTCCCGGTCCCGGCTGGACCGCCGCAGCTCCTGCCGGTCCCTGCTGCCAGGTCTCAGCCGTCCCGAGTCCCGGTCCCGGCTGGACCGCCGCAGCTCCTGCCGGTCCCTGCTGCCAGGTCTCAGCCGTCCCGAGTCCCGGTCCCGGCTGGACCGCCGCAGCTCCTGCCGGTCCCTGCTGCCAGGTCTCAGCCGTCCCGAGTCCCGGTCCCGGCTGGACCGCCGCAGCTCCTGCCGGTCCCTGCTGCCAGGTGCAACCACCCCCGGGTCCCGGTCCCGGCTGACGCGCAGCCCTCCCCCGGTCCCGGCTGCACCGCAGCAGTTCCTGCCGGTTCCGGCTGCCAGGTCTCAGCCGTCCCGAGTCCCGGTCCCGGCTGGACCGCCGCAGCTCCTGCCAGTCCCTGCTGCCAGGTGCCAGCCGTCCCGAGTCCCGGTCCCGGCTGGACCGCCGCAGCTCCTGCCGGTCCCTGCTGCCAGGTGCCAGCCGTCCCGAGTCCCGGTCCCGGCTGGACCGCCGCAGCTCCTGCCGGTCCCTGCTGCCAGGTGCCAGCCGTCCCGAGTCCCGGTCCCGGCTGGACCGCCGCAGCTCCTGCCGGTCCCTGCTGCCAGGTGCCAGCCATCCCGAGTCAGCCCCTGCCGGTCCCGGCTGCACCGCCGCATCCCCTGCCGGTTCCTGCTGCCAGGTGGCAGCCATCCCGGGTCCCGGTCCCGGCTGCACCGCCGCAGCCCCTGCCGGTTCCTGCTGCCAGGTGCCAGCCATCCCGGGTCCCGGTCCCGGCTGCACCGCCGCAGCCCCTGCCGGTTCCTGCTGCCAGGTGGCAGCCATCCCGGGTCCCGGTCCCGGGACCGCAGCAGCCCCTGCCGGTCCCGGCTGCACCGCCGCATCCCCTGCCGGTTCCTGCTGCCAGGTGGCAGCCATCCCGGGTCCCGGTCCCGGCTGCACCGCCGCAGCCCCTGGCCAGTTCCTGCTGCCAGGTGCCAGCCATCCCGAGTCCCGGTCCCGGACCGGCCAGCAGCTCCTGCCAGTCCCTGCTGCCAGGTGCCAGCCGTCCCGAGTCCCGGTCCCGGCTGGACCGCCGCAGCTCCTGCCGGTCCCTGCTGCCAGGTGCCAGCCGTCCCGAGTCCCGGTCCCGGCTGGACCGCCGCAGCTCCTGCCGGTCCCTGCTGCCAGGTGCCAGCCGTCCCGAGTCCCGGTCCCGGCTGGACCGCCGCAGCTCCTGCCAGTCCCTGCTGCCAGGTGCCAGCCGGTGAAGGCAGGGAACACCGCAACCACCCACGAGTTTTGGTTGGCCGAGATCCAAGACCCCTGCATCATCGGGCTGGACCTGCTGACTCTCTGGGGGGCTCTGGTCGATGTGTCTAGGAATACCACACCGGCCTGGCCCAACCAACAGCAGAGCCAACAGCTGAGAGACCTGCCTCCAACAGTTTTGCTGCACGCCGATGAGTGCACCCAGACCAACCTGGTGCAGCACACAATTGACACTGGCACAGCCCCGCCCATTAGACTGCGACCCTACCAGCTTAGCGCTTGCCAAGCGTGAAGCTGCAGAGCGGATTGATTACTGGAGATTTGGCTGCGGCAGGGGTGATAGAGCCATCCAACCGCCCCTGGGCCGCCCCTGCCATCCTGGTCAAAAAGAAGGGATCTATCGTCGACTGAACAATGCGACCCGCAAGGACTCCTACCCCTTTGCCCCGCATTGATGACGCCCTGGACCAAATCACAGGGTCACAGTGGTTCAGCTCACTTGACCTATGGAGCGGTTACTGGCAGGTGGAGCACCAGAAGCCAGACCCAAGAATGGCCTTCACCATCGGCCAAGGACCTGGCAGTTTCGTGTGATGCCCTTCGGCCTCTGCAACACCCCCGCCACGTTTGAGAGACTAATGGAGAGGGTGCTGGCTCACATCCCCCGAAACCGGTGCGTGGTGTACCTTGACGACATTCAGGTCCATGCCATTGACTTCAAGTTGCCCTGGAGAACCTCCGCCAGGTTTCCAAGCCATTCGGGGGCTGGCCTGCACCTACACCCCAAGAAATGCAACCTCCTTCAGCGTGAGACCAAGTTCTTGGGCCATGTGGTGGGAGCAGAGCGTGGTGGCCACTGATCCTGCCAAGGTGGAGGCGGTCGAGAAATGGCCATTCCCCCCGAAACGTCAGCAAGGTGTGTAGTTTCCTAGGGCTCGCCTCCTACTACCCCGGCATTTTGCTCCATCGCCAGCCCCTTACACCGTCTCACCGAAAAGGGGCGAGACTTACTGGGAAGACAACTGGTGCCGCCGCCTTTGCCCAGCTCCGTGCCGCCTGACCACCACACCCATTCTGGCCTTCTGATCCTGGGCGCCGTTTCAATCGTGGACACTGACGCCAGCAATGTGGGAGTGGGGGCAGTCCTGTCACAGGAAGGAGCCAGGGGAGAGAGAGTGGTGGCCTACTACAGCCGTGCCTTGACCCGTCCCGAGCGCAATTACTGCGTTACCCGACGTGAGCTCCTGGCGGTGGTCGTGGCGTTTCATCATTTCCGCCCCTACCTCTACGGCCAGTCCTTCCTTCTGCGGACGGATCACGCTTCCCTGACCTGGCTGCCTCAGCTTCAAGGAGCCCTGAGGGCCAGGTGCAAGGTGGATCGAGACCCTGCAGAGCTACGATTTTGAGGTCCAGCACCGAGCAGGGCGCCTGCACAGCAACGCAGATGCCCTCTCCCGACAGTCCCTGTGAGGACTGCAGACACTGTCAGCGCCAAGAGGAGCGAGATAGAGCGACTCTCCAAGTGGCCACCACGCGACAGGTCGAGCCAGAGGAAGAGTGGCTGATGGCAGTGGACGACCAGGAGTGGCAGGCAGCGCAAGACAAGGATCTCACCCTGGCCAGGGTGGGACAGTGGGTTGACGCCAGTGCACGCCCCCCCCTGGCAAGCTGTCTCTGCCTTGTCAGTGGAGACCAAAGCCTACTTTTCCCAGTGGACCACCCTGGCCCGGCGTGATGGACTGCTGTACCGGGTCTGGCGTGAGCCGGGCCGGGGAAGAAGTGTGTGGCAGTTACTGGTGCCCAAGGACTGGCGCCAACGGGTGCTACAGGCAGTCCACGGCTCGGTGGGGGCAGGTCACTACGGGGTGGCCAAGACCCTGAACAAACTGCGGCAACGGTTTTACTGGGCCGGTTGCAGGAAAGACACTGAACTTTTTGTGCACTGCTGTGACGCCTGCACCGCCAAGAAAGGACCGACTGGACGTTCCCATGCCCCTCTGCAGCAATACCAGGTGGGGGCCCCCATGGAGCGGGTCGGTGTAGACATCCTTGGTCCAACAAACGTTTGGAGAGAGTGAGAGTGGAGCGGGTGGGGGTGTCAGGCGAGCATCACCCGACCCACACACTACACACACCAAACGGAGGCTTTACTGTGATGCTGTGGGTGTGGATGGTGGATAACACCGGAATGGAGCCGGTGAGCGTAAAAAACAAAGGAATAAACATTAAAAATAAAAATAAACAAAAATAAATAAGACAAAATAAAAAAAAAAATAAAAAAAAACAAAAAAATATACAAAAAAAAAATACAAAAAATAAATAAATAAATAACCTAAAAAAAATAAATAATAATTATAATAATAAAAAATAAATAAAAAAAAAAAAAAAAAAAAAAAAAAAAAAAAAAAAATAATAAATAAATAAAATAATACAAATAAATAAAATAAAATAATAATAAAAAAAAAATAAATATAAAAAATAATAAAATATAATAATAAAAAAATAATAAAAAATAAAATAAAATAAAAATATAATAAATAAAAATACATATTCATAGGAAGGGGGAAGCATGAGTGGGGGGTGGGGGGAGAGAGAGAGAGAGAGAGACAGAGAGAGAGAGAGAGAGAGAGAGAGAGAGAGAAGAGAGAGAGAGAGAGAGAACAGAGAGAGAGAGAGAGAGAGAGACAGACAGAGACAGAGACGAGGATGGGGGGAGAATCAGCGTAGAAGAGGACACGCGAAAGAGAGAGAGCATGGGAGGGGGGGGAAGGAAAAGAGAGAGAGAGAGAGAGAATCAGTCGGTCAGTCGCACTAGAAAGGCGGCACCACCCCTGCTCCTCCTACACCACCACCTCCTCCTCCTCCTCCTCCTCCACCACCTCTCTCCCTTGCCATCAGCCCACAGACTGCAATGAGCTCATCTATATCTCGTCGCTCCGAGCTCGCCTGCTGCTTCATCACACAGAGACCCCGATCCCGCGTCCATTTCCCGCGCTACAGACACTGTTTTTCAATTCGTTCCGTTCCGTTCGAGTGGTTTTCTTTCGTTGCACGGCCACTTCCATTGTCCTTTTATATTGTGTGCGGTGCCGTGTTGTAACTTGTTGTTAACTGTTCCTCTCTTATTCGCTCTCTTCCATGGTCGATACATCACGCCCATCACCAGCCTTCCAGAACTAGGAGCTGTTACGCCCAAGACGTTCTCAGCTCGACGAAGTCTACAGCATCTCCGTCTCTCATATGACCACAACCCTGAGCAGGCAAACCGGTGTTTATCAATCGCGACCTCTTCAAGGTCCCCGCTAATCGCTATGTGTGTATGTGTGTGTGTTGATGTGTGTGGTCGTGTGTATATGTGTGTATATGTGTGGTGCGTGCGTTGACTTCGCTTTGACTTAAGGAGCTTTGGTTGACACGTACAAAAGCCCTGCTTTGTATTAAGGAAGCCCTTCTATTTTCCCACCAGGTGTGAGTGTGACCCAGAATGGATGATGAATGGATCAGCCTACCACTTAGTTACTAGGTAGGCTGCCTGGACACATAGGTTGCGCTCAATAGTTTCTTTTTTTATTATTATTAAGGTTCTTAACTGAGTATGATGACCCGGAAAGTATCTAAATAGCAGTCAAATTCTCTACATGCTCAGGAAAGGTGCTTCAATGGTTCCTTCTTATCTCACGACACTAGACCATCCTTAGGAAAGAAAAAGAGATAATGCCATCCCACAATTCCTTGTGGCAGTAACATTTAAAGTGACGCATCATTTGGCCATACACAAAAACGATATACATTTACTGTATATACAGTACATATACGGTATATATATATATATATATATAAACACTGCATTGACTGCGATACATCAATGTCGCTGCCATATTGGCGAGGCCAAGCCTGGTTTGTAAATGGGTCTCTTGCAGGATAAAAAGCACTATAACATATATAAATATATATAATATAATACCACACTACACACACAGTATAATACTGTATATGGGGGGGTTTTTTCAAGAAAAAACGTTAAATGTAAACTTGTTGAGGCCAGTCTTGACCTCTCCAATTTGGGCAGCGATGTTGACGTAGAATCCCAGGCCAATGCAGTGTCTATATATACACGTCTATGGTTAAACTGATCATCATACATCTGGCATCCCTTGTGACTAGGGTAATCACATGACAATTTTGAAACAGCTCATAATGGCTAATCATACTCACACCTGCAAGTAAAATATGGGCTCCAATTCAAATTGAATGAGAATTACATTGTGGAGTGTATGTGGTTTGTGGCTTAAGCAGCCTCTCCTGGACCCAGCCTGATTAGACTCTGGGCCATGGCCATGCCCACGGGCCAGTTGCTTAATACAATAATATGCTTAACTACATACTAGTATGCATAAATGCTTCTATTAATACTAATGCTAGTCATCTGTTAATTAGTTCTATTAATATTTGAAATCAACTTATTTGATTATGGTTGAGTAATTCATGCACAGGTTTACCAGCCATCACCACACCTCAGGGGAGCGCTCGGAACATGTCAGCATTTTACCACCTGCTCTACCTGCAGGGACATTTGCCAACTCTACATAGATTGGTTGACAACTGTTAACCTGTCTCCTGTGTATCGGAGGAGCCCAGGGAAGCCACCTAGGTGGCGTGTGGCTGGGTCTGTTGCTAAATATAAGCCTGTTATTTCTTCAGAATACTAAATGAAGGGCATGGTAAAGGATAGAAGAAAAACTGAAGGTGGGGGTGAGTGGTCTCTCAATGACCGTTTTTGCGAAAGGTCATTCAGGGCGTTCAGGCCAACTAGCGAGCAAACTTAAAATCAGATAGAACTAATAGGTGAATAACCTAAATGAGGAAAACGCCAGCCAGCCAGGCAACATAAACACACACACATACAGAAAGGGCCAAGTTAAATAGACACAGAAACTCAGCTATACAGGGTAAACGATAAAAAAGATGACTAACAAGGACCTCTACAGGACAAAGCTGGAACTGCACATGAGAGAACACCAAATTGTTTCAAACTCACACTTTGAATGAGAAAGCTTCCATCGGTAGATTGCAACCATTTGAGTTTAAGGTAGGGTGAACAGACATCCCCGTTTGTTGGGTCATATCAGGTTCACACCTAAAGTGAACTGAACCAGAATAGGCTACATTTGGAGCGGACCAAGATCCCCATTTCCAAGTGGACCACAGTTTGGCTATTTGGTCCACACATGAGTTTGAATGAACCGTAATATCAGGCAAAACACAACAGGGTTCCATTAAAATGGACCAAACCGCTCAGGTGTGAAAGGCTGCTAAATGTGCACTGACCGACGCATCAGGATTCATTTAGTTAAAGGACTCCTATTATAACACCAGGTTTGAGCGTGCTTAGCCATTCTATGAGATTTCCAAAACTGCCATCATCTCCGGTTTTTGACATTACAAGTGGGAGTGTCTACCTAGAAGTATGCTGGATAGATCAGCTTGCCAGCCTACCCAGTGGACTGTAGCAACTGGTAGGCTGATCTATCCACCATATATCTGGGTGGACACTCCCACTTGTGATGTCAAAAACTGGAGATGAAACCGTTTTTTGAAACTGCTTGTAATGGCTAATCACACTCACACCTGATGGTATAATAGGAGTCCTTTAAAGGTGGCAGTTCAACACAATGGCTTGGAATTTGTTCTGTGTGACGAATTGTGTGAGGAATTCCACGTAAATAAAATGTCTCCAAAATCGTTTTTTGGTATCACTGACAACAAAATGGCCGAAAGTTAGGCCATTTTGTTATATACCAAAACATGATTTGTCAAACCGTTAGCAAATAGGATGTGAGGTTTGTTCATGCTTCCTGTTTTAGTCTGCCAAGAGAGCAAAGGGGATGTCAGAAGAAGGAAGAAGAAACACATAGATTAAACATATCTAGTGCAGACCTTCTTAGTTGATTTGTTTTCCCCCCATTGTAAAAACGTATTTCTACCCAGCATATTGAATATTGTTTAGCCATAAGTATAGGCCTACAGTCATTACCAAATGTAAAGTATAGTCTATCGGCTATTGCAGTCTTTCAGCCATGCTTTATTATATATTTTTTCCTGAACTGTGACCAATAAATGACCTTATTAGGAAGAAAGCCAACTTTAAGTTTAACTTCATGGTAAGCCTACTTCCTCTTCTTCTCTGAAACCAACCATTTTGTGTAATGAACAAAATGGCCAAATGGCTGTCATCACTCAAAACAATTCATGAAATGCTCAGATTGTGCAGAATTCTATGTTAAAATGAATGCAAATGGAATTAAATGTTATAATTAAAAAAAATTGCAAATACAAAGCAGAATGCCTATTATATCAAACATTGAAATGCATGATCTCATGAGAGAATAAGCTGCTTTACTCATTTATCTCATACACACACACACACACACACACGGTTGTGTCTTGATAATTAATCTCGAAAGCAGAAGTCCAATGCTATAACCGCACCACTTTAAATGTTACTCTAAAGTCTGTTTTGAGAATATCATGATTGTACATTCCTATTAATTATAACCAGCATTAAGTTACAGGAAAACAAACGAAAATACAGAAAATACAAACACAAGTTAACAAAAGTTTTTGAATTAGTACTCAATGAGCTGAAACTAATTCATTTTGTTGGTCTGGCAATCGGGCAATCGGGCATACAATAGTTGCCGTTACAGGTGTCAAACGATACGGTTGGATTGCTGAGGTATCAAACTAATCGATATCACAATTAAAATGTCTTACCTTTCTTGATGAAAACGAATCACAACTACTTCTCTGTTGGAGACCACAGGTCACAGCTTCCTCACGAATCAGGAAATATTGAGATCGTTGACTACGCCTGCACAATGAAAGCATCCCTCTGAGGGTTACACTCCACGCATTGGGTTGTAGGCATACGTTTAGTTTACTAGCGCACTGTTAACTTGTACGTGTTTCCAGTGGTCCGTCTCCCACCTAGTGGTGGTTGACATTAAGTGAGCAGAGTGTGGATCTGTGGACGTACAGTATATTGTTTGGCAGTTGTAACAGCTACACATTGTTACGGTCGCGACCGTGTCTCCGGGCTCCCGCGGTTGGTGGGCGTGGCTCCGGGCTCCGGTGCCGCCCCTGGATGATTAGCGGCACCTGCGCTGCGTTCACGACTGCCGTGAATGAACAATCAGTGACAGTATAAGGACTCCGGCTTTCCACTGACTAGTTGTCGGGTCATTGTTACAAATTACTTGTTGTTGTGTCGCTACTCTGTGTTACAAGTCCTGTTGTTGATCCTACCCGTATGGATTCCTACCTACCTACCTACCTACCTACCTACCTACCTACCTGCCTGTCTGTCTGTCCCTCACCTGCCTGCGTGCCTGTATGTCCCTCATCTGCCTACCTGTCTCACGTAAATAAACACCAGTAAGTATAACCCCGAGTCTGAGTCTTGCGCTTGGGTCCTCCTGCTCAGTGTGCCGGTTCCCGCAACTGCCTGCCGCGCTCGCCACCCGTCCCGCTGGCTTCACTCCCGTGTTCTCCTCTGTATGTATGGTAAATAAATAGAAGTCCTGCATAACCCCGAGTCTGAGTCTTGCGCTTGGGTCCTCCTGCTCACCACGTGACAGAATGAACCGACCACAAATGGACCCAGGAGACTCAGGCTTGGGGTTAATCAGCCTTTGGCAGTACTTGGCCAACCGGTGCGAGCCGCTGCCGACATATGAGACCCAGCCGGCGCCGAGCAACCTGGGGACCCGCCTGGCCCTGGGGGGGCCTCGTAGCGTCCATGCCGGTCCTGCTGCCAGGTGCCAGCCGTCCCGAGTCCCGGTCCCGGCTGGACCGCCGCAGCTCCTGCCGGTTCCTGCTGCCAGGTGCCAGCCGTCCCGAGTCCCGGTCCCGGCTGGACCGCCGCAGCTCCTGCCAGTCCCTGCTGCCAGGTGCCAGCCGTCCCGAGTCCCGGTCCCGGCTGGACCGCCGCAGCTCCTGCCGGTCCCTGCTGCCAGGTGTCAGCCGTCCCGAGTCCCGGTCCCGGCTGGACCGCCGCAGCTCCTGCCGGTCCCTGCTGCCAGGTGCCAGCCGTCCCGGTCCCGGCTGGACCGCCGCAGCTCCTGCCAGTCCCTGCTGCAATGTTGCTACCATCCCCACTTCCGGCCCCCGCTCCGACAGCACCGGTATCCCCCGCCCAGCCTCCAGGTCGTCCACCGGAGGGTCTCTGCTCGGCCTCTGCCCTGCCTCCAGGTCGTCCGCCGGAGGTCCCGGTCCCGGCTGGACCGCCGCAGCTCCTGCCGGTCCCTG
Organism: Coryphaenoides rupestris; assembly: GCA_002895965.2. Classification (NCBI taxonomy): domain Eukaryota; kingdom Metazoa; phylum Chordata; class Actinopteri; order Gadiformes; family Macrouridae; genus Coryphaenoides; species Coryphaenoides rupestris. Next base: position 153,686 of record PIJE02000729.1, read on the forward strand.
CTGCCAGGTCTCAGCCATCCCGAGTCCCGGTCCCGGCTGGACCGCCGCAGCTCCTGCCAGTCCCTGCTGCCAGGTGCCAGCCGTCCCGAGTCCCGGTCCCGGCTGGACCGCCGCAGCTCCTGCCAGTCCCTGCTGCCAGGTCTCAGCCGTCCCGAGTCCCGGTCCCGGCTGGACCGCCGCAGCTCCTGCCAGTCCCTGCTGCCAGTTGCAGCCACCCCGTGTCCCAGTCCCGGCTGCACCGCCGCAGCCCCTGCTGGTTCCTGCTGCCAGGTGGCAGCCACCCCGGGTCCCGGTCCCGGCTGCACCGCCGCAGCCCCTGCCGGTCCCGGCTGCACCACCGCATCCCCTGCCGGTTCCTGCTGCCAGGTGGCAGCCATCCCGGGTGCCGGTCCCGGCTGCACCGCCGCATCCCCTGCCGGTTCCTGCTGCCAGGTGGCAGCCATCCCGGGTCCCGGTCCCGGCTGCACCGCCGCAGCCCCTGCCGGTTCCTGCTGCCAGGTGGCAGCCACCCCGGGTCCCGGTCCCGGCTGCACCGCCGCAGCCCCTGCCGGTTCCTGCTGCCAGGTGGCAGCCACCCCGGGTCCCGGTCCCGGCACCGCAGCAGCCCCTGCCGGTCCCGGCTGCACCGCCGCATCCCCTGCCGGTTCCTGCTGCCAGGTGGCAGCCATCCCGGGTGCCGGTCCCGGCTGCACCACCGCATCCCCTGCCGGTTCCTGCTGCCAGGTGCCAGCCATCCCGGGTCCCGGTCCCGGGCCTCCGCAGCCCCTGCCGGTTCCTGCTGCCAGGTGGCAGCCACCCCGGGTCCCGGTCCCGGCCGGACCGCAGCAGCCCCTGCCGGTCCCGGCTGCACCGCCGCATCCCCTGCCGGTTCCTGCTGCCAGGTGGCAGCCATCCCGGGTCCCGGTCCCGGCTGCACCGCCGCAGCCCCTGCCGGTTCCTGCTGCCAGGTGGCAGCCATCCCGGGTCCCGGCCGGACCGCAGCAGCTCCTGCCAGTCCCTGCTGCAATGTCGCTGCCATCCCCACTCCGACAGCACCGGTATCCCCCGCCCAGCCTCCAGGTCGTCCACCGGAGGGTCTCTGCTCGGCCTCTGCCCTGCCTCCAGGTCGTCCGCCTGATGGTGCCGGCCTGGTGATCCCGGCTGGGACCGTAGGTCAAGTGAGCTGAACCACTGTGACCCTGTGATTTGGTCCAGGGCGTCATCAATGCGGGGCAAAGGGTAGGAGTCCTTGCGGGTCGCATTGTTCAGTCGACGATAGATCCTTCTTTTTGACCAGGATGGCAGGGGCGGCCCAGGGGCTGTTGGATGGCTCTATCACCCCTGCCGCAGCCATCTCCAGTATCATCCGCTCTGCAGCTTCACGCTTGGCAAGCGCTAACCTGTAGGGTCGCAGTCTAATGGGCGGGGCTGTGCCAGTGTCAATTGTGTGCTGCACCAGGTTGGTCTGGGTGCACTCCTCATCGCGTGCAGCAAAAATGTTGGAGCAGGTCTCTCAGCTGTTGGCTCTGCTGTTGGTGGGCCAGGCGGTTTTGTTGTCACCTCAGGTGGCGGTGGTGGTGACAGTGGCGGTGGAGACGGTGGCAGTGCGGTGACTGGTGGAGGCAGCTGGACATGGGTACGTCCCACCTTCTTCCCTTGACGGCGCCGGAGGGCCAGGGTCTCCATGCCGAGGTGGATGGCATTCCTAGACACATCGACCAGAGCCCCCCAGAGAGTCAGCAGGTCCAGCCCGATGATGCAGGGGTCTTGGATCTCGGCCAACCAAAACTCATGGGTGGTTGCGGTGTTCCCTGCCTTCACCGGCTGGCTGGAGACCTTGCAGCAGGGACTGGCAGGAGCTGCGGTGGTCCAGCCGGGACCGGGACTCGGGACGGCTGGCACCTGGCAGCAGGGACCGGCAGGAGCTGTGGCGGTCCAGCCGGGACCGGGCACAGCTCACCCGGTACACGACATCCGAAAGCTGCTCCAACACCTCACAGGGTCCCACCCTGGTGAGTTTGGGTGAGACTCCCCTCTTCCGAATTGGATTGTAGACCCACACCTTCTCTCCAGAAGCGAAGAAGACCCTGACAACGCCCGCTTTTGCTTTGCTCCCGCTTGTTCCTGGCGCTGCCGGGCGAAATCGAGTGCCTCAGCCAGACTTTGTTGGATGACCCGCAGGTACTCATCTTGGAAAGATCAGTGCCAGGGGGTGTGCCAAAGGCTAAGTCCGCAGGGGTCCGCAACTCTCTCCCGAACATGAGAGCGGCCGGTGTGCATCCAGTACTTTCTTGTACTGCCGACTGGTACGCCCACAGGGCCAGGGGTAGGTGGCAGTCCCAGTCTCGCTGGTGTCGTGAGGTGATGATAGCAAGTTGCGTTGCGAGCGTCCGATTGAACCTCTCCACCAGTCCGTCGCTCTGGGGGTGGAGGGGCGTCGTCCTGGTTTTCCTCACCCCCATGCGTTGGCACACCTCAGCGAACACCTGCGCCTCGAAGTTCCGCCCCTGATCGCTGTGTAGTTCCTCGGGCGCACCGAACCGACAGAACATCTCGCACACCAGCCGCTCGGCTGTGGTAGCAGCAGTCTGGTCGGGGACCGCATACGCCTCTGGCCATTTAGTAAAATAGTCCATGGCCACAAGGACGTAACAGTTCCCGTTGTCCGTGATGGGAAATGGACCAAGGATGTCGACACCGACCCGCTCCATGGGGGCCCCCACCTGGTATTGCTGCAGAGGGGCATGGGAACGTCCAGTCGGTCCTTTCTTGGCGGTGCAGGCGTCACAGCAGTGCACAAAAAGTTCAGTGTCTTTCCTGCAACCGGCCCAGTAAAACTGTTGCCGCAGTTTGTTCAGGGTCTTGGCCACGCAGTAGTGACCTGCCCTCACTGAGCCGTGGACTGCCTGTAGCACCCATTGGCACCAGTCCTTGGGCACCAGTAACTGCCACACACTTCTTCCCCGGCCCGGCTTACGCCAGACCCGGTACAGCAGTCCATCACGCTGGGCCAGGGTGGTCCACTGGGAAAAGTAGGCTTTGGTCTCCACTGACAAGGCAGAGACAGCTTGCGTGCACTGGCGTCAACCCACTGTCCCACCCTGGCCAGGGTGAGATCCTTGTCTTGCGCTGCCTGCCACTCCTGGTCGTCCACTGCCATCAGCCACTCTTCCTCTGGCTAGACCTGTCGCGTGGTGGCCACTTGGAGAGTCGCTCTATCTCGCTCCTCTTGGTGCTGACAGTGTCTGCAGTCCTCGCAGGGACGTCGGGAGAGGGCATCTGCGTTGCTGTGCAGGCGCCCTGCTCGGTGCTGGACCTCAAAATCGTAGCTCTGCTGGGTCTTGATCCACCTTGTCACCTGGCCCTCAGGCTCCTTGAAGCTGAGCAGCCAGGTCAGGGAAGCGTGATCCGTCCGCAGAAGGAAGGACTGGCCGTAGAGGTAGGGGCGGAAATGATGAAACGCCACGACCACCGCCTGGAGCTCACGTCGGGTAACGCAGTAATTGCGCTCGGGACGGGTCAAGGCACGGCTGTAGTAGGCCACCTCTCTCTCTCCCCTGGCTCCTTCCTGTGACAGGACTGCCCCCACTCCCACATTGCTGGCGTCAGTGTCCACGATGAAACGGCGCCCAGGATCAGGAAGGGCCAGAATGGGTGTGGTGGTCAGGGTGGCACGGAGCTGGGCAAAGGCGGCGGCACAGTTGTCTTCCCAGTTTAAGTCTCGCCCCTTTTCGGTGAGACGGTGTAAGGGGCTGGCGATGGAGGCAAAGTCGCGGACAAAACGTCGGTAGTAGGAGGCGAGCCCTAGGAAACTACGCACCTCGCTGACGTTTCGGGGGGCTGCACAGTTGTCTTCCCATTTGAAGTCTCGCCCCTTTTCGGTGAGACGGTGTAAGGGGCTGGCGATGGAGGCAAAGTCGCGGACAAAACGCCGGTAGTAGGAGGCGAGCCCTAGGAAACTACACACCTTGCTGACGTTTCGGGGGAATGGCCATTTCTCGACCGCCTCCACCTTGGCAGGATCAGTGGCCACGCCCTCTGCTCCCACCACATGGCCCAAGAACTTGGTCTCGCGCTGAAGGAGGTTGCATTTCTTGGGGTGTAGGCGCAGGCCAGCCCCCCGAATGGCTTGGAAAACCTGGCGGAGGTTCTCCAGGGCCAACTTGAAGTCAGTGGCATGGACCAGAAGGTCGTCAAGGTACACCACGCACCGGTTTCGGGGGATGTGAGCCAGCACCCTCTCCATTAGTCTCTCAAACGTGGCGGGGGCGTTGCAGAGGCCGAAGGGCATCACACGAAACTGCCAGAGTCCTTGGCCGATGGTGAAGGCCGTCTTGGGTCTGGCTTCTGGTGCCAGCTCCACCTGCCAGTAACCGCTCCGTAGGTCAAGTGAGCTGAACCACTGTGACCCTGCGATTTGGTCCAGGGCGTCATCAATGCGGGGCAAAGGGTAGGAGTCCTTGCGGGTCGCATTGTTCAGTCGACGATAGATCCTTCTTTTTGACCAGGATGGCAGGGGCGGCCCAGGGGCTGTTGGATGGCTCTATCACCCCTGCCGCAGCCATCTCCAGTATCATCCGCTCTGCAGCTTCACGCTTGGCAAGCGCTAACCTGTAGGGTCGCAGTCTAATGGGCGGGGCTGTGCCAGTGTCAATTGTGTGCTGCACCAGGTTGGTCTGGGTGCACTCCTCATCGCGTGCAGCAAAAATGTCTGTGAACTGTTGGAGCAGGTCTCTCAGCTGTTGCCTCTGCTGAGAGCACACACACAGACAGAGAAAGACAGACAGACAGAGCGACAGAGAGACAGACAGAGACAGAGACACAGAGAGAGCAGAGAGACAGAGAGAGAGACAGATAGACCGAGACAGACAGAGAGAGAAACAGAGAGGGAGAGAGACAAAGAGAGAAAATGAGGGAGAGAGAGAGAGAGACATAGAGAGGGAGAGATAGAAAGAGACAGAGACAGAGAGACAGGTGATCTGTGAACTACTCTCGAATGCAATAACCCCCCAACTCCAAAACGGTAGGGAAGCAAGTAGAGGTGCACCAGCACAAGATACATACAGAGGGATCATTGGGCAATAGCGTCTTATGAGGTTATTGTGTGCGTGGCTGCAAAATGCGTTTGAGCGCGAGATAAGTGCAGTTTGGACATCCATGCCTCTCGCGACTGAACGCTTGGTGTTTGATGCCTAAACCGATGTTGCCCCACTGTCTTATGATGTACTCATGCCCACACAAGCATTGGTAAGGTCGGATAAACGTTTCCATGAAAGTTGTGAAGACCCATCACCTTTTACTGTTTAACCGCTTAGAAACACACAAGCGCCTATTGTGAAAATGAATTGTGAAAATGAATGTGAAAATGAATTGTGAACTACTCTCGAATGCAATAACCCCCCAACTCCAAAACGGTAGGGAAGCAAGTAGAGGTGCACCAGCACAAGATACATACAGAGGGATCATTGGGGAATAGCGTCTTATGAGGTTATTGTGTGCGTGGCTGCAAAATGTGTTTGAGCGCGAGATAAGTGCAGTTTGGACATCCATGCCTCTCGCGACTAAACGCTTGGTGTTTGATGCCTAAACCGATGTTGCCCCACTGTCTTATGATGTACTCATGCCCACACAAGCATTGGTAAGGTCGGATAAACGTTTCCATGAAAGTTGTGAAGACCCATCACCTTTTACTGTTTAACCGCTTAGAAACACACAAGCGCCTATTGTGAAAATGAATTGTGCAGTCACCATGGTACACATAAAGGGCTACGCGCCATAGTTGAGCTATATCGAAAACATGACTTGACTCGAACTAACTCCCAGACATGACGCACGCCGCAATATTGCCGGCCCCAACTCCAAACACACCTCATTATGATTCAGAAATGAAATGCAGCGCAGCAGTAAACTAGAGCCCGCATAGCCTCTGCTCTCCTTCAAGAGTCTAGACACTCGTTGTCAGGGTCGCTCCTTCGCTTCTGGAGAGAAGGTGTGGGTCTACAATCCAATTCGGAAGAAGGGAGTCTCACCCAAACTCACCAGCCAGTGGGTGGGACCCTGTACCGTCCCTGTTGGAGCAGCTTTCGGATGTTGTGCACCGGGTGAAGCTGTGTGCCCCGGGGCGGGTGGTGGTTTTGCATCGGGACCGCTTGGCACCTTACCGCCCCTTGGCTGAAGGACATGCAGATCAATCCAGCTCACCCAGCACGGTTCCTCCAACACCCACAAGCCCTACCAACCAAACGGCCAGTGGGGAACAGGGACCTGCGACCCCGCCTGTTCGTAGGCGGCGGGGACGACTTCCCCGTCGCTATAATGACTTTGTTGTCGGCTGAGGACAGGCGACACGCTGGTTGGGGCAGTGTAGCGACGGGACTACACAGTTAGCATTGTGCCTCCCTGTTTCCCAACATGCATTGTGTTCAGACTGAGAATTACGTTATTAAGTTCTAAATGTGTTATGCATGATTGTACAGTGTTGTTAAATTGTTAGTAGTCATATATTAATGTTGTAAGTGTTTTGGGGAACGTAGTACTGAAACCATGGTTGACATGGCTGTTTGGTTTGATGACCCCAGCGTTAAATTTCATGCTAAGTAAGTCTGTGTCTCACGGTTTTGTTAAGCAATAAAAAGACTGTGAAAGACAATTTGCTTCTTATTTCTCCAACCACAATATTTTTGGACAGATCGCCAAGGTCAGTACCAATAGAGCTGATCGAATTTGGGGTACCAAACAAAAAAACCCAGACTCATCCTCTGGAAATTGTGCAAGTGTGCTACTCACTGCAGAGCCACATGACATCTAGATCTCCCTCGTTGGACCTCTAACTCTAACAAAATGCCAAACCCATTGGCGCAGCAACCGGAAACAACTAGAGTCTCTTTAAAGACAGTTTAATGAATGCTGTTGACGATCTGGAACTCTGTTTAAAGACATTTAATGGTTTAGGGTTAGGGTTAGGGTTAACCCTAATCAAAACGACAGATGCTAGGTTATGTTAGCGTTAATATCTGACCAACTCTAGTAGGGATGCACGATATGAGGAAAACAATGCAATATTCCATAACGTTCTTGAATATTGCAATGACAATATAACTTACGATAAATGAACAGATATTGATGTGTGCACAGTTCTAATTTATACTTTTAATGTCTTATTATATGTGTACGTCCATTTGAAAAGATTAATAAATTATAAAATGTGTGCATAGGTCTTTCCTTACCACCATTCCCTCGACATCTTTCCTCACAAAAGTGCTGCTCCTCCTCCTATATCAGAAAAATGGGAGAGCAAATCATGATTCTGGATAATACGGCAAGAAGCAGCATGCTTTATAGAGAACAGAAGGGGGACAAAAACTGAGCTTTGAGGGACACCACCATTTAACCAATGGGACCTAAGGTTACCCAGGGAAAGAGAGAAGGTTCTATTGCAGAGATATGAGAACAACCTTTGTTATTGTCTTGTATGCTGGTATGGACATTCCAAAATCACTCCCAAGAACAAATTAGGATACATTGTGAAGGACTGTGGGAAGATCATGGGGGGCAGCAGGCTGACCAGTAGCACCTGCACATGATGATGCTGATAGGATGGGTGGATGGGATGTATCCACTAAGTGCATGGGATATACCGGATACATCCCATCTACTTTCATTGGAGTTCCGAGCACTCCCTCGACCCTTCTGGTCGGAGGTATAGGTAGCCCAAGATCACAACCAACCCAGCAAAAACCTAATTTATTTCCATGGTGCAGTAGCCACGGGGATTCTGGGGAAAGACATTTACTCGCCGATATCATACATGGATATGTGCAGTATACTTTTTATACAATTGTGAGTATGCAGTTATTGACATGCACTTTAAATGCTTGCCTCTACATTATGGTATTTATGATGGCAGCAATAGATGATCGGGACTATTTTTGTTTTTGTGTATCTGATATGCTGTCTGTATATCCTATGTTGTACCACAAATTGCCTCTCGGAGGACACTGATTTAGAAAACGTCTTCTAAATCTTCTAGACTCGTCTAGACTTGTGTTTGTTGTCCTGTGAGTCTGTCATATTCACACGCTTGGGGTGGACGTTCACACACAGAGATGATTCTTACCTCTCTACTGGTAGCCATGTCCCACAAACAGAATGGTTTTAGACCGTGGTAGAAACTAATTAAGTACATTTACAAGTACTTCACTTCAGTTAAAATTTCAGGTACTTTTACTTTACTTGAGTATTTATATTTTCTGCTACTTTATAATTCTACTCCATTGCATCTGAGGCAAATATTGTACTTTTTAGACCACTACATTTAGCTGACAGCTTCAGGTACTAGTTCATTTTCAGATTAAAGTTCACAATACAAAATACTTTTGTAGTTTCACTTAAGTAACATTTTCAATCCCCTCTCTCTCCTCATTCGTAGTCCACTGGATACCTGCACACAAACGCAAGGGCATATTGTCAATGGTCAGTTTGTTTATACACTGTTTTTATCTAACCTGCTTATTGCTGGTGAGGCTGTGTGGTCTTTCCAAAAGGCATAGACTCATCCTCAATGAGGGGAGCATCTAGAGATGCTGACCATACATATAGTGCTTTACTACAATACAATTATTCTGCACATAACTAAAAGCTTCAATTATGTCTGATCAAGTTCATTATGATTATACTGTTCCATGTCCTGGTTAAACTGGTCTGGAAGCATGACCATAAGTGGACGTATGACATCACGTACGACATCACAACCAGATCACCTGTGATGAGACACGCCCAGAGAACAAAACCCAACAACTGTACAACTGTACTGACAGTTCAACGCAGCCAATGACATCCAGGCGATCTGGCGGGCTTACCAGCTGCTCATGAAGGGCTGCACGTGGCACTTTAATGAGACGGTGCTCACCGTGTGGTCAGCCCCCAACTACTGCTACAGTTGGCTGGCTTGAACTTTCATGCAGTGCTCCAGGGTGAGAGCCAGCCAGGCTACCACTGATGGATGTACACTGGCATTTGTTAGATTGTTGTTTGTTTTAGATCCTCTTTATTTTTTCTGTTCATTCTCATCTGTCATGAATGTCCTCATACTGGTTAATGCAATTTTATCTTCATAATGGCCAATGGTATCCAATGTTGCAACAGTGTAAATAGTCTGACTAGCAATCTTCTATTGTCCAAAAGGACAATTTCTCACATTTTGTGTCCTGACATATTGCAAATAATAATATAAATAATAATGGTATTGTGCATACTTACTACTTACTGTATGTCTCCCTTGTATGGAATAGAAAAGTAATGACACCTTGTGACACAAAACATTATTTGTATTATTATTATTATCTCTTTGCAACACTGATGTTAACACCAGTTACACAGAGAATTTACTGTGTCCTCTGGACACGGAGGGACACTGTCCAGTTGATATCACTCAAGACCTTGTTTGAAAGTCATGCGTTGTCACATATTACACGGCATCATTGAATATGTAGAGATGTAGAGGTTAAAGTGATGCAGCGTATTGGGTAAACAATGACCTCTGGTCATTTCGGGATCAATGTCATGTTTGCTGTGGTTCTCAATAGGTGAGGGAAATCCAATCCACCCCTCTGTCCCTGGAGTGGAGCAAAGGACTTTGTTACAAATCTCCTTATGCCGGCTGAGAGAGATAGAGAGAGAGAGAGAGAGAGAGAGAGAGAGAGAGAGAGAGAGAGAGAGAGAGAGAGAGAGAGAGAGAGAGAGAGAGAGAGAGAGAGAATGAGAGATTAGGTTGGTAACTAAGCTCAGTAGAGAGGATCTTTACAACAACAATGGTGAGATAAATTGGCATGGTGGGTAAACAAGGAGATACAAAAGGAAAAAAAAATGTTTAGGTTTGATGTTCGGCTATATAGATGGCCAGTAGGTGGTGCAGTTGTTGCAATAACGTTTTCTGTCTCGATATGATTTGTTTCAGCCATATCAAAACATAGCTATGTCACTGTGTATGATATGGTAAATAGTGAAGCATACTTTCTATACTTTCTATGCTTCATAAATGCAGGCATCCAAATGATCCCAACAACAGGAAGTAGTATCAGATACAAAAATATATATTAAAAAAGTACATATTATATATTGATCCTTACTAACTCTTTGTCTATGTCTGAGACAATACATATAATTTTCTGCCCATCCACCTGTCACAGTCACATCATCACATGTGAGCTCCTTGGCCTTATTATATCAGAGGAAATATAACTTAACATCAGTTGTGGATCAGTGGGTGCACATCTACTAATGCATTTGGAAAGCAATCAGGTCATTTTGGATCAGGAGAGAAAACAGTCACAACAAATCCAACAGTGTTAAGAAAATACTAGTATAGTAATTGGAAGGACATGACGACACACAACATTTTGCAAATGGCTATAAACAGTATAAACAAGATGATATGTCTTTTATACAGTAAATCCTGCCCTTTACAGTATTTCCTTCTAATATAATGAAATGTTGGTGCTGAGAATTCATGGGAACAAGTATGGGTTACAGCTGCTGTCCCATCATCTTCAACTGGGTTAAGATGTCTCCTCACGTGTGCAAGCCAATACCCATTCTGCTGTAACCACGGCGACAATATCCATCTAAAAGGGGTGGGCCATGTCTGGAGGATATTTAAACCACAGCCTTGACAGAGCTGCTGTGCTGCACACAAACAACACTCTGCACTCTCTGCACTTCAAGGACCAAAGAGAACATAAGAGAAGAGTCTGAAGAGAGAAAAACAGCAAATCGCTTGTTTCTTAAAGAGAGCGGTCATGTATCTCCAGGGACAAACGTCTCATCAGCTTCTGACCTCATCAGAGGTCAGAAGAAATAGAGGCAGCTCCCCTTCTCCCTCCTCAGACATCCAGCAAACCAACCAGACTCCAATGTCACTCGGACAGAAATAAGTTGGGATTTCAGAAGAAGAAGAAGAAGTGAGATCTCCACAGAGGTTTGGACACTCTGATTCTCAGCATGAGCAGCCCCAGCTCCAGCGTCAGCTACAGTCAGATCATAGCCCCCCCTAAGGGGGCCGGGGGACCCACCACCCCTCGCAGAGGACCCCCCAAATTTAAGCAGCGGATGACCCGTCAGTTCAAGAGCAAACCCCCAAAGAAGGGGATTAAAGGGTGAGGCTTGTGAGACTTGTGGCTAATAATAAGAATAAGAATAAGAATAAGAATAAGAATAAGAATAAAGTTAGTCAAATAAGGCTATTCGATATTATTACTAAATACACATTTTTGGCAGTTTTGGTGTGATTACACCGAAATATTTGTATTGCAATTATTTTCAATAAGATTCAAGATTCAATAAGTTTAATTGTCACATACACATGCAGGATGTGCAGTGAAATGAAAAAGTGCCATATTCCTCAGTGGAATATGCAACAGATCAATACTCCTGCCATTCTCTCCACTCTCACGGACTGCCTCACTGAAATAAAAACCTGAATGAACAACAACTTCCTCAAACTCAACTGCAATAAATCGGAAATCATCATAATCGGCCCAAAATCTCTCCTCCCCTCCGCCCAGAACTTCTCACTCTCCATCGACGGACACACGGACACACAGTCACACCCTCCCCCCCTGGTCCGTAACCTCGGCATCATCATGGATCCCACCCTCTCCTTCAAGTCACACATCAGCAACATCACCAAAATATCCTTCTTCCACCTCCGTAATATTGCACGACTTCGCCCCACCCTCTCTCCTCAGCTGCAGAAACACTTATCCATGCCTTCATCACCTCCAGATTAGACAACTGCAACAGCATTCTTTATGGTTTACCTTCCACTGCCCTTAAAAAATTACAATATGTTCAAAACTCAGCTGCCCGGTTACTCACCCACTCCCGCTCCAGAGAACACATCACACCCATCCTCCAACACCTTCACTGGCTTCCAATACAGCACCGAATCCATTTCAAGATCCTCCTCATCACTTACAAAGCTCTCAATAATCTCGCCCCTTCATACCTGACAGATGTCCTCCATCGCCACTCCCCCACTCGCCACCTTCGATCTGCCGATGCCAACCTTCTGACCCCTGACCCCCATCACCAAGACCAAGTACCGCACCTTGGGGGACAGAGCCTTTGCCGTCGCTGCCCCAACCCTCTGGAATTCCCTGCCTCCTAACATCAGAAACTCTGACTCACTTCTTTTAAAAACCAACTCAAAACCCACCTTTTCAAGAAAGCCTACAGCATCTGACCTCCACCTCCACCTCTCTCTTTGACTCTACAACCTCTATATTTGTTTTTGTTTCTGTATTCCGTATCTGTGTACGTTTATGTTATATGTTTATTGTTCATTGTAAAGCGTCTTTGAGTACCTTTAAAAGCGCTATATAAGTCATGTATTATTATTATTATTATTATTACAAATTTTACAAATTAGAGTGATCAGATTCAGAATATCCACAATAAATACCTGAATAATAATAATAACAACAACAATAATTGATACATTAGATGAATGATACATTAGATGGAGGATTGTTTTTAAGTGCAAGTGTGATCCTACATTATTATTCCAGTGAAGAATAGGTAATTATAATGATGCATTCACATGCTAATGCCTCTTTAGGTTTGGGGATGAAATCCCTAGAATGGAAGGGCTTGGCACCGATGAGTAGTACTACATGTGGCGCTTTGATGTATAACTGATCCATTAGTCATTTTGTGATATGTGATAAGTGCAATGCTGCTGATGATTGTGATCACATTCCATTCATATTTACGGCATTGTGTCAATTGAATTTGTAAATTGCAAAATAATAGATTTTGACTCCACATGTAAGACCACAACATTTCTCTTTCAATACAAAATTTTACAAGTAAATAAAAATCTATCTTAGAGAATTGTATGAAACACATTTACATTTAGGGCATTTGGCAGACAATTTTATCCAAAGCGATTTACAATTAGTACATTTGTCAAAAGAGAGACAGCAATAGATGATAAGAATAGAACAGGTTTAAAGCATTCATAATTGCAAGGTTAATAGAACAAGTTTCATAATTGCTAGGTTGCCAGAATAATTACTGGGATAAGAGCAGAACTACAATTCTGAGAGCTATACCAACATCTAAGAACATACAGTACAATATACTAAACAATGCTAAGTACTATTGTTTAGTGCCAAGATATACAAACACACTATGGCAGCCCGGCCTAGGGAGACAGTATAGTGGTGGACCAAGGGGGGAAGCTATGCAAAGTCCAGGTGAACTCTCACACATTCAACAAACCTCCCTTTATTGCAGTGATTCTTCGTTTGTGAAATGGTACCCTCGTGTTGCCAATAAACATACATTTATCATATTGATGATTTACCATCACGTCATATACAAGCCACTACGTTATTGTCATCATCCTGGTCATACACTGCCCAACATGTCATTGTGGAGATCATGTGAAGACGACATTCAAGTCCACATCAAGCAATGACCTGTTGATTAGAACACTCTGCAAGTATGTTTCCTCCTGGCACTGTGACATGAGCTAATGGTGTCTTCTGCAAGTCTTCCAGACTTCACCGTGGTTTGTCCCTGGGAAGCCTTCAGCCACTTGGAGCTCCACGAGCTTGCTCAGTATGAGATCATTTAGGAGACACACTGGAGATGCCACCCAGATATTTTACATCCTAGTTTCCCCTCAAAAACACACTGAATCAGGCAAAACATTCGGCTGATTCAAAGACTTCTGCTGTACATTATTATGTTCTTATAACATTGGAGAGTCGGGTTAGACTTATAACTGAAAAACAATATTGTACAAGATAGCACAAGAGTGTGATACATAGTAGATAGATACATGGAGATAGATGTATAGTGTTATATTTAGAGGTGCACTTTGATGTTGCAAACCTAGTCACCTTTCCTGGGTCAGACCCACGAACCATCCTGTCCTGAATGTTTGATACCAAAACCATAATGTTATTGATTTAAACCATTTGAACTCAGGGGATCAGAGGACTGTGGTCTGGACAAATAAACACCGTAGGATAGGAAAATGATTAAAAATAGAATAGATGAGAACTTTTGAAAAAAATAAAATAGAATGTAAAAGAATATAAAATAATTAGTATGAGTATTAGTATTATAAGTCTTACAGTATAAAATATATTGTTTAATGTCATAATGTATGTGCTTATATTTATAATGTATATTATATATTAACTGATTTCTCACTCTCATATGGTTCCCCAAGGATACAGAAATTGGCATCAGAATCAGTTTGGCTAATTGGATTTTTAACAATTAATCTGTTAAATGGCCAACTTAATCATGTGTTTGGTCTACTATAACATCAAAAGACTCTGATGAATATAATCCTTTCAATGTATAAAAGCTATGACTAATTGCAGTAATATAGCATGGTATAGGTTAGCCACAAATTGACTGAAGGACCTTCGCCACCTCTTGGTCGCAATTGTCTCCATTGAATCCCTTATTCATGAAAATATCAGTCTTATCTGTAATATAAATATAAAAGTATTGTGGCGAGCGCTACGGAGGGAGCAAATGGAATGAACAACACGACTCAAGAGACGGGAGTTCTGTTTATGTTGTCCTGTGTCCCATACACCGCACGACCCTACGTACAACCACACTCACTCAAATGAACAATCGCCGACCGGGGGTCACTCGCCACAACACACCTTTCCCCAACGGTGGCACAACATAACAAATGATGAACACATATAAGGAAGAGATAAATACACACTACGATTTGAACACTCGAACATTACAAACGACACATTCACATTATCGCCTCCCATAACCCCTCGCGCCCAACGCATAATTAGCGTGGCCCAGCCAACCCCTGGCCGCTACAGTATTATCTGCTTGTATTTAATGCTGATTAACTCACCACTATCACACCTCTACGGACAGCTTGGGTCAGACTCTTTGTATCGGCATGCCTTTCACACAACACATGTGTCCAGTGGTTGAATGACTACTCAGATCTTTAACTTTAGTAAAAGTTGTCATACCACATTGCAGAAAAAGAAACACTGTTAAAAGTATAGAATAGAATAGAATAGAATAGAATAGAATAGAACTTTATTTATCCCGAAGGAAGTACAATTATAAGTAAAAAGTCCTGCATAGCAAATGTTACTTAAAAGTACAAAAGTTTAAGCATCAAAACATACTTAAAGTATCAAAGTGGAAGTACTCATGATGCACAATGGCCAATTGCCAAATATATATTATAGTTTTGGATTCTATTTTTTTTATTTTTGTATTAATGTGTTGTCCCCTCAATGTTGCTAAGCAATAAAGCCTTGTTGATATATCAGAATGTATTTGATTATATTTTGTATTTGTAACGGATGTGTAACAGGTAATTGCAGCACAACCAGAGGAGAAGTTTATTACGTTTAATAAAGTTCAGGATGCACGATACAGGGTAACAAACACAACTGGATAGTCTATTGTCCAATGGCAGGGGATACGGGAACACGGGGAATCCAGGTGTGGAACGGGATCAGGTGAGTGTGGCAGGGTGGGAGAACACACACACGACCCTCCATATGGGGCAGTGGTAACAGGTGCCCAAAAGTGACTCCTGTCTGCGGGCGCTGCCTGATACAGCTGTATCGCCCAGTTTATGTACTTTATGTACAGGTGCTTTTATTTTGATCAAAAGGTCATAACAGGGGCCCTACCAGGGGCATTAGCCCCTGGTAGGGTCTCCCAAGGCAAAGTGGTCTCAGGGGAGGGGCCAGACTAAGAGCGATTCAAAGACCCCATGAAAAGACTCCCGGAAAGAACAGTCACCTCGCCCGGACAAGGGAAACCGGGGCACCCTTCTGGAGCCAGACCTGGGAGGGGAGCTCGTCGGCGAGCGTCTGGTGGCCGGACCTGGATCCACGGGGCCCGGCCGGGCCAAGCCCGAAAAGACAACGTGGAGTCACCTCCCTGTGGGCTCACCACCTGCAGGGAGAGTCATTGGGGTCGGGTGCATTGTATACCGGGCGGTAGGCAAAAGCGGGGTCCTGGGCGTGTGGATCCCCGTCATCGCCGACTGGTTCTAGGGACGTGGAACGTCACCTCACTGGCGGGGAAGGAGCCGGAGCTGGTGCGGGAGGTGGAGCGGTACCAACTAGATATGGTTGGGCTCACCTCCACGCACAGCACCGGGTCTGGAACCAAACTCCTGAAGAGGGGCTGGACCCTCTACTTCTCCGGAGTTGCCCAGGGTGTGAGGCGCCAGGCGGGTGTGGGGATACTCACAAGTCCCGGCTGAGCGCCGCTGTGTTGGAGTTCTCTCCGGTGGACGAGAGGGTCGCCTCCATGCGACTGCAAGTCGCTGGGGGAAGGCTCTGACTGTTGTGTGTGCCTACGCACCAAACAGCAGCTCAGAGTATCCGGCCTTCTTGGAGTCCTTGGGTGACATCCTGGAAAGGGTTCCGTCCGGGGACTCCATAGTTCTACTGGGGGACTTCAACGCACACGTGGGCAATGATGGAGAAACCTGGAGGGGAGTGATTGGGATGAACGGCCTGCCCGATCTGAACCAGAGTGGTGTTTTGTTATTGGACTTCTGTGCTAGTCATGGACTGGCCATAACAAACACCATGTTCGAACATAGGGTGGTTCACAAGTGTACCTGGTACCGGACCACCTTAGGCCAAAGGTCGCTGATCGACTTTGTAATCGTATCAGCAGATCTGCGGCCGCATGTTTTGGACACTCGGGTGAAGAGGGGAGCAGAGCTGTCAACTGATCACCACCTGGTGGTGAGTTGGATCAGATGGCGCGGGAGGCTGCCAGACAGACCTGGTAAACCCAAACGTGTAGTGAGGGTGAACTGGGAACGTCTGGTGGAAGCCCCTGTCCGTAGGGTCTTTAACTCCCACCTCCGGAAGAACTTCTCGTGCATCCCGGGGGAGGTTGGGGACATGGAACCTGAGTGGGCCATGTTCAGAGCCTCCATTGTAGAGGCTGCAGCTCGGAGCTGTGCTCAAAAGGCTGTCGGTGCCTGTCGTGGTGGCAACCCAAGAACCCGTTGGTGGACACCAGCGGTGAAGGAAGCCGTCAGGCTGATGGCCCAGGGGTCTCCTGAAACAGCAGACAGGTACCGGGAGGCCAAAAGGACCGCAGCTTCAGCGGTTGCTGAAGCAAAAACCCGGGTGTGGGAGGAGTTCGGGGAGGCCATGGAGCAGGACTTTCGGTTGGCCTCAAGGAGGTTCTGGCAAACTGTCCGGCGACTCAGGAAGGGAAAGCAGGGCTTGGCTCAGGCTGTGCTCAGTCGGGGAGGAGAACTGCTGACCCAGACTGGATGAGATTCGCCCTGAGATGCTGAAGGCTCTGGACATTGTCGGGCTGTCGTGGCTGACACGCCTAGTCAATGTAGCGTGGAGGTCGGGGACAATACCTGTGGAATGGCAGACCGGGGTGGTGGTCCCCATTTTCAAGAAAGGGGACCGGAGGGTGTGCTCCAACTATCAGGGTATCACACTGCTCAGCCTCCCCGGGAAAGTTTATTCCAGGGTGCTGGAAAGGAGGCTCCGGCCGATTGTCGAACCTCAGCTCCAGGAGGAACAATGCGGATTCCGTCCTGGCCGTGGAACAGTGGACCAGCTCTTTACCCTCGCAGGGTTGTTGGGGGGCGCATGGGAGTTTGCCCATCCAGTCTACATGTGCTTTGTGGACTTGGAGAAGGCCTATGACCGTGTCCCCCGGGGAATCATGTGGGGGGTACTACGGGAGTATGGGGTACCGGGGCCGTTGGTACGTGCCATTCGGTCCTTGTACGAACAAAGTGCGAGCTGCGTCCGTATTCTCGGCACAAAGTCAAGCATGTTCTCAGTGGGTGTTGGACTCCGCCAACGTTGCCCCTTGTCACCGGTTCTGTTCGTGATCTTCATGGACAGAATCTCAAGGCGCAGCCGAGGTGAGGAGAGTGTCCGGTTTGGGGACCTCAGAATTGCATCTCTGCTCTTTGCAGATGATGTGGTTCTGTTGGCTACATCAGACTGTGACCTCCAGCATGCACTGGGGCGGTTTGCAGCCGAGTGTGAAGCAGTCGGGATGAGAGTCAGCACCTCCAAGTCTGAGGCCATGGTTCTCTGCCGGAAAACGGTGGAGTGTTCCCTCCAGGCTAGGAGTGAGTTGCAGCCTCAAGCGAAGGAGTTCAAGTATCTCGGGGTCTTGTTCACGAGTGAGGGCAAAATGGAGCCGGAGATGGACAGACGGATTGGTGCAGCGTCTGCAGTGATGCGGGCGCTGTACCGGTCATTGTGGTGAAGAGGGAGCTGAGCCGGAAGGCGAAGCTTTCGATTTACTGGCCCATCTACGTTCCAACCCTCACCTATGGTCACGAGCTTTGGGTAGTGACCGAAAGAATGAGATCGCGGATACAAGCGGCCGAAATGAGTTTCCTCTGCAGGGTGGCTGGGCTCAGCCTTAGAGATAGGGTGAGGAGCTCAGACATCCGGAGGGAGCTCGGAGTAGAGCCGCTGCTCCTCCGCATCGAAAGGAGTCAGCTGAGGTGGTTCGGGCATCTGATTAGGATGCCCCCCGGGCGCCTCCCTTTGGAGGTTTTCCGGGCACGTCCAACTGGGAGGAGACCCCGGGGCAGACCCAGAACTCGCTGGAGGGATTACATATCTCGTCTGGCCTGGGAACGCCTCGGGATCTCCCAGGAGGAACTAGAGAGTGTGGCTGGGGAGAAGGAAGCCTGGGGGGCCCTGCTTAGCCGGCTGCCACCGCGACCCGACCCCGGATAAGCGGACGATAATGGATGGATGGATGGAAAAGGTCATAACGTGCAAATACACATAACACCAGGAAGCGATGTTGTAGACTGGGATCGCCAAACAGCGACAGGGACGGGCAGACGGAAACCAGGAAGTGCGACGGCAGGATTCGTGGTCGGGGACAGAAGGCCGAGGTGGTCTTCCCGTCTCCAGGGAGACGGGAAGGTCAGGGGCAGGCTGGGTCGGTAACGGGTAATCAGATCAGATGGAGGAATGCTGGAGAGTCTTGCATGTGAAAAAGCAGGGAGGAGGAGCTTATATATGAATGGAAATTGACACGGAGAACAGGTGGAGGTGAAGTGGCTGATGAGATGATTGAGCGATTGGCCGTGACAGTGGAAACATACAGAATGGAGTGCAGATCATGACAGTATTGTTAATATTAATCTGCAAAGTAACTAGTAACTAAAACCGTCAGGTAAATGTAGTGGAGCAAAAAGTACAAAATGTATTGGAGTAGAAGTATAAAGTAGCAGAAAATATGAATACGCAAGTAAAATACAAGTGGCTCAAATTTGTACTTAAGTACAGTACTTAAGTAAATACTTTTCTGTGAATCATTTAAAAATGGAAGTCTGTGCTTCACAGAGTTGATTGACAGGACGTTGCTCATATATACAGTATATCTTTCAAAAGCCAAAGGCTAGACACAAGGCAGCAGGACAGGAAAACACACAAACACAGAGACACAGGAGGGGCAGGGGCGTGGTCATGACAGTATTTTGTTTGTTGTTAGATTTAGTTCATCCCATTTGGCCAAATACCACATGGCCACTGTCAGTTATGTCCTTGCTGTAAGAAGATCAGAAGAAGATCAACATTGCTCCTCAACATTTGTTGATGTGATGCAACGGATTGAGATGCCCATCTTCGGCTGTGATCTCTCAACATTTCTAAACAAAGAGAGATAGCACATTAATCCAGCTGCCACCAGTGACAGATTAATAATCACACATATGCATGATAAATGCATACACATTGGACATTGTAGACACTTAGTTTTATTGTATTAGTTTATTTGCCAGGGGCCATAACACACAACACAACCAACCAGAGTTAGCTATAGCATATTTTCATCTGAAGGCTGTGGGCAGTAATATCTGCAAAAACAGCAATACAATACAAACGATTAAAAGCAATTCAATTGGCCCACTTTTAAAACAGTACATCACATGTAAAACAGCATCATATAAAATATACAAACAGTTGGTTTACAAGGGCTTAGATCAGAGATCACATGATTGGTTTGTCTTGTGCCAAGTGTTCTTCTAAAAATAGTGAAGTTTGTTGATTCTATGATGTACGTGGGAATTGAGTTCCATGTGTCTGCTGCTCTGACTGAAAATGCTGATTGTCCAAAAGCAGTTTTCCTAAATTTAGCCAAGCAGTCAGCTCTGACTGATGCACTGGTCTCCCAGCATTACCCCTGAGAGTCTCCCTAGCATTATCTCTACAGAACGACAGATTGTTTAAGCCATGGTATCGCAAGGTCGTCAATTCATTTATATATCAGGCACATATCTAGGTGAAAATAATTGAGTGCATAAAGAGCTTAGTAGCTGCTAGAGGTAGTTGATACCTAATATGTCTACAATTCATGAGGTTAACTAACACTTCTGGAGACATTTTGTTCCTTAAAATGTAATTTAGAATCAATGATATTTGAAGCGCAATAACAATATTTATTACCTCTCTTTTAACAAGGATGTCAGAATGATGTATGTAGAAAAATGCATGTGTCACAGGGTGGATTCTGTCTTGTAAATTAATGTGACGTATGTGTTTTGGTTTGAGTGTATTATTTTGGGTTGCTGTGAGTTATTTTAATGCATGTGATTTCAGTTGCAGTGATTCCTTTGGGTTTTGTTAGCTATGTGCTTTGATGTGTTTCCTTGGTTGCAGTGCATTTGCTTTTCCCAAAATTATTATTTTGTGTCCACATCATGAGTTAATTTAGTAGGCTACAGACACCTGTGCCTCCACCTTGACTAATACAAACAAACTTGACTCTGAGCAGCAAGCTGGGGGACCGGAGCACAAACCAGCTGTGTGAGATTACCACGGAGGAACGGGCTACCCATACACAGCATAGCGGCCAGCCAAACAACGCACGTCCTGGGCTGAAGCTGATTGGAGTATCAGCAGCTTGTGCGTTAATGCGGGTTTTGCCAGTGGACTGCCCCTCCCTCCCACCAGAACCTAGTGTGCCTTTGTGCTTTAAGAGCACTATATTGAGTTCCCAATTCAAGTACAAAGTTGGGTGGCATTGTGTATAGCTTGGCCGCCTCACACATGCCCATAGTGCTGCTCACATTAAGAGTAAGACAACAGTGATCACTATGGACACTTTATGTAGTGATTTCCTTCCCCTTTTTAATCCTGTTAATTCCTGTTACAAAAGAGACTTTTATAACTTTAACTTAACTGACCCCCACATGAGTCTTATACTGAAAGGTGTTGTTGTTAAACTTCAAACTTAAATACAATTCCCTGAAATTGTAAACACACATACGGACACAAAGACACATGGACACATAGACACAGCCACACACACAGCCACACACACACACACACACACACACACACACACTACCGCGCCCCCCCCCCCCCCCCCCCACCATGTGAGGATATGTATGTAATGTGACCAATCATACAATGCGCCCTTAATATAGGCATTTTAAATGGAATAATGCCTATTAAAAGCAAGAACTTAAAGCTGTTTTAACCTTTCGGATTTGAAGAAGGGAAGTACTAGCTACGAGTGGACCAAAAAGAGCCAACCATGACTCAAAGACTAGTTCCTCTGTTCTAGAAGTGTGTGCCTCAGTCATTTATAAAACCTTGTTTGTTGAACAACAATGTCTGTACTGTGAACATGTGATAGCAATGCCACATGTTGCGGTGGTTCATTAACCACATTCTAGACTTTGTAAGCCTTACACAAAACATTTCATTTCAATGAAACAAACAATGAAAAATGCTCAAAATGTTTGTGTATAAGTTTATACTTGGACTCATTGCTCTCTCTCTCTCTCCCTCTCTCTCTCTCCCCCTCTCTCTGGCTCTTTTTCTCTTAAAAGAGAAAAGGGGGAGGAGAGTGCACACTCCCTCCTTCTGCTCTCTTCCTCCAATGTTGAAATTCCTCTCTCATGAGGCACTTCCTGGTTAGCGACCAGCAGTAGTATAGAGATCACAGATATGTCATTTGTCAGAGAGAGAGAGAGAGAGAGAGAGAGAGAGGAAGTTGGAACGGCAGCAGTTTGAAGAAGATTTGAGTCAAAAAGGAAAGAACTGTCGACCCAAATGAGAGAAAGACAGGAAGGAGACAGTTAAGGCAACCTTGAGTGAGTCCATAAATGTATAATCATCTGTGTGTAGTCTGATAAGATATAATTTAAGCATCCGCATGTGTATAAAATACCCACAGGCGTTGGAGTGAGCTAACCAGCAGAGCCTTGATAGAGAGCACAGTGCAGCACGTTTATGTAGTGAGTCATTGGATGCAAAAGGAGAGCGGACAGAAAACTAAATGTTCCCTCAGTGTGTTTTATCGTTGACATTCAACTTTTCAACTTAAATTAAGTCTTCCATATAAAGTGCAGAATTAAAAAAATGAACAAAATAAAGTTCACTTGAAAACAGAAAAGACCAGAAGATGAGACAAGCAGGGACAGAGGAGAGACGACTAGCTTGGGTAGGATGATACATGTTTACACATGCAACCTTCGGGTCTTCTGGCCTCTTCTTGTCTGTTTGGTGACTTGTGTGGTGGTCCTTCACCACTACACACAAACACAGAGCTCAGAGCACGAGTCAGACATTTCCAGGGACCAACCAGGAGTGGACGGTTGTTGTGATGCAGCAGGCTACTCAACTGTGATTCTGTTCATCAAGCTTGTCCTGGCTGGGACGCTGTGTTTCCTCTGCCTCAGGTAGCTATGACCTCTCAATGAACCCCCACAACCTTGGCTTATATCCTCGCGCATCACAATTGAAAACAAAATGACTTCCAAGTTTTCATTGGAAGAGTAACAAACTAAGTCGATTTTTACGCTTTTACTGAGTACCACATTTCAAAATTGTTAAGTAAATGAACTTCCCAATTAAGATAAGCGTGGTCTTTCATCCAGCAAATTATTGAAAGTGTATTCAGCATGGATAGTCGCATATAATTATATTAGATCTGTCATAATAACTGTGTGACAAAGTTAAGTGACCGCTTTAAAAGTTTTTCAGTTTTTTGTACACTTTTTTTTCATTTAATTTCATTAATTTTCAGGTGCTGTTGTCCCACCCATACAAGAAGGGAAGGTTTGAGGCTTACGGGCACATGTTTGAGAGCAGACGCATCTCGACGGAAGCTTCTGGAGGACTACTATAACCGCTGGGTGCGGCTCTCACCGCACATGGTGGGCCACAGCAAAGCCAACGTAGCCAAAGTGATTGGAGACCTCATAAAAGCTGGCCGCACCTCTGTGCCCGCTGAATCCTGCCTTTCTTTGCGGGGCGACTTCTTACAGGTGATTCTTCCTTTGAACGCTATAGGAATGTTATGTTCCAAAACCAAACACAACATTTTCACCAGTAATGGATCTGAACGTTTACAACTTGTTAGCCGTGTAATCACATTACCTTACTGAATAATGTTACAAGTACACCTAGCCTCCTTTTAACCCCCAACCACAACCTCTACCTGCAGGTGGGCAGCACCTACGAGGAGCACAAGGTTGGCTCTCCAGACTGCTTCGACATCCTAGTCCCACTGAGGGTGCCCAGTGGACTGAAACTACAGCACAGAGTCCTCTGGGAGGTGGAGGGGGCAGAGGCGGCAGAGCACCATAAGGACCAGAGAGAGGAGGCTGTCAATAGGGATAAAGAGGAATCCAAAGGAGAACTGAAATTTGCACGCTCACTCAAGAGTTTGAAAAATGACAAGAAGAGAAAAGACAGGAGGACCAAGATCAGGCATGATGCAGAGGTGGACGACCACCAGAAGAGCACCCCCAAGAGGGAGTATGAAGAGGCGAACCGGGAGGAGGGGGCCACTTTGAGGTCAGGTCTCGTTCCAAAAGGCGTCCTCGAAGTGCCCCTACGTGAGGAATGGCTACGCAGACACCAAGTTTTTGTCAACACCTTCCTGCGGCTTTGCCCCCAGGAATCCCCTTCTGGGGGAGGTACAGGGCGGAGTAAAGTCTACAGGTTTATAGTGCCTTCTGTTCTCCGCTGGTTCTTTCTCACAATGCAGTGCTGCTTAGCCTCTGTGCGCTACTCACATGAGCAGCACTGCAAACTAAGTATCACGCTGTCCAATGAATGTGTGCAGCTGCACCTCACTCAACAGCCAGACTACATCTGCTGCCATATTTCTACGGTGGTACGCATGTTCCCCGTCTTCCTGCTTGGCAACGGCGTCTACCTTGTCCCAACAACCGCTGCGCCACTCTCAGGGTACTCGACCAAACATTGTAACCAGAAAGAACTGTGGACTCTTTATTTCCCTCTCCACGAGCATAGGCTGTTGAGTTGGAAGAGGAGTCACGTCCCGCGAGGCTCCTGCCATCTCAAGTGTCTCCAGCTGGTCAAGGCCATCCGTGACCTTGGTGGCCAGGCTCTGGACAGCCAGGGATCAGAGGCCTGGGGTACAGTCCTCTCCTCCTATGTCCTGAAGACCGCCTGGATGCGATTGCTCCTGAAAATCCCTGCCGAGGCTTGGGAGGAGCGCTACCTGGTGGCCCGAGTAGAGGACCTCATTCATTGTCTCACAGAGGCACTGGAGAAGCGATTCATCGCTCATCTGTTCCTGGGAGAGCGCGAGAGTGCAGACAGCATGGCGTCCGACTCCTTGGTGTTCTCCAAACTGCCGAAGGAAGCTGTGGAGGTGAATAATAAGGCAACAGGCGGAAACCTCTGGGCAGGGATCCCGCATGTGCATTTAGATCTGGTGTCCAGTCGTCTAACTTACGCGTGGACACACCTCCACAGACTGATCCGTCTGACTCGACCTGAGAGGAGCTTTGGCGATCTCGGAGGGCCGGGACACAGACACATTTGGAAATGAAGAAAAACAAAGACAGTGATATGATATGCAGTATATGATGCGTGTATACAAATACGTATAACAGTGGGTGTGTATATATTTATATATATATCATACATTTGCTTTCTAACAGGTAGTTTTAAAAGCTAAACCCATAATGATATAATTCTTCATGAGTTGACAATGCACACCTTGAGGGCACCTGTGTGTCAGGTACTAAATGTGCAGCAGTAATGCATCAGAAGGAGCATGATCCTCTGAGCGCATGCTGCCGGTTGCTATGAGGACAGTGATGTCATATTTACTCCGGTGTCTGGTGGCCAGTTGCTACTTGCAAAACACACGCGCATCCCTACGAGCACATTGTTATGGATGTGTGACTGTACATGTGTGTCTGCTCTTTTGAGCATGAATGTATCTTCATTGTTTCTAGGGTGTGTCACAGCTTATGTCAAGGGATACAGAGAGATTCTACCACCAGACACTTTCAAGCCTACATCATGTAAATTCCATTTGGCAACACAAAGCAGTACATGTAAACAGTGGTGGAAAGTAACTATCCATTTACTCAAGTACTGTACTTAAGTATACATTTCAGGGACTTGTACTTTACTTCAGTATTCTATTCTATTTTCTGCTACTTCTACTCGACTGTATCTGAGAGGCATATATATATTTTACTCCACTACATTTATCTGACAGCTTTAGTTACTAGTTACTTTGCAAATTATGATTAACAATCAATGAATCAAATAGATGATGATATTATATTAATGAGGCTTTATTGGTCCCCAGGGGGAAATTCACAAGCTACCCAGCTAAAATATTAATAAATTCAAATTAGCTTCACATTTACCAGCTGCAACATTAAAGCAATGACACATGAATGCATCAATAGCTGTAATTTAATAATATTATTATTCGGAAATAGGCCATTCTGCATAATGAGTGGTATGGTACTTTGAGTCTAGTATGATGCTAAAACATTTGTACTTTTACATTTTCAATGCAAGACTAGCAGTGTATTTCTACAGTGTGGTATTATTACTTTTAAGTAAAAGATCTGCATGCTTATTCCACCACAGCTTTTAAACACACAGAAACATACGTATTTATATGTATATATCAATACACAAAGCACAATATGACAATAGCCTATGCAACGCAAGGCATGCTACACATAAAAACCTGAAAATATATTGACTTCTTGTGCTGATATTAAAAAGACAGTACATAGTCAAAGATTGTAACACACAGGAAGTATAAGTATGTGAATACCTCACATTACTTTTCTAATGCTGCTGTTGTAATTATTTAAATAAAATGTGTATTCTGTGTTTTCTGAGCTAAATACATCTTTCAGAAATCAGAATTATATTCACACAATAAATATGACAACATTTTATATAATACATGCAGCTCTGGGATTTCCCATCTGGGATTAGTGAAGTACTATGTTAATTTATTTTAAGAAGTACAGAATATACTTCTATATCATTTGAAGTGCATTCATCAAAATATATTAATTTAAAATATACAGTAGATAATTACAATATCATGCAAGTGAATATTTGTATGTATGTAATGTAAGTATGAATAAGTTTACATGCTATCTGAGAGAGAGAGAGAGAGAGAGATAGAGAGAGGGGGGAGGGAGAGAGAGAGAGAGAGAGAGAGAGAGAGGGAGAGGAAGAGAGAGAGAGAGATGGGTGGGGTTGAAGAGGGAGATGAATTGGACGTGTGAGGAGACAGACAGACAGAGAAGAGGAGGTCGTACATCCGAAGGGGAGGAAGGGAAGGAGTTGGATGGATCTCTCTGGCCTCACGGTGACGGGAGGCTGAGGGCAGCAGCATCATCATCATCATCAGCAGCAGCAGCAGCAGCTTGGTGATGGAGTTCGTTACAATCAGAGCCCAGGGGTGAGTGACGGAGGAACGGGACACGATGGCGTACACGCAGGTAGGACCCAAATCCACTCCACAGAGACACACTACGTCGCGCTTGTAGTCTGCAGATGTGTGTGTGTGTGTGTGTGTGTGTGTGGCCACCTGTTGTGCCGAGAATAGCGGTCCGTTCTCTCCTCTACTCTACTCCTCTTTCTCCGGTTTATGCTGGTGGTGACACTTCGTCTGTTTGCATTTTTGTAAATGTCCAAATAGATGTGCGTTTTGTGCGTGGATACTGAGGTTATTAACACCCCAGGCCTGCAGTAATGTCCATGTGCATCTCTCATCTCAGCATCACCACATAAATGGCAAATAGATTGCATTTATATAGCACAATATTGCCTCACATTCACCCATCTATACACCGGTGCCAACCAACACGTCAGGAGCAGTTGGGTCTTGCTCAGGGACACCTCACACTGAGCTAGGTGGAGCCCGGGGATCGAACCAGCAACCTTCCTGAGCTACTACCGCCCTTCATTCATTCATTCACGTAATACATGACAGAAAAACTAGGGAAGGGAGATAGAATATTTAATGTAGTCTAGTAGCCTATATTGGACTATAGTGGGAAAAAAAGATCATTCATATGTTTGAAGGCTATTTGAAGGCTATACTGTAAAGTAGTAATTGTTTTTGTTGTGATTCTCAGACAGACACTTCTATGACGTGGCTGCTAACCCCTCTGCCCATCCCCCACCTTTCTGCTTTCCTCTCCTCTGTCTCTGTCTCTCTCCCTGTCACCACACATCACTTACTAATGTCACTCTGCCATCATCCTGTCTTGTTGCCCACCTCCCTCACTCCCAGCACCGTTTCACTCTATCTCTCTCTCTGCTATCTCTCTGTCTCTCTTTGGCGATGACTGCATCAGTGCTGGCAGGGAAGGGCATGGAAGCCACTCCTGTTGCTATAGCTACGGCCACCGCTAATTGCTAGGCCAACATGATGGCTAAGGTTGGAGGTGGAGTAAGGGAGAGGGATGCTTGGCGAGCAGAGAGGAGGGGAAATGAGATGATAATAACACTATTGTTCCATCCCCGTCACGCTCAGATAGATAAACACCTCTAAAAAAAAACACCCAAGCAGCGCATTAACATTTTCACTTTGGGTTATCACATCAAACAGGTTCATCATGTGAAACTGAAACAAAAGCATTCCAAGGCTTGAGAATTAAACTAAGAGACACATTCACATTTACAATGCAATTACAACTTAGTTAACAAACAGTATTATTAAACTTAGAGCAAAGCTTCTTCAATGGTTTGCAAAAACATGAACAAAGGAACAGAAACATAATAAACCAAACTTTTAGGTGACAAAATTACCACTATGACCTAGGATATACATTTATGAAGTGTCTCTGAGGTTGGCCAATAAAACAGACATGGGTTGATGAATACTTGTAATGGTTGATGAAGAATTCTGAAATGTAGGCTAACTGTCAAAGTTTAAATGGTTCTGTTTGTCCTTCTTTATGTAGTTTTTGCTTCTTCCCCTAGATGTCCTCAGTTTTTCTATTTTACCTGTTGATCATTCTACCCTTGATCGTGTCCTGTGTTGATTGTTCATTGTTCCCTCCTGTGTATTTTAGCCCTCTGTTTGTCGTTGTCTGATAGTCCTGTGCTGTCGCTAAACCATCGCTAAATCATTGTTCATATATTTTCTTCAAGAAACTGAGTAAAGGCCTTTTTGTTGAAACATTAATGAACTGGCAAGTCATCCTTATTTGTGTGCTTGGGACAAACAATCTTGAAAAAGGAAAATTAATGCTTTACGGATCATAGAGTCTCAAGTGCTTGGGTGAATTTAGTGAGCTGAGGAAGGTGTGATACCAACGTTTACACAGCGGAAACTGCTGGAAGCTTGTGTGAAGTCAAGGCTTACATAATTATGGGACCCAGGCTTGGGTTCCAAACGCCGCTCAGACAAGGAGGCTAGAGGCTTGCTGGAAGGAAATGCTGAGATCTATGTTTAAGGCAGATGGACTAGGAAGAAGATTGGCATTGGGCCCGAACGAGATTATACCAATGCTGAAATAGCCAGGGTATTAAAAACCACCCTGTTGAAGAACTACATCAATACTCAATACCTAAGATACTGTATATAGCGCACAAAACACTTCTTTAACCAAAAATATATTATTTGGGCAACCCACAAAAATATCTATATTATAGAGATCTGTGGGGTAACATTGCCGACATGCTTCAAATTACGGTAGTGCAGGCGAAAAGGGTGACCCAAAGGAGGAGTGACTTTGACGAGTTGGTTCTTACCAACTCGACTCAATGACATAATTCCGTCTCAGAGGAATAAACTGTACTGTACTGTTATTGAGTCCAAAGTCCAGAAACTGGTCCTTACAATAACATGATCCATGATCTGTTTAGGTTACACTTTAATCAACTGTCTCTTATTTGACAGAATTGTGAACAAATAACCAATTGTTCTCTTCAGGCATGTGATTTAACATTAAGTAAAAAATATGATACTCCGGAAATGTATTATTTTCCATTAACAGTTCACAATGACCAAACCAACAATGGAGATATGCTGATAAAATATCAAATGCTAGAATATACTCCTTAATGGACCGAAACAGGTAAGACACACAGGACAGTGGGTTGAAAGAGAGATTGACAGAGAGAACGTAGAGAATGTAGCAGAGTGAATTAATTTGACTGCATGTAAATACTCAAATATGCTCCCCCCTCCCCCACTTAAGAAATTTGGTTTGGTCTATTTTGTGCCAAGCTAGTGTGTCAGTCAATGTGTCTTCAGTAAAAATGCTAAACAATCTTCTCTTATCTCCTCTTCATTCTCCAACCGAACCTCTGCTTCACATGACCTGTGTAAAAGGACAGTTGGAACCCATCGATGAGGTACAGAGCAAACACTAACACAATAATAAGATTAATCTCCACCATTTGAGGAGTAACCCTATCTGTACAATTCAGGCATGTCCAAATACATGGATACATACTGTGTGATACTGTGTGCTTGATCAGAGAAAAACCCAAACCCTCTGTTGCGATATGTGTTCACTCTTTACTATGAAGTGGGTCAACTCTTTACTATTATGTGTCTTCTCTTCATTACAATGTACCCACTCTTTACTACAATGTACCCACTCTTTACTACAATGTGTCCACTCTTTCCCACAATGTGTGCATTGAAGAAACACCAGAGGTAAGAACCCTCAGCAGTAGATAAAAAGTAAAAGAAGTAAAAGAAAGGTAAAAAGAAAGGTAAAAAGTACAAGATAAAGTCATAAAATACTAATTGAGTAATCGTAATTCAGTGAATAAAAATAAAAATAAATGGTAGGGTATACAATGTAAAAGAATGGCGAAAAGCGCAAAGTAAAACAATAAAATACTAAAAGAGACTGTCACAGTCTATCTCTATCCCCTCAAGTGAGAGTTATGTTTTGGGGTTTTTCCACCCCCTGCTGCACTGAAGCAGTATTATTTACCACATGTCTGTGTTGTGTTGTGTCCCCACCCTTGGTTGTCCACACCTGTCTCAACTCCCCTGATTAGTTTCTCCCTATTACCTGCCCCAATCCTGTGTACTTTTTTGGTTCATTGTCGCTGTTTGTGGTATCCTGGTATAAGTTCTTCTTGTCTCCAGCCGTAGTAAGTCCATACCCCTGAGAGAGACTAGATGTACTAAAGTGAGTAAAACCAAAGGTAAAAGGTAGGGTAATTAAAGAGAGAATAATACAAATAAATAGATCGATAGATAGATTACAAAAATTCAGAGATGTGGATAAAAGAATGCTTCACCGTGGGTTTTTGTTCTGAATGTAGGGATAATTAAAAGGCCACTGCCAGAAGACCTGAGGGTTCTAGAGGGTTCATAAGCTAAACGCAAATTTGATAAATATGTAGGACCAAGACCACTAAGAGCTTTATACACCAATAAAATAAAATCTGAAGCAGACAGGTAACCAGTGCAGAGACTTTAAAATTGGTGTAATGTGTGCTCTCTTTCTTTCTCTCATTTTGGGAATGAGTTGCTGCCTCAAGCGAAGGAGTTCAAGTATCTCGGGGTCTTGTTCACGAGTGAGGGCAAAATGGAGCGGGAGATGGACAGACGGATTGGTGCAGCGTCTGCAGTGATGCGGGCGCTGTACGGGTCCGTTGTGGTGAAGAGGGAGCTGAGCCGGAAGGCGAAGCTTTCGATTTACAGGTCCATCTACGTTCCAACCCTCACCTATGGTCACGAGCTTTGGGTAGTGACCGAAAGAATGAGATCGTGGATACAAGCGGCCGAAATGAGTTTCCTCCGCAGGGTGGCTGGGCTCAGCCTTAGAGATAGGGTGAGGAGCTCAGACATCCGGAGGGAGCTCGGAGTAGAGCCGCTGCTCCTCCGCATCGAAAGGAGTCAGCTGAGGTGGTTCGGACATCTGATTAGGATGCCCCCCGGGCGCCTCCCCTTAGAGGTTTTCCGGGCACGTCCAACTGGGAGGAGACCCCGGGGCAGACCCAGAACCCGCTGGAGAGATTATATATCTCATCTGGCCTGGGAACGCCTCGGGACCCCCCAGGAGGAACTAGAGAGTGTGGCTGGGGAGAAGGAAGCCTGCTTAGCCGGCTGCCACCGCAACCGGCCCAGGATAAGCGGACGAGAATGGATGGATGGATGTGCTCTCTCTCTTGTCCTAGTCAACACACATGCAACTGATTTTTTAATTAATTGTAATTGAGCTAGATTTTTTTAGGGAGACTAGAAAGTAGATTTTTTTTACAATACTCAATTCTGCAGTTAATAATCGCGTGCATTAGTGTCTCTGTGTTGGCTTAAGGCAGAAACTGTCACACTCTGGCAGTGTTCTTAAGATGATAAAATGTATTCTTAGTTATGCTGTTAATGTGAGGTTCAAAGCTAAAATCTGAATCAAAGATAACTCCTCGGTTATTTACTTGTTGAAGGGGGTTCAATGCTAGTGTTTGCAGTTTCACACTGAGTTTGTCTCTCTGAGCTTCAGAACCAATAACCAAGAGTTCAGTTTTGTCCTGATTGAGCAGTAGAAAATCCTCTGCCATCCATAACTTAATATCTAAAATACAGTTAAAATGGGAATCTATTGGCCCCGAGTCATCTGGAGACACCACAATGTAAAGCTGTGTGTCATGGAAATTTATGCCATACAGTTGAGTTATGCCATACGGTGACGTTTCCAAGTGGCAGCATATAAAGGTTAAAAAGTGTAGGACCTAAAATTGAGCCTTGAGGAACAAAAAATAAATATTACGACCATGTACACACGGTCCGGTGGTTGCCCTTATAAGGAGCTGGCGGGGCGTGTCTGTATGCAAATTCATGTGTATGAGGACGCGCGTTCCATTTAAGAATCAGTGGCATTCCTCATCGGGGAGCGCAGCTGAGAACACTTTGGCGGTTTAAGAACACATTTCCCCGCGTTCATGAATCCGGCGGGCAGATTTCTTAAGTTTGTTCTTACGAAGTTCGTAAGAAGACATTTAAGAAGACACTTAAGAAAATTTTCCAGAATGAGGTCCTGGACCTCATTCTTCTTAAACCGCCAAAGTGTTCTCTCAGCTGCGCTCCCCCGATATCCATCCCCCCCCCCCATCAGAACCGCGAATTAACGGAGCACCCCCCCCCCCCCCTCACGCTGACTCGGAGCCCGACGCGCGCCTCACGGGAGCGTAATTGCGCATCCTTGGCGCAATATCTGTGATGTCCACCAATGTCCAAAACAACAATATGTCCTTGGGCCCTATGTATATTATGTATATTATGTATATTATGTATATTATGTATATTATGTATAGTATGTAGGCCCATATGATATATTTTAGTTATGGATATTCACATGTTCATTCACAGAATGTAGATGTGTCAATTCTATTCCCCTATGGCTATATCCACGCGATTGAGTTTAGTGCTTATTTATTTATTCACTGCCATTTGCAGTGTTCGTGTCGTGCTTTTATTTATTTTAGGACATCACGATGCCTCATAGAATCATGACTATACACGTGAAACGTAATTGTTAATGATACAAATATTCTCGTATTTATTATTATTATAATTATTTAAATCCGAGGATGTCTGTAGAATTGATGTGAACGCAGTCACCAATGATTTCTCACAAATTCAGCCCTTAAGAACATGGGCGCACTCCAAATAGGTCGCTACGACTGCTTTTCCACGTTCTTAAATCCTGTTCTTAGCTAAGAACCAATCCCACATAAGAAACCATTCAGGAATGCCAGAATTGTCGCAGGAACTTCGTAAGTGGAGTTAAGAAGAAATTTCTTCTTAACTTTTTATTAACTGCGTTCGTGAATGAGGTCCATTGTCCGATGACTAAAATCCTTCATCCAGTTAAAAGATCCAGTTAAAAAACGACCAAGATCTAAAACGTGTATTGTAAAAATATATCTTAAACTAAATAACTTTATGACACAGACACCTTGCGCTGCGTTCAAAACGACGTCAACGTTACCTTCTTGCGTGGCCGCCACTCGTCAACCAACTGATTGAATTAAAGCCAAGATGGCGACTGAGGGTACGTACGAGTCGGTCCTCTGTGTCAAACCCGATGTCAATGTTTACCAAATCCCACCAGGAGCATCTAACCAGGGTGTCAGGTGAGTTGTATGTCCAGTCTTAACTCTTTACTACAGTATGTCTACTCTTTTCTGCGGTGTGTCTACTCTTCATTATGATGTACCCACTCTTTACTATGATGTGTCCACTATTTACTACAATGTGTCCACTCATTCCCACGAAGTGTGTCCACTCTGTACTACGAAGTGTGTCCACCCTTTCCGATGATGTGTGTCCAGTCTTTACTATGTGTCCACATTTTACTACGGTGTGTCTACTCTTTACTATGATGTGTTTAATCTTCATTACGATGTTTCCACTCTTTGCTATGATGTGCGTCCACTGTTCACTACGATGCGTCCACTCTTTACAACGATGTGTCCACTCTACTACAATTGTGTTCACTCTTTACTATGGTGTGTCCACTCTCTATTATGGTGTGTCCACTCTTTACTACGATGTGTGTCTACTCTTAACTACGATATGTGTTCACCCATGGCTACAATGTGTGTCCACTCACTACTGTCAATACTACAATGGCTGTTGTCAATGCATAATGTTTTTATCCAATTAATGTTGTCAATGCATAATGTTTTTATCCAATTAATTCTTTCGCTATTAAAGCACCGCCCTCATGGCTTTACACACAGTGACAATTTGTTTGCACTGACAGTACACAGTTTGACGAACATGTATATATGGATGTAATTAAGCTGAGTGGTGTGTGTGTGTGTGTTTGTGTCTCACCAAGTGTCACAGTTTCATTCATATGACCCCTCCCTCCCCCTTCCATCTAGGGCCTGTTGGCCAGGCTGTCAGACTGTCTATGGTGCCGCTGGTCCTGTCAATCATGTCTGTTGTGGTGCTGGGAGTGGGCCTGCTGTGCCTCCAGTGATGAGGAGGTGGAGATCTTAGGACCTTTCCCCGCCCAGACCCCCACCTGGCTGTAAGTCTCTCACGTCCCGCTGTGGGTGTACACAGAACCATTATGGGAAACAACTGACTAGTTGGCAGTTGTAGCAGCGCTAGATACAAACCATGGGATCACTGCTGCATCTGAACGAGGAATTTCGAAAAGCCTTTGCCCTGAAAGAATAGCATTTAAAGACTTACTTTTCTGAAATAAACTATGAGCACAACTGAGCACAACTACTACAGCACAAAACTCTATATTTCAAGAATACAAAAACATGTGGCTGTCACGGTCCGGCCCACTACCTCCACTTCCTAGTTTCATGTTTTACTTTTGAATCCTGTCTTGTGTCAAATTCCAGTCTGTGACCTTGCCATTGCCAAACAAACGTACCTGAGGTTTTTGATCCGAGCCTGTGTAGGGCCTACAGTCGGTTATTAGCTTGTAATTAACAATTATCAAAGAGAATTATTAATTATTCTAATTAAAAAAAAGTATTCATCTGAATTAATAACAACGGGGCACCACCCTGAGATCAGGGACCAATAACCGGACGGTGGATTAAGTCTCTAATAATATACTGAACTAAGCTGGGAATATGATTAATAATTATAAGTTACCATTAATAGTTAGCATAAATTGAAGGGTTCAGAGTTCTTTACGTGACAGAGGCTGGCTTCAACACAGTATTCAAATACCACAAACAGTTAGAATATAAGATATATGTTTATTCAATTCAATTTCGTAATTAGCATGAAGTAAATATTCCTTAAATACAATGTGCATTGTGTGTGTGTGTGTGTGTGTGGCGATGATTGAGGTTGCGTAACTGTGGGAGGTAGTTGCAACAAGGGGATCTACACAATAGTGAGTGACTAGGCAGGATGATTTGAGTCACTCACTTCTAACACCAATATCAAAACACAAATGAGATGTATGCATTTTGTTCGTAAAAGGGACCACAGCATGGAGGCGACCGCCCAGCATCGCTGACGCAGGATCAAGAGGGATCTGAAGGGATGCATGAATGTGTGTCTCCTCCCAAGTAGAGAGTGAGCCCCCAGCATAGTGTAACAGTCTTTTAGCACAGTTTCATCCCCCCACAGGGAGGATCTGTGCTTCATCCAAGATACAAATATTTACATTGGTGAGGCAATAAACCATTTGAGGGACAGGGAGAAGGGGGGGCTAAAAGGATGAGGAATGTGTTGGTTTCCCTGCTTATCTTTATGACCTGCAGCTGCAAGCCAACGCAGTTTCTGCCAACACCAAAAAACAAGTCAAAGAAGAAATTACATTGAAAATGATAAAACAAAGCAAAATACAGATTTTTTATCAAAGTAGTAGACCAATGATTGGGGTTTCACACATACAGTAGGTATGAAAAGGGTAGTGAGTGAAGGATCCTGGGGAACCAATTTGAATGGCTGAAGCCCTACACCTGTATTTTCTAAAAGTAAAAAAAGTTTTTTTTTAACTTTTGCCTGGATCTGGGTTTTTGTTGCCAACCCAAGCCCATCTTACCACATGAATTCTGCCAAGCCCCTTATGCATCGACTCCTGGCTGTTTTTGACTACTAGATTTTTGCCTACCCTGTGCAGTCACTTTTTTTTTACTTTTTTTACTTTGTCTGCATCTATTATTTTTTATTAAATAATTGCATAGTCACCAGTTTTTGTCTGCCAAGTCTGCTTTTGGGTCCTTTATAATTAACTCGGCTGGCAGTGACAATGCTGATCTATGGCTTGTATCTATTCACACACGTGGACAGGTAGGTTTGTGGTGAAAAGTCTGGTTTATTGTAAAAGTATGAGCAAAATGGCAGACAGAGCAGATGGTATCTGTGCTACCGTGCTAGCGCTCCCCTGAGTGTGTGTGCTGGTGGCTGACTTAACCTGTGATGCACTGATTACCCAATGCACCACAGGCTTGCAGCACCACCCCCCAGGCTCTAACTGGGCCAGGTGTGGCCAATTAAGCCAGCCAAACACACACTCCCACAATCTCCATCTGCAGAAAGCAGATAAAGACGGGCCTAATGGCATGATGTTTGAAGTACATAAATGATTGACAAGTGAAAGCACAACAATAAAGTATCTAATCTGTTTACATGCCTGCCTGCTATCTGTATAATACTCTGTATTGGTTGATATATATTTGTATTGATATGCATGTATGTGTCTTTTTTCTGTAGAATTAATCGGTGCAACTTTGAGAAAGACACTGATTTTACAATTGAAAATACTATGGATAGCCCTGTCCCAAAGAACCACAATTCCACCCTGACAGACGCCAGCTCTGAAATGGCCCACTCTACCTTCAGCTTGACCCAACAGTTCTCTGGTGAGGGTATGATATCCACATACAAAAGGATGTGGAAGGGTGAGAATTATGGGGCGGGGGGGGGGTCAGACTACATAATCTTTTTGTTGGTTACTATGGTACCGTGTCAGATTAGGCGATTACAGAGTGATTACATTTGTGCCGTGATTTAGCACTTGGATTATTGGTCAGTTGGTCACTGACCAATAATTGCTTGTAATTTGCGTGATGCGTCGGAATGCTTCATTTTGTTTATAGCACACCGTGCTCCTATTGGTCAATGTCACAGCCGTGATGTGGTGCGTTTTGGAAGACAACATTTTTTCTAAAATTCTAGTCTTTCTCTCGGGAAGTCGCGAGGCATCGTGAGGCGTCCCAGATGCTATGTCACACTACACAAGATAAAACGATCGATTGTCGTGCCCTGTCGTTCCCAAAACGATCCAACCACCTATGACTGGCGAAGCGGGCTTTAATATTTAATATCGGGCTGATATTGTGTACTCTGACCCCGGCATTAGTGATGGTGATGTTGTGGGGGGCGTCTTTTAAATTAAACTCTTCAAATGTGATTTTAATATATTTTTGCTGTTTTAAAATATAAAAAAAAATGTTTTTGTCAGAATATTGTATATTGCATCCTCCGATATCTCCCATATTGTATAAATGCAACAACATGGTGTAGTAACCGGATGTTCGGCTATAGATCCTGTGGCCTTCCTTCCTCATATTTGCATGGAAATGGAAATAAATATTTTTTACTAAGGCATTTTTCGAGCCAACTAATTATTGGAAAAATATCTACACATGGATACTTTTGGTAGTCAATTCATTCACTCTTTCATTACCCACATGAACCCTTCAATCTTCACACCAAAACAAAATCTCATCTCAGTCATTATGGGACAAGCCCATAAGAAGCCTAGACAGCGTAGCCTACATGCACTAGAACCAGCATGCAGTCGATGCCCCAAATATTTGTCACCACCCTACTTCACTTTCCTTCATTCCTTCATTCCTCTTCATTTGATCTTAGACCTCTTGTCATTTTCCAGATAACCAGAAGCCAAGCTCTCCCATCGTAGATGTCAGACCCATGGAGTTCTGGGCCATGGGACCTCGGAAGGAAGTTGTCCAGCCTTCGCGCAGGTCCCAGACACCTCCTGATAGGTATTTTGACAAACTGGAGCCCCGCCTCTATTCTAACAACTCCAGCAGTGATGACGTGGACTTGTTGACAGATGATGAGATCCTCCTACGGTACCAGCTGGGCATGCTCCATTTCAGCACACAGTAAGTGTTGTGAAATGTATCTTACATAAGTCATAAGGATCAAGTTACAGGAAGCAATTCAAATTGACTCACCATTACCATCTATTTTAGTAGTTATAAATGTCAAGTTAATGTCAAGATATGATATTTTACTGATTATCTATTGTACATCTTCCACCCAACTAGATATGACCTCATCAATGGAAACTTAGGTGTGCGGGTCATCGAGGCTCGTGATCTTCCACCTCCACTGAGTTGTGATGGCACACGGCAGGATATGGCCCACTCCAACCCATATGTCAAAATGAGCCTGCTGCCAGACCATAAAAACTCTCGCCAGACAGGGGTGAAGAGGAAGACCCAGAACCCAGTCTTTGAAGAGCGTTTCAACTTTGATATGCCCTTCCTGGAAGCCCAGAGGCGTACACTATTACTGTCTGTGGTGGACTTTGACAAATTCTCCAGACACTGTGTCATTGGCAAGGTGGCACTACCGCTTAGTGATGTGGATCTGGTTAAAGGTGGCCATTGGTGGAGGGCTCTGGTGCCCAGCTCACAGGTATAGTTTGCCCACACACACCCATGCACATGCACGTTAATGATGTGCACCAAATATATAGCCATTATTATTACTCTATTAATTCTCTGATTACCAGTTTTAAACTTGTATACTCCTCGCTCTCTAGAGTGAATGCTGCCAGTGTAGCATCTTCAAAACTGTGCTCCCCTATACCTACTGCACCTCTACTATACCTGGTATAGTTAGGCTGTAAGAATATATGAAGAGAATCAGAGAAGGAGAAGAAAGAAAGTCCTGTGTTTTGCTTTAAAATTTTTACCCTACCTCTTTGTGAATTATCATATATGTTGATTTAGTACTGTATGTGTCTAATGATGGTTTTGATGATGATTGTAAATATAAAGCACACATTAAGGCTTTAGTGTATTGGCCGTAGAGAACGTGGCTTCACTTCTTGTGTCAGGGTTTTGGTCTGAGGCTGAAATGCAACTTGGAGCTCATGCCTTAGATCTAAGCTTCTACATGGTCAACAAGATCTACTGGGGCCTATGATGAAATGTCTCAATTGTTCTGATGTGATTGGAATAGTGCTGACAATGGGGCTTGAGCCTTCGCCAGACATTTCTGGTCTGATTTTGTCAGGAGATCAAGCAGATTTTCATCATTGGATTAATTTAATTAGAAGTCCTGTCTGATGAGTCCACGTAAAAGCTCTCTGAGGTTCTGGTTTGCTGTAGTCCATATGCTTGGTCAGTATTTTAGCAGGGCATGGTTCAAGGTGGCATGAAAGCAGCATGCCATGCAGTTTTGTTGGTTCTTTTTCGGTCAGCAAGCTTATTTAGGGTATAGCCTCCTTGTGGTGGGAAGGTATATCAAGTTCAACTTTATTGTCATGTGTATTCAATATACAACAAAATATGCCTTAACACAAAGAACATATTGTGGAGAGATTCAAATCAAAATATAGTTTTGGAGTTTATTTGCAGGCTCTCGCAGGATGCGCCAGCAACCTGCCCCATCCTGCTACATAGTTGACTGTTTATTTCTCCAGCTTAAAAACACATGACCGGGTCGGTAGCTATCAGAGGCCTTCCAATTGTTAACTATTCTCCAGGCAATTCAATACAAAAAGTTGCAACCCCTGTGTAACCTATTGGATGATTGGATGATTTGAAGGAGCCAATCACAGACTATCTCTCTATTGAACAACAGGCAGGAAGTGATACCAGGGTAAGATTGCCACACAGACAGGTTAGTCTGTGGATTTATTCTTTGACTGTTCCATGAAAGAAATGCTGTTTAATACTAATCCCAACACCTCAATTGCTTCCTGATCAACTCCTCAATAATAGTGTCTCGCGGCCTCTCAGGGAGGGGGATGAGAACAGGATGAATATTAACATTTACAGGAAATAGTACTTTCTTCTTCAGACACATAAACCGGCAGTGTTGGAAGGAACCAACATGACTGAGAGACAATTTCCATGTCAGTCCACCATAAATTCTTAATAAAGAAGTATACACCACCTCCCTTCACCTTGCCAGTAATTGCAAAAACGCCCTATCTGGTGTATTAGGGCCCAGCCAAGTTTCTATAAAGCAGAACACACAACATTCCTTCATGTCCTTTTGAGAGCTGATTTAGCATTGACATTTGTCACGCTTGTTGTCAAGGGACTGGATGTTGGCCAGCAGTATGCTGGGAATCAAGAGCCAAATGTAAGATGCCAGATCTAATGTCATGTCCAGTAGAGTCAAGACGTGATGCAACTTGTGCAAGACGCATTTTGCGTGTTTTGGTACTTTTGTAGGACTTGCCCATCTGGGAACACTTGGAGTAATACTGATGACCCATTGCACAGAAGCTACCGGAAGCTCTAAAACTTAGTCGAAACAGTCTGACCTTGCACTGTGTGAATCATTTATTTGTGGTGCAACAAATATGGTCTACTGTCAGGGTTTGGGGAAGTGGTGAATCCAAATCAAGTCAAAGATCAACACCTTAAAAGCAGGCGCAAAAAAGGTTTTACTTTAATCCAACAGAAAACAGGCGAAGCAGTTTCTGCCTGTTTTATACCTCTCTTTTCCATTTCCAGGTAATGTCATTTTTTGTAAGTCTGTAAAGTGGTGCCAGGACAGTGCTCTGATTGGGTACAAATTTTCATCATAATTGTACAAACCCAAAAAGTACGTTGTAGGTTCTGTTGCTCTGTTGGTGGCTTGGACATTCTCAGCAAATGGACGCATTACATTACTATCCAGAACATGACCCAGATACTCAATCTGTGTCTTCTCACTTTCCTGTAGACGCTGCAGTACTCGCTGGAGATATACTAGCTGTTCCTTTTAAGTCTGTCCTGTTATCAATTGTCAAGGTACACCACCACACCAAGTCTCCATCCATCCATCCATCCATCCATCCTTTCTCTTCCACTTATCCGGGGCTGGGTTTCGGTGGCAGCCAGCTAAGCATGGCCCCCCAGGCTTCCTTCTCCCCAGCAACACTCTCTAACTCCTTCTGGGAGATCCTGGGAGATCCCAGGCCAGATGAGATATACAGTATAATCCCTCCAGCGGGTTCTGAGTCTTCCCTGGGGTCTCCTCAGGGAAGACCCAGGCGTCCGGGAGGCATCCTAATCAGATGCCCGAACCACCTCAGCTGACTCCTTTCGACACAGAGGAGCAGCGGCTCTACTCCTAGCTCCCTCCAGATGTCTGAGCTCCTCACCCTCAATCTCCCAGCCACCCTGCGGAGGACACTCGCGATTTCATTCTTTCAGTCACTACCCAAAGCTCATGACTAGGGATGGGTACCGAAACCCGGTACCACTATGGCACCGGTTCCCGTACGACCGGTACCTACCGTACCGAATCAAAACGCATATTTCGGTGCCTCATTTCGGTGCCACGACCGAAGGGAGCGCCGACGCTCCCATTACTCGCTTTTTTCAAACTACCGTAACTCCTAGACCGTTTGTGCGATCGAAGAAATTCCAATGGTTTCTGAAACCATATAGGGGTATTACGGTAAACCCGAAGGGGTTGCGCGGAAGAGTTGCGCAAAAGAGTTGTAGGAGGAGTGGCAGGAGGAGACAGAGGATTCAAGCTTGTTTACATCGTGTTTAGCGGGTTCTGATCGTGTTTAGCGGGTTTTGATCGATTTTGATCGAAAAAATTGTTGATTGTGTGCACAGGTGGATGTAGAATATGCAGAGCAGTGTAGAGTAGTTTTCACTTGCTTTGTTTGCTGTTATTTATTATTAGTAGTAGTACTGTCACTTATTTATTGTTAAATTGTAATTTGTTG
Organism: Coryphaenoides rupestris; assembly: GCA_002895965.2. Classification (NCBI taxonomy): domain Eukaryota; kingdom Metazoa; phylum Chordata; class Actinopteri; order Gadiformes; family Macrouridae; genus Coryphaenoides; species Coryphaenoides rupestris. Next base: position 195,372 of record PIJE02000729.1, read on the forward strand.
ATATTGTTAATTTAATATTTATTAGTAATGTTTAATAGTGTTTTGTATTTAATTATAATTCTAATTTAAACAGTGTTACTTTAAGAGTTAATATATTGTTCAATGGTTTTGCCTTAGCAATAAAAAAAGACATTCTTTAACGTTATTGTTTGCTCTTTATTTTAAAGAAGGTATCGGTTCAGGCACCGTTTAGGAACCGGTACTGTTTTAAAAGTATCGTTTTGGCACCGGTATCGGAAAAATCTAAACGATACCCAACTCTACTCATGACCATAGGTCAGGATTGGAACGTAGATGGACCGGTAAATCGAGAGCTTTGCCTTCCAGCTCAGCTCCCTCTTCACCACAACGGACCGGTACAGCGCCCAAATTACTGCAGACGCCGGACCAATCACTCTCCCACTCCATTTTGCTCTCACTCATGAAAAAGACCCCACTCCTTCACTTGAGGCCGCAACTCACTCCCAACCCGGAGGGAGCACTCCACCATTTTCCACCATGGCCTCAGACTGGGAGGTACTGACTCTTATCCCGACCGATTCACACTCGGCTGCAAACCACCCCAGTGCATGCTGGAGGTCACAGTCTGATGTAGCAACAGAACCACATCGTCTGCAAAGGTGATGTGGTTCTGTGATTTTCTATAATTCTTTGTGACAAACCTCTTTGAATCCTTATCAGGCAATACTTGTTGATAAGCTGAAGCCAGTTACAGCTTTAAGAACTTTTCTGCTCTCATCGTTGTCATCAACTCCTCAAAGCGAGGAAGGGGATATGTCTCTGTGTTAGAGAGACCTGTGCTGGCTTGTTCATTGTGAGTTTGCAGTCACCACACAGGATAGACTTGTCCTTTTTGACAACTGGCACAACTGGAGAAATTCACTGTGTTTAACAGATGAAATCTTCTTCAGTCTGTTCAGTTCTTTATTTGCTGCCTCTTTCATGGCAAATGGTAGCAGTGGGCTTTTGCAGAGTTTTGGAGACACTTCAGAATTTGTATTCGAGTATTATTGCTTCAATGTCACGGACAGTGCCTAGTTCTTCAGGAGCTTCTAGGACCTCCTCGATTGATTTGCATTTTTGCATTACTTTTGCATTACTGTTTGACTGTTTAACTGCATGCTTAATCTGCTTCCACTTCAGAGTAAGCTTTTGTTACCAATTTCTCCCACACAAAGCAGGCCCATTTCCCTTCGCAACAATTAAAGGTACGTTTTCCGTTCACGCTACAGCAGTGAACAGTCTCATAACAGCCACTGTTCTGTATGAGTCTTTAGTTAGACATTTGTGCCCTCCAGTGTCCTCAGTGTCTCTACAAACACTACAAAAGTTGCATGATGGGTAAAATATAAAAAGCCTATGCTGTGAAGATCCCTATCAACTAAGTCAAGAAGATGGACGTGTGTGGTATATACTGTGGCAGCCGGCGGTGAGCGCCCCAGGAAGAAGTGGTCACCTCACCCGCGAAAGGAGCCAGGTGCAGCACATTACCGGGATGATCAACTGAGGATAAAAAGAGTGATGAGACCACCAATTAGGGAGGAGTAGCTTCGGCGAAACGAGAGAGAAGACTGCTGTGTGACCGTGTCCCTGAACATATGAGAATCCGCTTCGTGCCCGACCCCCGCCTGTCTGACAACCCGAACCCAAGCTCAGCCCTGGACCGTACGAGAACCTGTCTTCGTGTACCGACCTCTGCCTTCGGACTACAACGCTTCTCTTGGATTACGGAGTTGCTGACGCCAACCTCTACCTCTTCACTCCCCCAAACAGCAATAAACTTGCTGTTTAACCTGATTTGTACTGGTGTGGACATTGGGTTTATTGTATACGGTCAAGTGACTACTCCTATCACCCCAGAGTTTGTCACAATACCTTACCACGCAGTCTATCACCTCAAGAAATAAAATATATGTGCGGTTTTCGATTGCACTGCCACATTTCAAGGAACCTCCCTGAATGATCTGATGAGCTCCAGGGACCTGATCTCACTCACTCCCTCATGGGTGTCTGTAGCCAACCGGGAGGGAGACACCAGAGTCATGGTGATGCGAAACAGCATTTATTTACAAAATAAAAAGATCGGCCATTGCCATAATAACAATAATCGGAAGTCAATGTGCGGTTACGGAGTCGGCCTCGTGTCTGGCCCCGGATCTCCGTCCGTACCCAGCCTCCTGCTGTGGGGAGAGCAAACACATGTCAAATATATACGTTCCTCATCCAGCTCATGCCTAACAGCTGCGTATGAGGTTCAGAGAGGAGCATACGGCCTTAATAGCAGACATCCAGTCAATGTTTTATCCGGTCAAAGTTCCAATATTGTGATGCTCATCTACTGCGTTTCCGATGGTGACCTGAGTTGATGGTGACCCCATGGAAACCCATAAGCAGTTGTGCCCTTGGTTTTTGTTTCTACACAGCAGCAAATAGAGTAGACCATTCATACACACATGCATGCTTTCTCGGGGAAGCGCCACAGTGATATTCTGATGTTCCACATTCTCTTTTTTCCCCTTTGCAAAACTAAATATCTACTTGAAAGAAGGACCGATTTCTGATTATTAGATCTTGCTCTAAAGACTGGGCAATATTTCACACTCTTAGTTTGCAGAGTATCACAAACTATTTTGATGATATTACAAATAAACGTCTTTGACAATCAAGCTGTGATGCGCCTTTACTGTGGATCGTGTTCATGCTACAATGACACCTGTGTCTCAATTAAGATGAGACCACGGTCACTTCATCAAACCTCAACATGATATATGTAATAGCTGAATATTGGGTGACCTGAGTTGAACATAGATCGTCAAAAGTGATAGGCCCCTTTTGTCAACCTAGGTAGTAGGTGCATATTATATTCTTAGAGCACAATAAGCCACACAATTAACAGAGATCCATGAAGAATTAATGAGTTATTCCACCTCTTGGTTTTTGTTGTAGAATGAAGTGGAGCTTGGGGAGCTGCTGCTCTCTCTGACCTACCTGCCGAGTGCAGGTAGACTCAATGTGGACATCATCAAGGCCAAGCAGCTGCTGCAGACAGATATGTGCCAGGGCTCAGGTATGGCAGTGCCTGTTTTTATTTAGATCCCTGTGTTGAAATTTGGAACATAAGCCCCTTGTATCGCTGTAAATTACTGGGATAACCTAACCAATGCCGGAATAGTTGGTCAAGGGACAGTCCATCAGATGGTGGCAATGCAACACTTATGGAGATCGTAAAAACTCACCAGAAGAACTGACAGGACCGACTGAGAGGAGCTCCTTTATTTCTAAATCCATCCAGTTTCCAGCCATAATCACCCAGCTTTGTTCACACCACAGGCTTCTCCACGATGTTCTGGTAATGTTAATAGGTCTTGAGGTGGGAAATTGCCGGGACAGTTTTATCGAGATTTCATATATAACCTCATGCCAGAAAATGTCCAGAAAATGTCCAGGATAGACTGCATGTGTGAAAGGGCACTTCACAAAAACACTTGCATACAAAACACGACAGTAACAATGCACAGCTTCTTCATGTGTTTTGTCCAATATAAACTTTATTTAAGTAGGAAAACTTTTATTGACATCAAAAAATCTTTTTAACAAGAGCGTCCTGGCTAAGACAGGCAACAGATCGTTGTTGCAGCACTTTAGCCTAAACATGGTCTTGTCTACACATTTGCATGTATTCCAGTTGCAAAATATATCGCAATTTATCCTGGTAACCCAATTTCTCTGGTAGTACAAACCACCAGTTAGAAGAGGGTTTCCCCTCTGCATGTAAACGTACTGATGGATTGGTTGTCCAATATGAAAAAATATTATTACAGTTAGGAACATGGATGTGTCAATATTCACAGCAGTATGATAGAAATGCAATCCGTAAAATTAATTGGGATAATATGTCGGCATGGCACTCCTTCCAGATCCCTTTGTTAAGGTGCAGTTGGTGACAGGATTGAAGTTGGTGAAAACCAAGAAAACTTCCTGTATGCGTGGAACCATCGACCCCTTCTACAACGAATCCTTCAGCTTCCGTGTGTTGCACGAGGACCTGAGCGAAGTGAGCCTTGTTTTCACGGGTGAGGAGGTAACAATTGTTTGGGGTGGGGGGAGAAGGCTCTCTGGGGAGCCCCTACTCTCTCCCACAAATGTCTCGCTTCTCACTGTCATCCAACTGAATGATGTGTGAAATGGATGGTTGAGGAATGATTTAATTGGATATGGATAAAATCATACCTTACAGACAGAAAATAATGTGTTCGCATAGACCATAAAACCTCACAAATGGTGTAGTCCCACAGACAGGTAGGACTACATTACAATCGGTAGAGACACTTTATAAGCAGGCTTTGAAAACATTGGATTAAAAGTCAAATTCATATCATCATTGTAAAATTGGAACTAAATATGATTTCCTTAAACTGGGAAAACATGATCAAACTTGCAGTATATTTACTTTTAAAATATTTCATGGTCTGGCCCCCCCTCCACTCAAGGAATTCATTAAACAAAATCTACCAGAGCTGTTACAAGAGAGGGGTGTAAAATACCATTTAGAAAAAGTAGCTTTGGGCAGTCAGCCTTTTCTTATCGAGCTGCACACACTTGGAACACTATACCCACAGAACTAAGTAACGTCACACCTCTCAAGTCCTTCTCCAAATCTTTAAAACAGTGGTTACTGGACAGTCAAACATGCTGTCATAATCTGGAGCAGTGGTTATGTTATTGTTTTACATTTGTCTGTGCTCCTCTGCTTTTGTCTGTGCTTATATGCTCTTATCTGTGCTTATGTGATTCTGTAGAGGCAGACACAGGGAACAGTTCTTATTGTTCATAATCTGTTGCATTAATACAGATGAGTGGATGACGAATGATAGTTTAGTACCAGAATGTTTTTTTCTTCACAAACGCATTCTTCTAAAGGTGACATGCAACTGCTCCGTAACGAGCACATACTGACCAAAGATAAGACCCCACAGCAGTACGTGGGCTGTCCACGGTGCCTGACTAAAATCATAATAGATAACAACGTAACAGAAATAGCAAGGAATTTAGAACAAATAGACTACAGTATTTTAGTTTGTCTAGCTTAAAATATTCCATCACACTTCTGTCTATTCGGAGCGCGATGGTGGTTTGTTAACTAAATGTACGTGTGTTCCATCCCAATGTGTGCTCATGACCGCGCTATCTCAAACCCTCTTCCCCCCAGTGTACGGCCACAACATGAAAAGCAGCAATGACTTTGTGGGCCGCATCGTGATTGGTCAGTTCTCCACCGGTCCCCCCGAGACGTCCCACTGGCGACGACTGTTGTCTTCCCAGAGGACCCCGGTGGAGCAGTGGCACAGCCTGCGCTCCCGGGCCGAGTGTGACCGCGTGTCCCCCGCCTCCCTGGAGGTCACATGATGCAGGTGTGGTGTTGGCACGCCCACTCAAAAGCTTGTTTGAAAACAAGCTGATGGTGACCCCATGGCAAGCATACATTTGGTGTGGTTTTAGTCTGACACACTGACAGGTTTACGAGCCACCACGAGGCGGTGCGTTGAGGGTGGTGGCTGCGGTGGTGTACACTGACTGGCAAGACGAGGATGAGCAAGTTCATATGGACACAAATAAGCCATGTGTCAGGACGTAACAATACCTAACACAATGAAGACATTCACATGCACTCTTTAAACAGCTGTTACACAATAATAATAAAGAATAGTTTCTTGTATAATTAGCTGCATTGTTTTTAATGGGTTTATTAAACACTTATAACAAATAATGAACAGATACAATTTATTTTCTTTGAGCACACCAACATGATAGGAAATGACAATTGGTTTCTTTTGAGTTTAAGTCAAGTTGGATCGATATGACCACAGAAGTGCTTTAAAGTGAAATACCATGTTCTAATCTGCTAATATAATATCACATATGCATATATGTAATGTAATAACATTCCATTACACTGATTGTAATCTGTGTTATGTCTATGTAAACACACTCATTGTCATGTGATTGGTGTTGTGTATGTATGTACAGTATGTTGGCTATGTGATTAATATGTCACACTCAGCTTTCGTTATTCCCAAAGCTATTTAACTTAATACAATGGCAATCATGAGTCAACACTACATTCTGTATTTATGAGCTGAAAACCTGTTTTGTAAGTGCACATGTGTTCTTTGTTTTGGTTTTCACCTTTCCCGTTTGTGCATATGTGCTTTATATTATCTTGTGTAATTATGACTCATAAGCCTCTCCGCATTAGAACTAAGACGGATGTTGTGTTGTAAGCTGCTGAGTGCAGGGATTTTCGAAAGAATGACTAAAGAGCTGGATGTTTTGGGATGAGATGTGTATGAGATGGATGGATGTTTGACATTATTTAGTTGCCACCGAGTTCAAGTAAGTGCATAATGAATGCAATCAATTATTGAATATTATATACTTTGCCAGCAGAGATCTAGATGGCCTGATATTTATTTAATCCTACTACTGATAATTATGCTCCGAATTATAGATACATTTATTTTAAAATGGTGTGTTTCAGGTATTTGTGTTACCGAAGACCTATGGTAATTATAAGTTTAAGGTGGTAACATTAGCCTTTATTATCTACCAGTTCCAGTGGCCTTCCAGTGGTTTAGTGGTGTCCCAGTATGGAGAACAAAAAATGACAAGCATAAATAAATACATAAATAAATATAGAAATACATAAATAAATAAATAAATGTACAAATGCGTAAATAAATGTTAAAATAAATACATGTAAAAATACATAAACTGCCTTTTTCATGACCACAATGTATTTATTTTGGATGTATTTAATTCATTCTTTCTTTTTATTTCATTTATGTATTTATTTATTCTTACGTAATGTTCTCTTCTCCATACCAATGTAGTCATACCACACATTACAGTTAATCAATGAATAAATAATGTGTCTTTTGGCACCTACCTCACACACAAACACACAAGTCCAAATCATTCAACAATATATCACTTATTACATTACAGCTGATATTAGTATATAGTCATATTAGTTTATATTGCTTATAAACATGAATGTAAAAATCTACACCTGGCATGCATGAGTAAGCATGCCAGGTGAGTTGGCATAAGAAGACATCAGGGAAAAGGAAACTATTGTTCTTATTGGAATTGGAATTATTGTTAAGGATTTCCTCCCGCAGAAGAATTACTAATTTTGAAGAACACATTTTTATAAAATGAAAATATGTAGATGTTGCATCGTTTTGGTTGTGAATGTTGGAATAATTGCCTCCAACCTGATGTTATTTTGTCTTGTGTTTTTAGTCCATATCTGTCTTGTCAATGTACTGTATATTCAACTAAATGTCTAAATGATATTTGTATTTGTTGTAGTATGTGTGTCTGCTTCTAATTGCAGTCGTATTGCTTGATTGTGTATCGCACAAAAGTATTCTATCACTGTATATACTTTTAACATACATCATGCTGTGATGCAGCTGGACACATCGTTAGTGATGTTTCCTGGGTTCCTCTGGTGTTTCAGGTCCTTCAACTATCAGACACCGTCCTCCCACCTGGGGTTGATCAACCCCACTCTAGCCATCTTGAGGCAACTTCCACTGCCTCAGGGACCAACTTGATGGCCCTTCGCCTGCTGGTTCCTGTGATGCCCAGTGTGTTGTAGGCCCTGCAGAGGGACTGGCCTGCGAACTCTCTGCATCCCACCTCAATGGGCTCACACCTTGCTCGCCACACATTGCTCTGGCATTCCTCCACCAGCTTAGCGTACTTTGCTCTCTTCCTCTCGTTGGCCTCCTCGATGCGGTTCTCCCAGGGAACCGTGAGTTCTAGAGAACGATCTGCTTTGAGGCCTCTGAAATTAGCACCATGTCTTCCCTTAGTGTTGTTGCAGCAGCATTATCTGGGAACTTCAGTTGCTTCCCCAGGTCAACTTTCAGCCCCCAGTCTTGTGTGATTGCTAGTAGGCCAGAGGAGGTGGCCCTGGCAGATGGTGTCAGCTTCTCCCCAGCCCTGACGAAAGCGATGGTCTTCTCCACTGGGCGGAGACACTTGCAGTGGCTGTTCCCACTGCAGGTGGTGTCTGCTACGGCCTTCAGGACTTGGTCATGGCGCCAGTGGTAGCGCCCCTCGCTCAGGGCTCTCAAACAGCTGCTGAAGATGTGCTCCAGGGTCCCTCTCTTCGGGCACAGACAGCAAGCTAGTGACTCCACCTTCCCCCAGCAGAACAAGTTGGACGGGCTTGGTAGAACATTGTAGACAGCCTGGATTAAGAATTGTATGCGATGGAGCTCGGATTTCCAAAGCTCAAAGCTCGCTTAAACCTTGCCCAAGCTCCCTGCTGCCGCATTTCAACCATCCTGTTGGCTCACCGTTCCTCAAGTGATGCCCGCACCTTGTCCTGGACCAGCACCTTCCCCTTGTTGTAGTGAGGTGTAGTGCTGCTACCCACGCCAGCCCTCCCACGAGTCAACGCGCCCACCCTGTGCCTTAGCCGTGACCCAGCAGAATCTACGGCCTCTGCTGCCCTCCGATTCTGTCCAGTCTTGACCTCGATCCCAGCCTGAGAGACTTTTGAGTCGCAGGACTCTCGGTATTGCAGCATCTCCCTAGTACAGGTCACCATGAACTGTTCATTCAGGCTGCTGATGGGGAGTTTCAGCTTGTTGTTTTGCCCATATAATGCGATGTTTTTCAGGCTCTGAGGTAGTCCACTTCCTACAAAAGTAGCCACTTTTGTAGGAACCGGTTAACCCTCCTCTCAAAGCCCTTGACTGTGGAGATTGGGACCTCGTCAACCAAGAGGGGCCAGAGAATCCTAGGGAGGATGCTGTGCCGGTATATCCAGACCTTGAACTTGCCTTGTAGTCCTGATTTGTCCACCGCCCCTATCCAGGCTTACTGGTTCCTGGTTGGTGGCTCTGATGGATGCTGTGTCTCTCAAGCTGCAGTCAAACACCTTTCCCAGACTCTTCATTGGTTTCTCAGTGATGGATGGTGTCTGGGTACTACCAAGTGCGAAGCTGAACTTGTCAGTCGTCTTTCATTTCTTCAGCACCAGGGATCTGGACTTCACCGGCTTGAAGCTCATGCAAAGTGATCATCTCCTGCTCCCTGGGACAGATGTTCTCATCATAATCAGGTCATCCATGAAGGCCCTAATGGGCAGCTGTCGGACGCCAGACTTGGTGAGGGGCCCTCTGCACTGAACCTCAGCAGACTTCACCAGCATGTTCATGGCAAGCATGAAAAGGATCACTGAAATGGTACATCCGGTGATGATTCCCTTCTTATGCCATTAGCTTATGCCATTCTGATGTTGTTAACCCAGCGGAGAATCTCAGGCTGAAGCTGTTATTGTAGTCCAGGATGAGGTCCCTAAACTTGCCTGGGATATTATGCCGGGTTCAGTGCCTCTTCGACCTGCTTGTGGGGTATGAACCCATAGTAAGTAAAGTAAAGTTTATTTATATTGTACCTTTCACCGACAAAGTCAAAAAGTGCTGCACAGGAGTAAAATACAACCATGACATAGGAAGAAACAATAAAACATAAAAACAGAGGACATAAAAAACACATACATAGAGAGACATACAGACACAAGTGTCACGGTCTCGACCGTGTCTCCGGGCTCACTGTGTTGGTGGGCGTGGCTCCGGACTCCGGTGCCGCCCCAACGTCATTAGCGGCACCTGCGCTGCGCTCACACCTGCCATCGATTTACAATTAACCACTGTATAAGAACCCCGGCTTTCCACCCACTCGTCGTCATTGGACCTCATTCTGGAACGCAGTTAAGAAAAAGTTAACTCCACTTACGAAGTTCCTGTGACAATTCTGGCATTCCTGAATGGTTTCTTATCTGGGATTGGTTCTTAGCTAAGAACAGGATTTGAGAACGCGGAAAAGCAGTCGTAGCGACCTATTTGGAGTGCGCCCATGTTCTTAAGGGCTGAATTTATGAGAAATCATTGGTGATTGCGTTCACATCAATTCTACAGACATCCTCGGATGTAAATAATTATAATAATAATAAATACGACAATATTTGTATCATTAACAATTACGTTTCACATGCATAGTCATGATTCTACGAGGCATCGTGATGTCCTAAAATAAATAAAAGCACGACACGAACACTGCAAATGGCAGTGAATAAATAAATAAGCACTAAACTCAATCGCGTGGATATAGACATAGGGGAATAGAATTGACACATCTACATTCTGTGAATGAACATGTGAATATCCATAACTAAAATATATCATATGGGCCTACATAATATACATAATGTTCATAATTTACATAATATACATCGGGCCCAAGGACGTATTGTTGTTTTGGACATTGGTGGACATCACAGATATTGCGCCAAGGATGCGCAATTACGCTCCCGTGAGGCGCGCGTCGGGCTCCGAGTCAGCGTCTCTGCGGGGGGGATGGATATCGCTGGATATTGGTGGAGACATGTCCCCAGCGTCCCCACTAAATTCTACGCCCATGATAGGCCCTATCAAGATCCACAAGTAGCCTACTCATGTATTTAACTCAACTGTACAATTGAATCTGCTCTCAGCCGTCTTGTTCTCTATTGTTATTTTTCATTGTTGGTTCTATTTTCTTGACCTTGCTTAGTGTGTACATTGTAAGAGCCAGTGGAGAAACATGCCACTGCTCATCTTACTGGTATGATGTTGATGTGACAAATAAAACCTTCTACTTGCACGTGGACTTGAACATCAATTAAGTAAATTGAACCATGCCATCCAATAATCAGTGATCAAGCCAGCTATTTAAAGGGCCAAGTCTGCACCCTAGGCCTACACACACAATATGGCTCATCTACTGCTGCTGGAAGCTCTCGCTGATCGTGCGCTGAGGAGGGCGCGCCAGTACCGCGACCATGTGCACACGGTCCTGTTGTTGCCCTTATAAGGAGCTGGCGGGGCGTGTCTGTATGCAAATTCATGTGTACGAGCACGCGCGTTCCATTTAAGAATCAGTGGCATTCCTCATCGGGGGTGCGCAGCTAAGAACACTTTGGCGGTTTAAGAACACAAGAAGACATTTAAGAAGACACTTAAGAAAATGTTCGAGAATGAGGTCCATTGTTGTTAATTCTACCTGTAGATTCTCCCCATATGGATTTCGTCCGTCTCCAGCCAGCTCATCTCCCTGTCTACCTGTCTGCCCGCCTATCCCTGCCTACCGGTTCCTGCATCTGCCTGCCGCGCTCACCACCCGTCCCGCTGGCTTCACTCCCGGTTCCTCTCCGTTTGTATTATAAATAAATATTCTGTGCTGCATAACTCCGAGTCTGGGTCTTGCGTTTGGGTCCACCACCTGTACACCGTGACAACAAGAGGCTACACAAAGAGTCTTTAGCTGCTTTTTAAAAGTGTAAACTGAGACCGCAGTTTACGGCCTCAGTTTACACAGTGTAGTCAAGATTAAAGATTCAAGAACTTTAATGGTCACATACACATACAGGATATGCAGTGAAATGAAAAAGTGGTGATGCCCAGCGGAATGTTCAATAGAACAAATACAAATAACCAAAGAATCCAGGTGTAGGTATGTAGGTGCCACAATTTCAAAGGCTCGATCACCTTTTGTTCTGAGCCTAGAGCGAGGGACAACCAGTAAGCCCTGGTCAGAAGACCTAAGTGACCTGCTGGTAATGCAAGGATGGAGTAGGAACCTTAAATTTTATCCTAAACTTGATATGAAGCCAGTGTAAGGAAGCTAAGGTAAGCTATGTGAGTGATGTGAGACATTCTGCTGGACCTAGTCAACAGCCTTGCAGCAGCATTCTGGACCATTTATAGACGGTCCAGGGATGACATACTGAGGCATGTGAAAAGGCAATTACAGTAGTCCAGGCGGGATGATACAAAGGCATGAACAATCATCTCCAACTCAGCTGACCTGAGTTTGGCAATCTTTCTAAGATTGCCATAGGCATTTGCAAGGTCCACCCACAGCACCACCAAGTCCTTCTTATTCTCCCGGGCTTCCCTGATGAGCTTTGTGACCACACTTGTGTGCTCCAGATACCCCGGTAACTTTGGGATCTCTCCTTTCTGGACCGAGGTATCAATGTAGGAGTTCCTTAAAAGGTAGTCTGTCAGGCGCCTGTCAAAAATGCTGAAGAATACCTTTCCTTCAACACTGAGCAGTGAGATGGTTCTGAACTGACTATTCTTCGACTCATCCTTCTTTGGAATCCACACCCCTTCCGCATACCTCCACTGATGGGCCACCTTGCCCCTCCTCCAGATCACCTTTAGAATCCTCCAGAGCCTGTGGAGTAACCTTGGGCAGTTCTTATATGCATGGTACGGTACTCCACTCGGCCCTGCGGCTGAGCTTGCTCTTGCCTTCTTGACCACCTCCTGTACTTCCTTCCAGCTGTGCTCCTTCCCGTCAAATTCCAAAGTTGGTGCCAATGGGTTTATCAAGGACTTGCAGTGCCCCAGATCTTGCTCCCTGGATTCATCACTGATGGTGTCTCTGAGGTGGCGGTCAACCTCAGCTTTGGAGCAGATGAGCTGGCCACTCCGCTTCTGCCCTAGCAGCTGTTTTGTAAACCCAAATGGGTTTGCTAGAAAGGCTGTTCGCTGCCTGCTTGCTTTCACTGCACTCTTGGGTCTGGGGCTTGTGTCACCTGGAGATTCCGGGCACTGGCTCCTCCTGCCTCTCTCAGGAATCCCTGGGGGTATTTTTCCGTAAGTTGATCCGTAGATTTCTGTGGGTTCTTCCTCTCAGAAAATGCAGGTCTGGGCTGCTAACCCTCACTGCCCCATTGCCGTCTCTCAGGGCTGCCCGCCGCCTCTCCAGCTGTCACCACTCTGTTCTTGGTCATCAACCAGTCTATTCACAGCCGTCACTGGTCCCAGACAGAAGCTTTTAACATACATCATCGTGTGATGCGCCTAGACACATCGTCAGTGATGTTTCCTGGGTTCCTCGGGTGTTTTTCAACTATCAGACACCCCCCTCCAGGCGACCCAGCCAGGGTTGAGTCAGGGGTCAGCCCCGTCTTGTGTCCAGGTAGCTCTACCCCACCCACGGCTCTCCCCTCGTGATCCACAGCCGTCTTGTGGCAACTTCCGCTGCCTCAGTGACCAACTTGATGGCCCTTCGCCTACTGGCCCCTGCGATGTCCAGCGTGTTGTAGGCCCTGCAGAGGGCCTGGCCCATGAACGCACTGCATCCCACCTCAATGGGCTCTACAATGTATGCAAACAAGTAACTTAAATTACTGTCAATATGAATTTAAATGTACACTGTTATATATATATATATAGGCCATTGCCAGACCTAAAGCAATAGTGTCTGTGTCTTCAAAGAATAGCTGCACAAAGGTTTGGTCATAGAAATCGTTGTCAGAATATAGTTGCAAGAATGTATACAATTATGCACACCTCAATCTGGTCAGACACGAAACATGCATACATCTGCACAGTGACAAATTACAATCTAATGTCCAAATGTCTATGAGTTATTGTAATAGTATTATTGCTCAATATTAGAATATTGAGCAATAACACTTTAATTGTGCTTTTGTCATAAGATAAAAAATACATTTCTTGCTACCCAATGAGACATTTGTTTGCTGTGCTTACTGTGAAATTGTGAAGACATAAATTTGGCCCATATAGAATTACTCACGGAAAGTAGATAAAAATTGTTTTTATTGCATGTGTTTTCACGTAAAATGTAAAAAGGTAAATCCAAAATCCCAAATAGATTTTCAATTGTCTTTGAATCCACACCTGACACACCACTACAATGGGCGTGCTGGAATTATTGACCCTTTTTTTATTTTTATTTACTGACAACAAACCAAAATACAGGGTTGGAAATTGAGAGTTGTCTGAAGACCCTTAACTGACTTACTGACCTTTAAGTCTGGAGGATTCATGGTGTAAGCCATTTATCTCAGCAATAAAGGGACTATCAAAAGGCAGGTGTGGAGATCTATGAATGGGGTGGTAGCTTATTAAAGCCCAACATGTAATTTTATATAAGTAAATATGGAAATTGTCATGTGACTACCCTCTAATCACATCACATCACAATATGGAGCAATTGATCATACATCTGAGTGGACGGTAGTCACATGAAATGGCGTGTAATAGCTAATCACACTCACATCTGGGGGTAAAATAATGGTTATATGGGAGCAACATAGTATGACTGAATGAGTGCAACATCAGTCGACTTTTAAGTTAAACATGGTTACAAAATATTCTATATATTGCATTGCCTTGATGAGCCTTTCAGCTGATTCTTATGCAAATGTGCCAACAGAATAATTACAAGAAGAGATATACAGAGGTATAAGCTGTACATTTATATTTGCACCCACAAAAGCATTGAATCACAACAGTAAACCAATGATGAGGAGTCATCGGAGTGGTTGTCATAAGAGAGTGACGGAGGAGCTAGTTTTCTAGTGTTGGGATCTTACAAACAAACGAAAACGCCTTGTCACAGCTGTTGTCGTTCCATGACCTCAGGGCTGGAAAACACACACACACACAGACACATAATAGAAGCTGTTATTATCAGAAGATATATCATCATGTCTGGTCAATTATACGATGATAATTATAGTTTTGCTAAACAGCGTGCATTGGCGTATGTGTTGGCCCTGCACTCAATGCAAACCAGGAAGGAATATTTATCCGGGCAATTTCAATTTCATCATGGAGATGTAATTGACATTAGGAACCACCTCCCCAAGTAGAATGAATGGCCAAACAGTGCCACCACCAGGATTAATGTATTATGACATTTATACGTCTAAACACTGTTATCACTGCCAATCGTTAAAGAGACCCAATTTTGAGTGTGATTAGCTATTACAAGCTGTTTGAAAATCGTCATGTGACTACCCTCTAGTGACATCACCATTGGGAGCAATTGATCATACATCTGGGTGGACACTCCCACTTGTGATGTCACAAGATGGTAGTTACATGAAATGGCTTGTAATGGCTAATCTCACTCACACCTGATGGTAAAATAATGGTTATATGGGAGCAACATAAATCACGGTCTGTTGTTATTATTATGATCATTATCGTTACTATCTTCATCATTACAACTATTATTTCTTTTTTAGAATAATAGTGAATGATTTCGATATTCATGCCTTAAAATTGATCACCCTTGTATTATAATGACATATCCTAGTTCTTATTTAATCTCTCAATGGAGAGTTGAGAGATTAAATAAGAACCTTTTGTCAATCGATGATGCCTGTCAATATTTTTAATCTTGCAAGTTGCATCTTGCAAAATAAATCTTTTTCATAGACCCTCCTTAAAACGTGTGGGTAACACCTTTCCCTTACTGATATGTTTTTCTGACTACTGTTTCATATATTTTTTATGAGTCATTACTTTTTGCGTGTGTATATTCTTTTCCGAAGTGTTCTCACCACTGCTCTGTCGGAACCACATTTCAACACAGTCCTCTTGTTGTGCGATGCGGTGAATACCATCATCTGGCTGGTTGCCATCCCAGTAACTGTATTCATACACAGAGCCGTCTGTCCACTCCAGGGTTCCCTCCTTTGTGCAAAGGACATCGATGAATATCAATGTGTTACATCAATCTATTGATTTTCTTTTTTAAACACATATATATGTATGGGTTTGTGGGTTTGTGTGTGTGTGTGTGTGTGTGTGTGTGTGTGTGTGTGTGCGTGCGTGCGTGTGAGAGAGCACTGTACCTGTTTCCTGTCATGCAGCCCTATCCAGATATCCGTGGGGATTCCCAGTATTTGGCTGTTCACCAGATCATACACAAACACGTTCTCCTCCCAGCTAAGTGAAACAGTGAGAGACAGTGGCTGTGATTGAGTCACATACATGAAATCTAATAAATCTAATAGATATATTCCCAGAAAGTAAGTCTGCAATAAGCCTAGTTGAATGTGTGTCTTGCTACAGCACATTTCTCACTGTGTGCACAGCTGTTTCTGTAAACACACCCTTGAAAACCAGGTGTGCATTTTTTCTCATGCTAAAGTACCACCGGTTGCTGCAGGGAAGATTTGCTGACATACAGTATGTGGTTGTAGGGTACACATAAGGTGAAATTTGTACGGTGTGTCTTACCTGTGGATGGAGGTGAGCTTGGCTGATTTGAGACCATTGGAGAACTCAGCGCAGTAGAAGTCCGCTTCGGCCCAGGTTTTATTAAGCGGGAAATAACGGTAGCAGTTGCTCCCAAAGTTAGTCCAGAAGAGAGGGCAGGGGGCCTGTGGTGCTGGGTCACTCAGCTGTAAGGGGAGGGCTGGGGTTTGGACATTAGCGATGAGAGATGGAAGTAGGCAAGGAACGAGGAAAAAGTTGACAAAGGTCATTTTGAAATCAGGCAATATCATCATCTTATATCATCTTTCAGTCACATCATATTTGGCAAAATGTGATGCTCAGATTAGTGCATTTTAAATAAGAACATTTAAAGTTTTTATATAGATCACGATCAATAATTGACAGTGGTATAGCATAAATAATTACCTTTAACCCTCATTTTGAACAATAACCTCTAACCCCATCAAGTCTAGCACCCGAGGCAATAGGCCTACTGTGTTCCAAAGAAAGAAGCACCTCACCATGGGTAATCCTGATGTCTGTGGTGGGCAGATTTCTAACCTGGACAACTCCAAGGAGCAGGAGCAAAAACAATTCCCACCAGAGCATATTGGAGTAGTCCTTCTCCAAGAGCAGAAAGCTTGAGTGGGAAGGAGAGAGTGAGATACAGATGGTGGAGCGGTGGTGGAGGGGTTGGAAAAAGTAGCCTACCCCCAAGTCACTTTTCTGTCCAGTCCCCTCCCATTGGATCAACTCCAGACTAGAGTAGGGAGCGTTTGTTTACAAAGTAAAGTCTTTTTGATTGTGTAATGTAAGGAAAAGAAGAAGGAGACTATCTGGTATTTTATCTTAAACAACCGTTGGCACTGACTTTCATTAAAAATAATACTTCAGTGACTTTATGTGGATGAGTCATTCTTCATATGGTACTTTCTTATAGCCTCACAAAGCCAGCCTAAATCCTTCAAGCTCACCTCCGTTTTTGCCTCGAAAAAAGAAATTTTGTGAACAAATCAGTGGTTTGTGGTAAGAAAAATATATACTGGATAAGATTCAAAGCAGTTTTACTCTATGTACGAGAATAAAGCAGTTGTGCGGATATTCCCTATTTTCTTCCCCTCTATTAAATCCATGTTAACACTCAGTTATTTTTGTGCGGGATGACCTATAGCCTGAGCTATCCACAGGGGGACTTGCTAGTCTGTCATCAACGCAAAGTGGACCTGATAGGATATGACCTGCCGGAATGACCCCGCCACAGATGACCTGGCTAAGTACCAGGGTTAACCCCAGCCTCTTGAGCTGCTCCTGTGACGGAATGAAAGGATGTGTGTGAGGAACGGCCTCAGCCACTTTGTCTCAAAACTACTCATAGAAAACAATGGTGTCACACACATGGATGGAAGCGCTGATGAATATGGAGTTGATATTCTCTCTATATCTATGCCTGATTGATAAGAAGTATGAAATCGTGCCCCTCATTTTTCTTGTTCTTCTTCCTGTTCTCAAGTGTCTTCTTACTGACTCTTATCGGCCAGAGTCCTGGCCGATAAGTCCTCCATCACAGACACTGTGGAGATTACCTTCATCACAGACACTGTCGATATGACCTCCATCACAGACACTGTGGAGATGACCCATAGGTTTGACCTGCATACCACTTACTCTGGTCACCCATCCGTCTATCACATAATATGCAAACACGTGTGCACACACATGCACACACACACACACACACACACGCATTCTCTCTCTCAGTGAACACACAACACACACATGCATGCACATGCACACACACACACACACACACACGCACACATTCTCTCTCTCTTTCTCCCACTTAACACACAAACACACACACACACACACACACACACACACACACACTACTAATCCTAATAATAATAATAATAATGTATGAGTTTTTAAATGATTCCTAGAAATGTGTCTTCTTGTGTTGCTATGAAGACATCCCATGTGAATAGGGTTGTCCTCAGAAATCATGCTTTCCAAAATCATGATAATGAAGACATGCACACACATAGTGCACTCATGCAGAAAACTGAGTTTGATTCCTCCCATCCACACACACACATGCAGACACACACACACCACAGAACAAAAAACAAAACAATGTCCAATTGTGCATACGGGTCACAGTGGCAGCAGGCTAAGCAGAGCTCTCCTTCTCCCCAGCATCACTCTCCAACTCCTCCTGGGAGATCCCAAGGCGTTCCCAGGCCAGATGGGATATATATTGACTCCAGCGGGTTCTGGGTCTGCCCCGGGGTCTCCTACCAGTCGGACGTGCATGAAAAACCTCTAAAGGGAGGCGCCCGGGAGGCATCCTAATCAGATGCCCGAACCTCCTCAGCTGACTCCTTCCGATACGAAGGAGCAGCGGCTCTACTCCAAGCTTGACTTTGTGCCAACAATACAGACACAGCTCTCACTTTGGTTGTACAAGGACCGAATGACTCATATGAACGTCCTCGGTACCCCATACTCACGCAGTACCCCCCACAGGTTTCCCCGGGGGACATGGTCATAAGCCTTCTCCAAATCCACAAATGGACTGGATGGGCAAACTCCCATGACCCCCCCCAACAACCCTGCAATGGTAAAGAGCTGGTCCACTGTTCCACAGCCAGGACAGAATCCACGTTGTTCCTCCTGAAGCTGAGGTTCGACAATCGGTCCCGAGCACTGGTCTGCCACTCCACAGGTACTGTCCCCAACCTCCAAGCTACACTGAATAGGCGTGTCAGCCAAGGCAGCCCAACAATGTCCAGAGCCTTCAGCATCTCAGTGCGAATCTCATCCCCACCTGGTGCCTTGCCAAGAGCTTTTTGACTTCGTCAGAGACCTCTGCCAAGGATATTGGTGGGGCTTCCCCCGAATCTTCAGAATCTGCCTCTTCCCCAGAGGACATGTTGGTCAGGTTCAGGAGTTTCTCAAAGTGTTCTTTCCACCGGCCGATAATATCCTTTGGGTCAGCAGTTCTCCTCCCCGACTGAACACAGCCTGAGCCAAGCCGTTCTTTCCCTTCCTGAACATGGCCCACTCGGATCCCATGTCCCCAACCTCCCCCGGGATGCATGACAAGTACTTCCAGAAGTGTAAGTTAAAGACCCCATGGACAGGGGCCTCCACCAGACATTTGCAGTTCACCCTCAAGACACGTTTGGTTTATGAGGTCTGTCCGGCAGCCTCCCGCGCCATCTGATCCAACTCACCAGCAGGTGGTGATCAGTCGACAGCTCTGCTCCTCTCTTCACTCGAGTGTTCAAAACATTCGGCCGCAGATTTGCTGATACGACTACAAAGTCGATCGTCGATCGTCGACCTTTGGCCTAAGGTGTTCCGGTACCAGGTACACTTATGAACCACCCTATGCTCGAACATGGTGTTCGTTATGGCACAGGCCATCAGGCAGGTCGTTCATCCCAATCACATCCCTCCAGGTTTCTCCATCGTTGCCCATGTGCCCATGTGAAGTCCCCCAGTAGAACTATGGAGTCCCTGGATGGAACCCTTTCCAGGATGCCACCCAGATACTCCATGAAGACCGGATACTCTGAACTGTTTCTCTGTGCATAAGCACACACAATGGTCGCATGGAGTCGCATGGAGGCGACCCTCTTGTTCACCAGGGACAACTCCAACACATTGGCGCTCAGCCGGGGACTTGTGTGTATCCCCACACCTTCCTGGTGTGGGGATACTGGCGCATTGGGTGAAACCAGCGGCTCCGTCTCAATCCCCAGCTGCTGCACCACCTTCCGGGCAATACAACTTGTGTCTGCTCCGGAATAGACCAGAGTGGTGCGGGGAAAAGATTGATTTCTTCACCACAGTACTGCCTTTGAGTAGAGGATGAGAGACAGAGGGGTTAGCAGCCCGACCATTTCCCAGGTGAGAAAGGCAAGAAGACAATCCAGCCATCCAGCTGGACAACAAATTAATTTTCATCGGTGTTGCTTCTTCAAATAACAATTTCATTCATACAATTATTTTCCACCGATTACACTTTATATTCTTTCCTCCAAATGAATCTCTCTTCTCTGTATTTAGCCATTTTATAATTTCCTGTATTTTGTCCAGTGACAAAAAAGTTTAAACCAGCTGCCAGATTAAGTCATTGGTTCGAGGCTTCTCCAAAACTGAAATCATAGGGCGGGACCTTTCTTGGTGAAGTCATGCAATCTTTCTAAACTTCTAGAAATATAATTTAAGAAGAGGAAAAAATATTGACTACATTCCAACCCATTCCCCCCTTGTGCAATTGCATGGTGTCATTCATGTTTATAGCAATGTGTAATCAAGGGACGTATCCTTGACACTCCTTGTCTCGCTGGACAGGGGTAACTGATACATGCTGGTTAGCATAAACTGTCATCCTTGGCTATATTCAAATAGAGAGTAGATGGCCACTGATGTATTTTCCCAGATTGGACCAGTGGAAACTGCGAAACCAAAAACCAATGACATAAATGGTTTGCACAAAAGTTTACTAGAGGTTGATTCCTGCGTTTCCGTCACAGGAACTTTACCCAGGAACTTTGAGCTTTTGGAAAAACTCAACCGCAGGAACCAGGGTCTAAATTAAGTTCTGGGGACTTATTTTACCCCCACAATAGTCCATATTTGGGGGTATGTACTTTTCAAAAGTTCAAGAATTTTGATGGTGAAGGTGGGGCTTGAAGTGCTGAACATTTCTGGTCCATCTCAGTCATCTCACTGGGAATCTTTACAATGGCTTGTAAAATGTGTTCGCTTACTTGAAAGGTCCTTCTACATCAGGCATGTAACGAATAAACATCACTCCCTTTAAATACCCATAACTCAGTGTTAGTTTGGTCACATCTCAATCATGGAAATTCACCCATCTATATTTCCTCTTCAATAAAACATAGTATACATGCCACTGTCATCCGTCTCGGAGGAATCCTCTAATAATAATGGATGACTTCAACATCAAAGTCAAACTCAAAGTGTTTTATTGTCACATTTTCTTCATAACACACGACCATTCTGAACAGCAAAATTATTGTGACATGGCAGGCGACAATATCAAATCAAATCATATCAAGTTTATTTATATAGCACATTTAAAACAACCACTGGATGACCAAAGTGCTGTACAGTGAAAACATAGAACAGTTAAAAATAAGAACATAGCAATAAAATCATATACGTTAAAACAAATAGATAAGAGTAGTCAGGGAAACTTCACAGACATTCAAATGCCAGGCTGAACATATGTGTCTTAAGTTTATTTTTTAAGAGTTCAATGGGCGGGGAACATTTGATTGAGTACGGTATACTGTTCCAGAGCTTTGGGGCAGCAACTGAGAAACCACGGTTGCCCAGAGCCCTTAACCTCGACCGAGGCACTGACAGGAGGAGCAGGTCAGAGGATCTGAGTGTCCTGGGATTGGAGAGTGGGTGGATAAGTTCTGTGATGTACTGGGGTGCCAGGCCATGTAGAGCCTTAAAAACAAACAATACAACTTTAAAATCAATCCTGTACTTGATAGGTAGCCAGTGCAGGGATGCCAGTACAGGTGTGATGCTGTCTCTTTTTCTAGTCCCAGTTATAAGCCGGGCAGCTGCGTTTTGCACCAGTTGTAAACGGGATATGTGTGACTGGTTGATGCCTAGGTATCGTGAATTACAGTAATCTAGCCGTGAGGTGATTAGTGAGTTGGTAACGGTTTTTAGATCGTTTGGTGTGAGGAATGGTTTTACTTTGGCGATGTTACGTAATTGAAAATAGCAACCTCTCACAACAGAGTTTATTTGTTTGTCAAACTTGAGGCATGGGTCAAATATGACACCAAGATTTCTGGCATGGGGTGAAGGTTGGGTGCCAGGGGTCCTAAGCAGTCAGCAGTGGCCTTGGTGATGTTGGAGGGGCCGAATAGTACCACTTCGGTTTTGGTGTCATTTAGTTGGAGGAAGTTTCTAGCCATCCACGCTTTAACATCGTCTCGGCACTTAAGGAGGGTACTAACCGAGCTGTTGTTCTTATTACTTGTTTCTATGGAGAGGTACACCTGGGTGTCATCAACGTAGCAATGATAAGACACATTGTGTTTTTTAAATATGGAACCTAGTGGGAGCATGTATAAAGAAAACAGAATTGGCCCCAGGATTGAGCCTTGAGGCACTCCGCAGGTGATGGGAGCTGACGTGGATAAAAGGTTTCCAGCCTCTACAGAGAACGATCTGTCAGATAAGTAAGCTGTAAGCCACTGGAGGGTGCTGCCCTGTATACCGACCTGGTGCTCAAGACGGCTTAACAGGATATTGTGGTCCACAGTGTCGAAGGCGCAGCTAAGATCCAGGAGAACTAAAATGGCACATTTACCTGAATCACAGGAGAGCAGAAGGTTGTTTGAGACTCTAAGCAGAGCAGACTCAGTGCTGTGGTGTGCTCTGAAGCCTGACTGGAATTTGTCCATGATATTGTTATTCTCTATAAAAGACAGGAGCTGAGAGTATACAATCTTTTCTAGGACCTTTGACAGAAATGGGAGCTTCGAGATAGGCCGGAAGTTATTTAAAACAGTGGTGTCGAGGTTGGGCTTTTTAATAATGGGGTGCACTATTGCATGTTTAAAGCAGGAAGGGACAGAGCCGTTCACTAGACTACTGTTCAGAATGAGGGAGACAGTGGGACCTACAGTGTCAAAGACATCCTTCAATAGGCGTGTAGGGACGATGTCCATGGGACAGGTAGTCGGCTTAGTGTGTCTGACCATGTCGTTGATATGGGCCAGAGACACTGGCTCCAACCCAGTTAGGACAGCAGAGCAGGGAGGAGGATTGGGGGGGTCATAGACAGGCGGTGAGATACCCGATCTGATATTCTCAATTTTTCTTGTGAAGAAATTGAGGAATTCATCACAACTGATTGTGGAGGGTACAAAGGGAGCAGTAACAGCAGGGTTTAGGACAGTGTTGATAGTGTCAGATATTGCTTTGGGTTAATGAGAGTTTTTTAAATAATATCAGCAAAGTAATTTGCTCTGGCTGCTTTGATAGTTTTGCAGTATGCATCCATCCATCCATCCATCCATCCATCCATTATCGTCCGCTTATCCGGGGTCGGGTCGCGGTGGCAGCCGGCTAAGCAGGGCCCCCCAGGCTTCCTTCTCCCCAGCCACACTCTCTAGTTCGTCCTGGGGGATCCCGAGGCGTTCCCAGGCCAGACGAGATATGTAATCCCTCCAGCGAGTTCTGGTCTGCCCCGGGGTCTCCTCCCAGTTGGACGTGCCCGGAAAACCTCCAAAGGGAGGCGCCCGGGGGGCATCCTAATCAGATGCCCGAACCACCTCAGCTGACTCCTTTCGATGCGGAGGAGCAGCGGCTCTACTCCGAGCTCCCTCCGGATGTCTGAGCTCCTCACCCTATCTCTAAGGCTGAGCCCAGCCACCCTGCGGAGGAAACTCATTTCGGCCACTTGTATCCGCGATCTCATTCTTTCGGTCACTACCCAAAGCTCGTAACCATAGGTGAGGGTTGGAACGTAGATGGACCAGTAAATCGAAAGCTTCGCCTTCCGGCTCAGCTCCCTCTTCACCACAACGGACCGGTACAGCGCCCGCATCACTGCAGATGCTGCACCAATCCGTCTGTCCATCTCCCGCTCCATTTTGCCCTCACTCGTGAACAAGACCCCGAGATACTTGAACTCCTTCGTTTGAGGCAGCAACTCACTCCCAACCCGGAGGGAACACTCCACCGTTTTCCGGCAGAGAACCATGGCCTCAGACTTGGAGGTGCTGACTCTCATCCCGACCGCTTCACACTCGGCTGCAAACCGCCCCAGTGCATGCTGGAGGTCACGGTCTGATGTAGCCAACAGAACCACATCATCTGCAAAGAGCAGAGATGCAATTCTGAGGTCCCCAAACCGGACACTCTCCTCACCTCGGCTGCGCCTTGAGATTTTGTCCATGAAGATCACGAACAGAACCGGTGACAAGGGGCAACCTTGGCGGAGTCCAACACCCACTGAGAACATGATTGACTTTGTGCCGAGAATACGAATGCAGCTCGCACTTTCTTCGTACAGGGACAGAATGGCACGTACCAATGGCCCCGGTACCCCATACTCCCGTAGTACCCCCCACATGATTCCCCGGGGGACACGGTCATAGGCCTTCTCCAAGTCCACAAAGCACATGTAGACTGGATGTGCAAACTCCCATGCGCCCCCCAACAACCCTGCGAGGGTAAAGAGCTGGTCCACTGTTCCACGGCCAGGACGGAATCCGCATTGTCCCTCCTGGAGCTGAGGTTCGACAATCGGCCGGAGCCTCCTTTCCAGCACCCTGGAATAAACTTTTCCGGGGAGGCTGAGCAGTGTGATACCCCGATAGTTGGAGCACACCCTCCGGTCCCCTTTTTTAAAAATGGGGACCACCACCCCGGTCTGCCATTCCACAGGTACTGTCCCCGACCTCCACGCTACATTGACTAGGCGTGTCAGCCACGACAGCCCGACAATGTCCAGAGCCTTCTGCATCTCAGGGCGAATCTCATCCACACCTGGCGCCTTGCCACTGAAGAGCTTTTTGACTACTTCAGTGACCTCTACCAAGGATATGGGTGAGACTGCCCCCGAGTCTTCAGACTCTGCCTCTTCCACAGAGGACGCACTGGTCGGGTTCAGGAGCTCCTCAAAGTGTTCTTTCCACCGCCCGACAATATCCTCAGTCTGGGTCAGCAGTTCTCCTCCCCGACTGAGCACAGCCTGAGCCAAGTCCTGCTTTCCCTTCCTGAGTCGCCGGACAGTTTGCCAGAACCTCCTTGAGGCCAACCGAAAGTCCTGCTCCATGGCCTCCCCGAACTCCTCCCACACCCGGGTTTTTGCTTCAGCAACCGCTGAAGCTGCGGTCCTTTTGGCCTCCCGGTACCTGTCTGCTGTTTCAGGAGACCCCTGGGCCAACCAGGCCCGAAAGGCCTCCTTCTTCAGCCTGACGGCTTCCTTCACCGCTGGTGTCCACCAACGGGTTCTTGGGTTGCCGCCACGACAGGCACCGACAGCCTTTTGACCACAGCTCCGAGCTGCAGCCTCTACAATGGAGGCTCTGAACATGGCCCACTCAGGTTCCATGTCCCCAACCTCCCCCGGGATGCACGAGAAGTTCTTCCGGAGGTGGGAGTTAAAGACCCTACGGACAGGGGCTTCCACCAGACATTCCCAGTTCACCCTCACTACACGTTTGGGTTTACCAGGTCTGTCTGGCAGCCTCCCGCGCCATCTGATCCAACTCACCACCAGGTGGTGATCAGTTGACAGCTCTGCTCCCCTCTTCACCCGAGTGTCCAAAACATGCGGCCGCAGATCTGCTGATACGATTACAAAGTCGATCAGCGACCTTTGGCCTAAGGTGGTCCGGTACCAGGTACACTTGTGGACCACCCTATGTTCGAACATGGTGTTTGTTATGGCCAGTCCATGACTAGCACAGAAGTCCAATAACAAAACACCACTCTGGTTCAGATCGGGCAGGCCGTTCATCCCAATCACTCCCCTCCAGGTTTCTCCATCATTGCCCACGTGTGCGTTGAAGTCCCCCAGTAGAACTATGGAGTCCCCGGATGGAACCCTTTCCAGGATGTCACCCAAGGACTCCAAGAAGGCCGGATACTCTGAGCTGCTGTTTGGTGCGTAGGCACACACAACAGTCAGAGCCTTCCCCCCAGCGACTTGCAGTCGCATGGAGGCGACCCTCTCGTCCACCGGAGAGAACTCCAACACAGCGGCGCTCAGCCGGGGACTTGTGAGTATCCCCACACCCGCCTGGTGCCTCACACCCTGGGCAACTCCAGAGAAGTAGAGGGTCCAGCCCCTCTCCAGGAGTTTGGTTCCAGACCCGGTGCTGTGCGTGGAGGTGAGCCCAACCATATCTAGTTGGTACTGCTCCACCTCCCGCACCAGCTCCGGCTCCTTCCCCGCCAGTGAGGTGACGTTCCACGTCCCTAGAACCAGTCGGCGATGACGGGGATCCGCACGCCCAGGACCCCGCTTTTGCCTACCGCCCGGTATACAATGCACCCGACCCCAATGACTCTCCCTGCAGGTGGTGAGCCCACAGGGAGGTGACTCCACGTTGTCTTTTCGGGCTTGGCCCGGCCGGGCCCCGTGGATCCAGGTCCGGCCACCAGACACTCGCCGACGAGCTCCCCTCCCAGGTCTGGCTCCAGAAGGGTGCCCCGGTTTCCCTTGTCCGGGCGAGGTGACTGTTCTTTCCGGGAGTCTTTTCATGGGGTCTTTGAATCGCTCTTAGTCTGGCCCCTCCCCTGAGACCACTTTGCCTTGGGAGACCCTACCAGGGGCTAATGCCCCGGACAACACAGCTCCCAGGGTCACGGGGGCGCCCAAACCCCCCCACCACGATAAGGTGGCGATTCTTTGGGGGGATTGTGGAGGGTACAAAGGGAGCAGTAACAGCAGGGTTTAGGACAGTGTTGATAGTGTCAGATATTGCTTTGGGTTAATGAGAGTTTTTTTTAAATAATATCAGCAAAGTAATTTGCTCTGGCTGCTTTGATAGTTTTGCAGTATGCAAAAAAAGCAAAAAAAGAAAGAACATTTGAGCGGCACAATATATTGTAATATATTGTATATATATTGTAACTTAATGGAAAGAAAGCATCTGCCAAATGCCCAAAATGTAAGTGAGTTACATTGGCACATATATTTAATTATTTAGTTATTTACATCTTGTATAGCAGTACAGGGATAGATAATTGCACTACCACCTGCGTGCGTGTGTGCGTCAGTACGACGCATCCCTGGGTCGTTACAACCGCAGCGTTCCGCAGTGCATCGTCTCAACACAGGGGGCGCTGTTATAAAAGCGACGTTGTAACCCATCCCGCAAACAGAGGAAGAAGAAGGAGCGGGTGCAAGAGAGAGGAAAAAGGCCGACTCCATACAAAACATTACTTTATATTCATGCGTATTCATAAACGATAAGCGCACGTCTATTGGAATTAAGGTCCAAGAAGTAGCGCGTTACCGCTGACAGCGGGTCATGCAGTTCTCACTAAGGTAATGAGCCGTAAAGCCCCTGGGTCTCGGCTTAGCAGCGCCCACAAACTGCACCGACATTGGAATGATTGGCAGCCCAGGTTGGTACTGCGCCGCCGGGGAGAGTGTTTAATATAGACCGCGGCTCCGCTCGGCCTCGCGTCCACAGCTCCACGCAGCTAGCGTCACGTAGCATGAAGACGACCGCTTCATGCTCCCACCTCACAAGCAACGTTCACGAAGTGTTTATATGTAAGGATCGCGGGTTTACACAAACCACACTTCAGGTATACGAGGAGGCGTTTTATTTTGGGGCTGGTTGTTTACACGTCCCCCCTCTTTGTCAAGCCAAGCTGCCTTCGTTGATGTCTCGTCCCCTCGTGTGTTGATGGTCGTGTGCTCGCGTGTCGTGGCTCGATATTACTGGAGCTGTGCGGCTGCAGCTGACAACCTGTTTCAACGAGCTGACTGTTTGCTTGACTGCTTCTCGGCTGGCTGTCCAAATGTATAAATTACGCTGCATTTTGGTGGCCAGACAGCGGCTAGCTCATGGTGTCACTACTAAGCATACAACCAAACCAAACACAATTTATATTTGAGTTGTGATTTAAGCATTTAGTTGAACAAGAGCACATGTGACACATCACGACAACGATGTTAAAACGTGACCCGTGGTTGTCATTGTGTCACAATTTAGGATTACTCTTCCCTTTGAGATTTAGCTAACCGGCTATCAAATGTGGAAGACCCCCCCCCAACCACATAGCCTCACTTTCGAAACAACTTCATATACTGTGTGTGTGTGTGTGTGTGTACGTACTAGGACTTTATAGCCTTATCGAGTATTTGTGCTGGTGTTTACACATGTCGCTCTAAATGTATGCCTCTGCCTTTAAAGACTTGACAGTGCCTCATCCAGCCAGGAGGGTGTGAAGAGCGGTGCTTCTCAAGACATTGGCCCAGCAGCCCTGTACAACGTGGTGCCCTCTGACTGCCCGACTCTTTGCCGTTGCTGCACAGCAATGCCTACGCAGCCAAAGATTCACTTGATTGGGAGGGTGAGAGTAGCACTCCTTACTCTTAAGTGTCCCTTGGGTTAAAGGATAACTTTGCTATTTTCCAACCTTATCTTCTATCTCGTGCACCCTGCAAGTATGCAGCCCGCATTACAATACAACTGATGATGGGGAGTGGGCCTCCATTTCCCATTTATATGAATTGCCCCACTGGACAAAACGAATGCATGTACAATGTTTGTATCAGAAGACACTTTTTTCGCAGAATATTTGAAACTACTGTCTGCTGTTCGAAGCGTGCCCCTGGCCATTAAAAACTGGCCCATTCCAAACGGACCGACTGTGTGGCCTCCGGTATTGCTGCTTACAGATTTTTGAGAACTGCTCACCCGAACAACTTCACACTGGACACTGCTCTTCCGTGGGTCCTCAGCAATACACCAGCCAGTGCAGTGCCCATTCCGTGCCTGTCTGTAAACGGGTGGCAGATTGCTTGCCACCGTCTCGAGAACCGCTCATCCAAACAACTTCAACACAGCACTTCCTTCGGTCTGCCACAATAAACCTGCCAAGTGTGAAGTCTATTGGATGAACGGACGATTGTCGAAATGTTTTATTGCATACATGCCATCAATCAACATACAATAGCCTATAATTTCAATGACTTTGCAGAAGTACCTTTGGCTCTACGTTAATATACCATTACCTGGGCTAATGAAAAGGTTGTTTTTCTATGTCTCGCCTCATGCAAGATGTAGAAAACGATGTGGCCGTTTCAAATGCAACAATAACTTCACATAATATTAAATCGTCTCACGATTAACAATGACCACAAAAACATTACTAATAACATAACTAACTTTCCAATGTTCTTGTGCTCACAAAATGGCAGCAGTCATTGCAATGTGCTGTACAAGCCCTATAGAGCATTGTCAGGGCATCATTTGGACTCATTATGTTGACTGCATTTGTGAGAGTGATACTATACAGAGAAAGACACTGCATTGAATGTGTCTTTTAGTGTTTTCAGTTATTGTAGATACAGAACCAGTCATCCAAAGTTGATTATTGTCCCCCTCTCAGGTGAACATGAAGCTGGTGGAGGAAGCTGTGATACTACATTTGGTTGGAAGTCGGTGGGGCAAGAGTTGAGGCTCAATGACGTGACAGTGGATTTAACTCCTTTCCAGCACGGGAGCCGTGCTTTAACTTCAAAGGACATGAGGAAATCACAGGGTAAGGCATTTTTAATGTGTATTTATTATTACAACTTTTCAGTTATAAACAGTTATTATATGGTTGTTTCTTTTCAATGCCTCAGGCTCTTGTGGTCTGCATTTTTCAAACTTTGCCACAGATTCTATAGGAGCTGGGCTTTGACATCTACCTTTTTGTTGTTCACCCACTCCTGTGTCACTTTGGCCTCATGCTCAGGACCACTGTCCTGCAGAATGGCTTCAGAAAGTTTCTCACAAGTGCCAGTTTTGCAAGCTGTCTTGCAGTATGTCTCTGTCTTTAGCTCAATCCATTCTAACAAGATGCCCACTCCCTGTTGAGGAAGAGCCTCCTCACAGCATGGGCCTGCCCCCGCCACACTTCACTCTAGGGAGGGTGGTGAGGTGTGGGCAGTGTTAGGATTGCACCACACATAGCTCTTTGCATTTTGGGCCAAAAAGTTGCACATTGGTCTCTTCTGACCATGTCCACCTCCTTTTTGGCAAACTCCAGATGTGCATTATTATGTTTGTTTGTTTTTCATTGCCTCACTCTGTTTATACAGAGTTCTGGGTATGGTTGCTTGGGGCACTCCACACTCAGGCACTGAACTGTGTAGTAGCTCTCTCTCTCTGTGGCTTCCTTCACAAGTCTCCTTGCTCGGACATTGAGGGTTGGCCTTAACTAGGCAGTCCTAAATATACCTCATACTACCTGAGTGGCATGATGCTATGGTATATGGTTGCTATTTTCCTTTTTTGTCACCAATTTATTCAACACTTCTCACTGTTTTTTTGGTCTGGGGGTTGTTCAGGTTGTTTTCAAACCTTTCCTTCAAGTTCAGTCTGGCCAATGATGCTTGAAGGGGAAAAGTTGTCTGGGTGATCAAACGATCATCACCGTCTCTCCTGGCTCCTCTACGACATCCATTACCAATATAATTTGGCAAGATTACTTTCAGGGCTTGACATTAACGCTTACCCTGGGGAAGTAGAATCTGTGTTCGGGTAAGTGGAATGCCTCATTCATTTGTCTGATCGCAAGTGAAAAATAATGTCTAATAAAATGTTATCTGAAAATACACTGCAAAGCCTATGGTATCGCTGAAGCAGAACTTTTCCAAGCAGTCTCGCCACCAAAGCCTTGTCAAGTCTTAAGTTAAAGTTGAGGGCGGTGGTTAAAGTAAAAAAAGGGTAGTATGATTACTTTGTTAAGTCGGATGTCTTGACTGAACTTGTTTTTGCCTTAAAATCTAACCGCATAAAGTGAAATGACAAAGGATTCCTACAGAGATGGTCAGAATTTTTTTTTGCATATCCATCAGGTAGGCTTATTACTGTGTGCACTATTAGAATAAACGTGCGACAATGCAACTACAATGGCCTCATGGTATCATATTTGGAGCTGGCCTCGTGTTGGTAGGTCCCGGAGCTGGCCGTCGTGGTGCAGCGTCCGGAGCCTGGCCCTCGTGGTTGTAAGGTCCAGATGCTGGCCTCCGTCAGGGTGGTAGGTCCGGAGCTGGCCTCGTGGTGCAGGTCCGGAGGCTAGGCCTCGTGGTGTTAGGTCCGGAGCTGCCTCGTGGTTGTAGGTCCCGGAGGCTGGCCGTCGTGGTGTCACGCTCCGGAGGCTGGCCTCGTGGTGTAGGTCCGGAGCTGGCCTCGTGGTGCAGGTCCGGAGCTGGCCTCGTGGTGTAGGTCCGGAGCTGGCCTCGTGGTGTAGGTCCGGAGCTGGCCTCGTGGGCCGGAGCTGCGCCTTCGGGGGTCCCGGGAGCTGGCCTCGTGGTGCAAGGTACGGAGCTGCCTCGTGGTTTGCAGGTCCGGAGCTGCCTCGTGGCTGCCAGGTCGGGTGGAACTCGTGGTTGTGTAGCAGTTTTCCATCGAAGTACTGGTAGTCCCATGGGAGTCGCATGCTTTAGCCCTCTCACAGATCTAAGCATTATTACTAATTTACTAGTGTAATTCGTTAAAAAATCTAGGTAGGTAGGCCTATTAGTGCTAGTTCACTGTGCTGTATGAGAGAATTAAGCTTTTAGATCGCTCCTGCCCAATTTCTGACTAATCAGGACATCTCTTCTCTGATTTGTTTCATGGAGTTCATCTTGTGGAAGTCACATATAGCTATAACTGCCCCCATAACCTGCTTGATTTGGTTATTATAATGCACATGATCGTTATTCAAAGTGTCTGACAACATTACGAAAAGGGTCCCTACAGAGATTTTTCGTAGTGTAAGATCCTTTATTTTCTTTGTCACTAGAAGCGTTCCTTGTATCGCATTTTCAGCTCAGCTTCAGCGTTAGTTCAGAATCAGATCCAACACAATATTCTAACCCAGAATAACACAAACAAACTTCTGTTTTGGACAAGTAAATTTGGCTATCGTGCAACTGACTTTGTTGTGCAGATTCTGCCCAATTACATTTAGGCCTAGCATGAGAGTGCCTGCCACCCACACCGGTGTAGCCCGTAAAACATAAAAAAAAGTTGTTTCACCCAGAAGATGTGCTATTTTATTGTTAAACCGGTAGAGGGCAAGCGTGTGCATAATATTCTAGCTACCGTGTGTTTGTGTGTGTTCCCACGCAGACAGAGGCATGGCTCACACGGAGGAGTCGCGGCTGGCCAACCTCCTGCGCCGTGTCTCCCGGGAGGACGACCGGGAGCGCCGTCTGCTCACGCTCAAACAGCTGAAGGAGTTCATCAGCCACAGTGAAAACAAAGTGGTCAGTTCACCTCCTCTTCTTTAATTTTGTATAAGTAAGTGCACTTCATGCAGTAAAGGTACAATATGCAGTGAATGTAATGTTGCTCTAGAACTGCAGTGCAAAAGCAGACAACATAGTCGTGCAAAATATGCACGGGACGTGTGTATGAAAACCAAAGGACATTGGAATGAAGACACTGTCTTATGTATGATTATTTCAAGATGGATTATTTGATGTAATACTTGCAGAAATGGATTGTTAGACAGAGGCTTAGTGATGGTGCGACCCGCTGAATAGGACATTGGTTGAGTAACGCAGTTAATGTTTTCATAACTTTTGTCATAGGCCCTGGTGAAGCAGTTGGACACCACCCTGAGTACCCTGAATGACATTTTAAATGAAAGGTAAGAGATGGTACTCTTGGATTCAAATCCATTACACAAGATAAACGTATAAAGAAACATATTGCATAGTTGGAATGTCATTTTGTTTTTGTGTAATACGCTGGGATAAGCGGTTGACATGACTATATTAGATGTATGATTAAAATGTCTCCATGGTTTGCCTATTCTAGGAGATCTGGAGCTTTGTAGCTATTGTCATGTTCCTGTCAACATCTACGTCTGTATGTGACAAAACGGAAGTTTGTTTGCTGGGCAAAAGGTCTATGGCATTTCTTGTTGTTTGAACAGTTCAATAACGTCTTGTAAAAAGAGTAAACTGCCCCAACTACCCCTTTCCAGTGATTTGCAGTGTCACGTCACTCTGGGGCAATCAGATAAGTCTCCCCCAGCAAATTGGAGTGAAGCAGCAATTGTTTTAGAGTAAATTACTTTGTGTGATTTATTCATTTCTTTATTTTTTTGGGATGAAGTGGTGCCATTTTAATTTGGACGATGGACAAACTAATGTTTGTCCATCGGGGTGCCAGGGCTGAGTGTAACTTTGACCACGAATTATAGTGCCCCACTATGGGAAAAGTGGTACCACACTTTTATGAGATGTGCTTCCCTGAGGAATATCTCAACACATTTTTTGCAATCGGGCTGAGAATTGGGTGTTAACAATTCTGAAATAAGAATTCCTGAAAATACAATAGGTATCCACTTTTTGTCTGTTGAAAAATCTGTGGAAGTGTGCAGCCGGATCAATTGAATGCTAGGCTGAGTTTGTTATCACTGGATTTAAGCATTTCATGTCATAAGCCCTGGTGAGGTCAGAGTTCACGGTCCTGATGACCTGCGGAAAGAAACTGTTTTAGTCTCTCTGTTCTAGCAGCGTGACTGTGGAGGCGCTTGCCTGACTGCAGCAGTTGGAACAGTTTGTTGTGGGGGTGGTGAGGATCCTGCAGGGTCTGGTTGCACACCTCCTGGAGTACAGGTCCTGCAGGCTGGGGAGTGTAGTGCCACTACACTATCATGATATAAATGTTGCATCTCTCATTCAGGCGAGGCTGAACCACCTTGTAGTTGGAGCCAACTAGTCATTGTTTTTCCGTCCTCTTCTTTGCAGCAGTAAGCTGCTGTGGGAGATGAGACAGGAGGCGGCGGCCTGCCTGGGGCTGCTGTGTGGCGCCATCAGCTACGAGGCCGAGCGCATCTTCAAATGG
Source organism: Coryphaenoides rupestris (assembly GCA_002895965.2). Taxonomy (NCBI): domain Eukaryota; kingdom Metazoa; phylum Chordata; class Actinopteri; order Gadiformes; family Macrouridae; genus Coryphaenoides; species Coryphaenoides rupestris. The sequence goes on from PIJE02000729.1 coordinate 229,078, forward strand.
CTCTTCCTGAAGTTCCAGCGGGCTGCCGCCGCGAGGCAGTCAAAGGCTGCTGTTCTGATGCGCCACGCCACCCGGGGACTGGAGGCTACGCTGGCGAGAGGAACGGCCTTCATTCCCCAGTCAATGCAGGGTAACGGAAAACATTGGCGCAGAGACCTACCAAATTTGTACCCATTTAATCTTATTGCCGCGCGCTCATGAAGACCCCAAATCGGGCTCAAACTAAGAAATGTTCAGTAGACCAAACCCAAAATGCGTATATATATGTGTTCTATCTGCCAAAAGAAACTTCTTCGTCTGGGGCCAGCTGAAAAACATAAACAAAGAAAATTTTCTGAACGTAACACTTTCCCTGCTTTAAAGGTCTTGTTATGTAAGAATCAATGCAAGATTTAATTTGTACAGAGCATCTATGGATTATGACTCCATGAGTGCCTCTGAAATGTAAGAGCTTGAGCAGGCTGCAGTTCACTTACTGGCCAGAAGGGTCAGTAATGAGAAGGAATTAATGATTCTTTCATATAGTACCGTATTTTCCAGACTATAAGTTGCACCTGAGTATTAGTCAACTTAAAGAGATGGGTTTATGTATTATTATTTTGATTTATGTTTTAGGTTGTATGTATTCAGTTGTATGGAACACATTCAGACAAAAATACACATAAGTTGCTTCAGAATGTAAGTCGCAGGACCAGACAGCCAGACAACTCAAAGAAAGTGCGACTTATAGTCTGGAAAATACGGTTTTTAGTATTTTAGTTTGTATTTTATTTGGTAATGTGGTATCACCAGAGACGAGGACAGATGCTTTCCAGGAGGGAACGGCAGAGGGAATGAACATCAGGAGTATGAAGGAACTTCCAGTTCAGCTCTAGTCATGTGTATTGGGTGGCGGCTGATCCAGCTGTGCGTGTGTGCGCATGTGTGTTTTCAGCTTGTCATGAGTAGTCTGCAGTCCATCCTGGAGAACCTGGACACGCCGGAGCTGCTGTGTCAGAGTGTCAAGTGTATTCTGCAGGTGGCGCGCTCCTACCCGCACGTCTTTAGCACCAACTTTAGGGTGAGTGGCTGGCTGATGAACATACTCTGGGCCCTTCAAGGGGAATCTCACTTTAAAACATTTCTGGGATTGTTTTCACACCTACACACCTTACATTAGGGGTATAAGTTAGGGGTATAATTAACCGTTAATAAGAATTTTGAATGAAGAAGTTAAATGGTTAAAAAAATTTAAACCATTTAAAAAATAATATAGGCCTTTACATGAAAAAAAGGAATTAGAAAAGTAGTCTATAGGCCTATGGAACAATTAACTTGACACGGGTTGCATGTGTCAAGTTGGGTCTGTCGGCAAAATAGCAAAATTAAGCGATGATATGATAAGCGAGAAGCACTGTAGTGCTGGCGATGAGCCTGGCGCCATCGCTACTGGGGGAGCCAGTGATGATGTGACAGCAGTGTCTGCTGCTACCCAAGCTGGAGTCGTACAACGCCACTATGGCAATGCCATGATGTGGCTCCTGGGAGATGACTACAGTGCTCCTCAACAAGCCAATGACCCAGAGACAGAGGTGGACACCTATATGAGGGTAATCAACATTGTTGAAGCCCAGGGGCTACAAGGCAAAGTCCAGATCGCCATATTGTCGCAAGAATTCACGAATTGCATGGCAGTGAAAAGGCAAAGAAAGCAGAGGAATTGGCACAAGCTACATGTATTGCACTGACTGGAGACCACTGGACATCAATAAGCAACCGTAACTAGCTCTATGTAACACACCTAATCGATTACAAATTACAACTCCACTCATTCGCTTGTGGTGAAA